>JARDYH010000001.1:349060153-349532653 GCA_029215795.1 Anniella stebbinsi | reverse complement strand
CCCCCAACAATACTTTGCATTACAACAGGAGACAATATAGAGTTGCTGGGAAAATACATTTCCCCCCAGCTACTGTAAGGATTGCAGCTAACCTCCCAGAGAACAGCGAAGTCTGATGGGGGTGGCAGATGAAGTGACTCTGGCTGAGGCCCCGGGGGGGGGAGGGAAGGTAGGTCTACCTGATGGACCAAATCTGGCCCATGGGCTGGGGTTCCCCATCCCTGACCTGAATTATCTACAATATCTCATGGAGCAGCTTTGCCTATATGAACATAAAACCCCTCCTGTAAGACAGACAGAGAAAGAAACTACGGCCTCCAGCGGTTAGGTTGCCATCTTTCCTTCTATGCCTCCAGCACACTAGTTCCTCGGCAAGCTTGCCAGACTAAACTCTTCTGGCTCAAGAGCGCCAACTAGGCTGTAGCACCATCCTGCCTGAGTATCATCAGCTGACCCCCACAAGCCAATCCTTGTCCATCAAGCCCTATTCAGCCCCGGCTCCAAAATTTGCTGTTTAGTCGGAGCAACTGGTCTTCAGAGTGAGGGCTCTGCTTATGCTACTGGCTGCTTTTCCTGACTGCTGTCCATTAGACTTTGGCCTTGTACCTGCTTCTGCCCCATGTCCCCTCAACCCAGCCTGGCAGCCTTGGGTTTTAACCTCCACCTGACTGACTGCAGCAGCCTCCCCAAATCTGGTGCCCTTGAGATGTTTTGCTTACAGTGCCCATCAGAAAGTCCGGCCCTACCATTAGGCAGAGTGAATCAGTTACCTCAAGTGGCACATGCTGGGAGATGGCAGCATGGAATTGGAGGATAGACCTGCCAAGCACCCCTTAAGTTAGTCTGCTCCCTTCTGGTGCAGTGGAGGATGGAGTTGAAGACAGATTCATCTACCAGTCCAGTCTGCCATCTTGTACTTCACATCAGGAAGCAAAAATGTATTGGGCCAGACTTGCACAGACTTGCAAGGCCAGGGATGATGGGATGTGTAGTCCAAAGCTTTTGAAGAGCAAAAGGGTGGGAAAGGCTGGATGAAATTATTTCTTCTGGCTCCTCGAAGTCTCTGTTTGCCTACTTGGGAACTCAACATTCTATCTGCTTAACACAGCACACCTGTGTAGTCATGAGCTGCCTGTTTTAGGGACCTGCACTTCTCTCTGTATTCTGTGGATTGACAGCTTCAAGCAGACCCTGCTAGGATGGCCGTATAGCCTACTGTACAGAGGACAGTCCCCTTTTTCAAGGACTGTCAGAGGACAATCTTCTATTTGGAGAACAGTCCCGTCCAAACGTGGTTGAAAGATAAAGAACCTTAAGAAGGGAGGGCAACAGCCCTGGAGATCTTCCCTGGAGGACAGACTGAGCAGGTACACAGGGCATCTAGTCACAGGCCATGTCTACACCTAAGGGTGTAGAGGGAGGGAGGGGAGGATCGCAGACTTACCTGCTTCCACAATCCTCCCCCACCTTCGCACAACATCCTGGAAGGGAAGAGGGATGTCACAGGCGCCATTCCTCCCCCCTCCCCGAAGAGGAGCTGCATGGCCCCAACCTGATGTAAAAGGTAAGAAAAAAACCCTGTCCAACTCCCCCGCCATCCCAGGGATGGCGAAATTGCTACCCACCCCCCAACTGCACAGAGCCACCCTGTGTGTCTCCGTGCCCGTTTTAGGACCCTGGACGGCGAAAAACCGGGATATCCCTGGTTTCCGTCATCCTGGGGTTATTGTGGGGTTAAACCTCGGGTTATCCCTGGTTGCCCCTGGGATCCTCTGTGCATCATGTGGATGCACAGGGACGACTTAGGGATGACCCTAGAATAAATCCCAGGTGTAGACATGGCCTCAATCTTCACCGTTATGGTGAGCTGTATTGTATTTTTCTTACACTCTAGACTATGCTGAGGCCTCAACCACACTTTACAGTCCGCCGGAACGGCCCTGTTCAGAGTTCCATTTTAATGATGCTAGATTTGCATCTACTAGAAGCCGGACCGTCTGGATAATTGCCTCAACCATGGCCCATTCCACACCACGGGGTGTAGCGGGCCAGAAGGTCAGCAAAACCAGAAGCAGCCGCTTCCGGATTCGTCGTGATGAATTCACATCACCGGCGCGACAACCCGGGTTGCTCCCAGGCCGTTGTGCCTTCACACCCGCCATTTGTTTTAAACAGAGAAGAGTGCACGAGCACTCCAGTGAACAAAGTGAGTTAAAACAACAACAACAACAACCCACATGCGATCCAGTCCCCCTCCCCCCCGCCATCCTGGGGATGGTGATTCCCCTTCCCCCCTCTCCTGATGGCCTCGGAGCCGTGCAGTGCAGCTCTGTGGCCACTGGTGCAGCCACGCTTACTCACAAGTAAGTGCGGCTGAACTGGGATGGGTGGCCACATCTTACGCGGTCTTGAGGACTTCCCGGGGCTGTGCAAACATTCAGGATTTTTCTGGTTCTGGGGAACCAGGAAAAATCCCGTGCCCATCCCCCACCCCTGGTACTCCCTTTGTGTCATGCGAACTCACAGGGAGGAGGAGGGATCCCTCCCAGGCATGTTGACTGGTGTAGAAAGGGCCCATGTCACATGCCCTCCTGTGAGATGTTTGCTCATCTCTGTCACTGGTTGGTTGGTGGAAACAGACTAAAATCTCTCTCTTTCATCTAGCCTTTGAGGATTTGTTTGGTTGAATTTGAATATTTTAACTTTGATTTTGTGTCACTTTCTGTTTCATTGGGTTGAGTTGTATTCTTTTATTGTAAACAGCTTTATATATTAAACTTTAAAAATATATATTAAAATACTATAAATAAATAAATGAATGAATAAATTGTTGTGTGTTGGACTTAGAGAAACCTGAGTTCCATAGAGCCTGCTGCCCCCCAACCCATGGCTCTAGGAATGGTGCATTCTGGGAAAACTAAAATGGCAAGCACCAGTCTGGTGAACTTTCCAGTAAGTTTTGCCCCCACCCCCCAGAAATCACCCCTGACCTGGAAAATAGCAGAAATCCTTCCTTCACTCAAATCTCCACTCAGCGACAAAGTAACTATATTAAGGTGTCTTAAATAAATAAATAATTTCCTTGGCTTATCCTGGGATGATAAAATGGGCTCCCCTGGTTTAGACTCCTTTGAGGGAGTCTACAGGGTTGTTTGAAAAATTCATTAGTCTTGCATGTATATGTGAGAGTACCCAATTTGTAATGGTGGGACCTGAACACCAACCCAAAAGCAAATTGCAGCCAGAAATCCATATATTCTTAAATTTGCGGTGCATTTTGCAAAACAAATAAAAGGCATTCAAAAATGTGTGTAGAAAAATGTGTATGTTTGAAGAATGTGCAAAACTATGATTTAGTCAATGAGTACATGCATGGAAAAATGTGTACATGCAAAATACACACTAAAGGTAAACACATTGTTAAAAAAATATCCACACAAAAAATACATGCACATTTCTGTGCAAAATAAAAAGTGGGGATGGGGGGGCTTGCAATCCAATATGGAACCATGAAGGAATGAGCCTCGCAGCAGAAAAATGAGAATATGAACAAGATTTAACTTGAAAGGTTCTCGTTTCATAGTAGGGTAGGATAGAAATGTGATAATAAATTAGTACATTGCTTCATTTTTTCTCCTTTGAGCTCCATAGTATTTATGTGTGTATAGAGTGACCAGATTTTGGAAACCAAAATCCTGGTCACGCCCCGCCACCCCCCGCCACCCAAAACACCCCCCCACCAAACCACCCACCCCCCAAAAACACCAGCCCGGACCTACCGGGTTCTCTTCCTCTGCCACCCCCGCCGGGTCCTCCGCTGCTGCCCCCGCCGGGTCCGCTGCGGCCCCAGGGTCCCCTGCCACCACCGGGTCTTCCTCCTCTGTCACTGGGTCTTCCTCCTCCGCCGGCGGGTCCCCCGCCCCTGCCGGCGGGTCCCCCACCCCCGCCGCCGGGTTCCCTGCCCCCGCTGCCGGGTCAGCCTCCAGGTCCTCCGCTGCCACCAGGTCCTCCGCTGCTGGGCTTGTAAGGCCAGATGCCACGTGGAAGAGGCGGGAGAGGGCCGAATTCGGAAGTGATGTAATCGGCCCTCTCCCGCCTCTTCTGTGTGGCCTCTGGCCTCCTCGGGGTTTGTTGCGATGGCGCCGAGCCCCGAGGAGCCCGGATGCCCGCACAGAAGAGGCGGGGGAGGCCGACACCACTTCTGGAATTAGCCCTCCCCCGCCTCTTCCGCATGGGCATCCGGGCTCCTCAGGGCTCATCGCCATCGCGACAAACCCCGAGGAGGCCAGAGGCCACACAGAAGAGGTGGGAGAGCACTTCCAGATTCGGCCCTCTCCCGCCTCTTCCGTGTGGCCTCTGGCCTCACGAGCCCGGCAGCGGTGGCGAAGGACCTGGCGGTGGTGGAGGAACCGGCGGCGGCGGCGGTGGAGGAACCGGCGGCGGTGGAAGCAGCGGACCCAGCGGCGGGGTAAGAGAACCCGGTGTCGGTAGCGGGGGAGGACCTGCCATCTGGGCTCCTCGAGGCCCGGTTTGCCCCTGCCGCTCCCCGGTCAGCCCGGATCACCCCAGTTTTCCCGGTTAGGACCGGGAAACCCCAGGCGATCTGGTCACCCTATGTGTGTACTTAAGCTACCTAGAGCATGTTGAATCAGTATGGAAATATCTGCAGCCCTGCACTGCAATTTAAGCACACATATTTATTTATTTATTTACTGCATTTTTATACCCCCCCCCCCCCCAATAGCCGAAGCTCTCTGGGCAGTTTACAAAAATTAAAACCATAAAAACCATTCAAAATATAAAACAATGACAATATAAAAACATAATTTAAAATACAGTATAAAACACTGTATGGTCCTGCAAAGTATTCTCTTCATGACAAAACCATAAAGCGACACATAAAACTGTCCTGAGCCATTCTGACTTCTATTAGCAGAATCATTTTAGGGGTTTAGTTAAGGGAGAGGATATTTTCTGCAGTGTCCCCACACCTTGGGAAATGAATCACTATCTGGGGTCTGTCAGGCCCAATCTTTGCAGGCTTCTAGGAAAGCTCTGCTGAGAAGGCCCGCCTGTTTTCTTCAGCTTTCTCTTGAACTGTGTTTCATTTTGGTGGGTTCTTAACTGCATCTATTTTAGTATTCTCTAGGCTGGATGTTTGTTTATTAGTTAGCGGTGCTTATTAATTTTATTAGTTCTTTGTTTGATTATCTTCTTGGGATTTTAGTATGTAAGCCACCCTGAGAGGGAAAGGAACCCTGAAAGGCGGCCTAAAAATATTTTAAAGAAATAAAATAAATGAATAGAGGGAAGCAATGCTTATGCATGATAATAATCCTATGCATGTCTACTCCGAAATAAGCCCCATTCACTTCAACGGGGCTCATTCCAAGGCAAATAAATATCGGGCTTCAGCCTCAAGCTTTAAATCCTTAATTTGTGTTGTGGGGGAGGGGGTACAGAGGATGTGTATGTATAAACATAGAAGGGAAGAAGCGATGTGGTCTACACACCTAGTAAGCAGCACAATCGATTTCTTATGACAAATCCCCGTGAATTTGCTTGTTATTAAAACAAAATATCAGCATGTTAGCTGGCCTGCTGTCCTTGTGTTTGCGTACGCCCGAGCCCGCCATAAAACTCGGGGCAAGTGCTTAGACCTGGGCCCTTTTCTTACCCATTACTGCTGTTTCTGAAAGTAAATCATAGCTGTCAGTATGGTAGCAGCTTGATTAAAGTTCAGGGGTTTAATAGATCATTTAAAAAACCCCAAATTACTCCCGCTCCCTAGTCGATCCACCTGGACCCTTGCCCTAGGTGCATGGCAGTTTTCATCCAGCACCAGAGAAACCACGTCTGGGCCCGAGGTTCCTGCTTATTCCCCCAGGATGCCCTGTTGCAGACCTGGACCGACATTCTCAGCTGTATTTAATCTGCTCTGAGACAAGCTGGCTATGAGAAAATGCAAAGGGGGTTGGGGGGAAAAGGCACATAAGCAAAAGACGCAGAAAAAAGTTGGACAGTTGGGCCTGCTTTGTTCACTTGGTAAACTGGAGGCTGGCCAGCAACAGCGCAGCTCCCTTGGCAATACAAGTCTGTTCCAATTAATCGTGTTTAACCATTCTAATCACACTTTAGCACATTAATCCTATTTTCAATCCAAAACACATCTGAAAGAGCGGCATGTGGGCCTTTTTATAGCAACCGCAAATCAGATGTAACGGAGAGACAGAGGGCCTGAGTTTACTCTGCACTCTCACTGAACTTAGACTTAATAAAATATGTGACTGAGTTGTGGTTGGATTTACTGCATGATGTTGATGCTTCCACATATAAATAGATCCCCTAAGTAACTTAAAAACCTGTCAGAAAGAGCAGTGAAAATTTGATTATAAGGTAACCAATGCACAGATTGTATAACAATGACACTGCTCCTCTTGCTCATGGGCAGGGAAGACAAGGCAAGCAATAGATTTCTATTTTTTTTTTATCTGCATAAGGATAGAACATGAGTTTCATCTCAGAATTGTGCAGGGCTCCAGCCTGGCTCTTAGTAGCCTCTATGGAATGGGTGGAACCAATGAACTACTAACAAGTACTAAATGAAGGCCACCTTTCCTCATAGCTATTCTTCGTTGACTTCACCGTTTTGAACCCACTTACCACCCGTTCAACTAGGCAGCTACTAGGTACATTGGGTGGGATCCAAAAATGCCCTTCTGGAAATGGAAGGGTTCCTTCCAATGAAGGGGCACGGATCCAGCAGAGGCTCCCGCTGGAGGAAGCAGGGGGAGAGGCAATTTTGGGTTATTCGGCCTTCTCTCTGCAGCCCCCAGTGCCACCTTTCATGCTGTTCCAGCAGGATGCCCAAACCCTTCGATGCTGTTCCTTGCAGCAGCTTTTCAACGGGTAACGGGGGATGGAGGAATCAATGGAAATTGCCTCCCCATCTTCCTCCAGTGGATATTCCCATTGGCGGAACTCCACTTACATAAAGTCTGGATCCAACCCACTAAAAATAACGCTATAAGAAGAGTAGGAAGATAATTTTAAAAAGCAACATAATTCCTTCATATGACATCACATTATTGAACTTGGGGTCTTGTTCTTTAGGGTAACTGGAACTTGTGGTACTCTGAAACGAATCTTCTTAGTAGCGGTGCTGTCATTATATCACACTTTTCTTCCATCATGGCAGCATACTTAGGGGTTCAGAGGAAGTCTCCCACCCAAGCACTGACGAGACCTTGATCAGTTTAGCTTCAGCAAAGTTGCTGCATGATGTACCTTGAGACCATTCCCTAGGTACCACAGTGAAGGGAACCTCTCCAGAGTAGCAACGGAAAACCTTTCAATGCTTCGCTTTAGCTGTGTCGTTACGAGGTTAGGCGCATCCGTCTAGAACTATCTTGTTTTAGTTCTCAGATATCCAATGCTAGGCTCATTCCATTCCAGTTTCATGCAAATATTTTCTTCCATACAGAGAAATACATAAGTATTATTGTGTACGTTTTCAAAAGTTTTCAAATGTGCTCTGTTTTGTACACATGCAGCCATCGAGTATGGCATGTTTGTGCGTAATTTACATCTGTACACATTTTTCCTTGCACATTTTTCAAATGTGTGCATTTGAAACATTTTTACTTTTAGCATCACAAACGCAAAAATGTATGGATTTCCAGCTGCAAGTTGTGTTTAGGTCCATGTTCCGGGAGATGCAAATTGGGTAATTTTGCATTAAAATGAGAAGCCAACAAATTTCTCACTCTAATCATGACTTTTTCATTGACATAGGCATTTAAAAATGATGCTTTTATGAACGATCCATTAAATGTAACTGGTCAGGGTTGTCTCAAGACATTTTACTCCCTGATATGGACAAGATGTCTCCTCCCAGTTAAATGTACAGAAGCTGACCAGACTGGCGATGGGACAGCATTCTCCACCGCACTTAAGGGCAGCAGGCATGTTGGGAAGGGGGCAGGACACAGGGCAGGATGCATGGCAAGTTCAGCTCCGTCCCCCCGTGTCTCATTGCCACTCATCACACTTGGCCACCTGCTGCCTGAGACAGCTGCTTCACTCTGCCGAATGGTAGGGCTGGCCCTGGGTCATATTTTTTCACATTGCTGCTTGAATGGTTTGCCAGCTGTTTCCGTGCTTATCTGTGTACCTCCTTGAGCACTTGTATAAAAAGGCCACTGATACATTTAAAAAGAAATGAACAAAGGGCAACCAATAAAAACAATCTATGTGGAGAAGTAGGCATCTCCAGCTTCTAGCCAATGAGCAGTCTTTCTACACCTAAGGGTCTAGAGGGAGGGGGAGGACTGCGGACTTACCTGCTTCCATGATCCTCCCCCAGCATCTAGATAGCTGTGCGACATCCCGGAAGGGAAGAGATACGTTGAGGCCACCATTTTTATTTGGGGGGGGGGAAGAGGAGCTGTGCGTGCGTGGTAAAAAAGGTAAATAAAAAACAAAAACCTGTGCCCACCCCCTGCCATCGCAGGGATGGCGGCTTCCCCCATCGGCATAAAGCCTCCCCCCCGCAGCTCTGTGCCTGTTTCCAGTGCCACGCTTAATCACGAGGAGGTGGGATCGTGAACCACACCTCCTGCCCTTGCCCTTTTTTTGTATCTGGTCAAGAGGGCAGGGTTCCTGCAGCTTTAACCATTGTGATGAAGAGGGGATTCCACCAGGTGCTGCATGCATACCAATGACACCTGCTGAAATGCCCTTTTCTACACAACTATCAAAGATATGGTCACCCTATCATAGGATAATTTCCAATATGGGGTAATAGTAATCAACTAATAGGCCAGTCCACACACACACACCGGCCCTTTCCACACCAGCCATTTTTCCCAGGGCCGCTCCTACCGGCTCACGGAGAGTCCGCATGATGCACAGAGCATCCTGCAAGCAGGCAGGGGCCAGCCCTCCATTTTCCCGGGAGTTCAGGGAATACTATTATCCCGGTTTGTTCTCTGCTCCCACGAAGACAGTGAGATGGATGGCACTTTTTTTTTTAAAGTACTTACATTTGTGCAGGAGCGCTCGTGCACAGATCCTTTTTAAAAAATGGCTGGCACGACTTGCGATGGCCCAGGAGAAGCCCAGGCCATTGCAATGTGGTGAGGCCTCATTGCGCCGAACCCGGAAGTGCTTATTTTCGGGTTGCCTCGCTTCCCGCCCTCTCCGCCCCTATGGTGCAGAAAGGGCCACCAAGAATACAATTCCTTGCTTTGTTAGGGCCAATCTGTGTTACACTATTCACTTCCCCTCCCTGCTGTTAAGTGTGCTTATGTGACTTCTACTTGTGTGAGCCCTATGAGGCTTAATTGGAATAAACATACAAAGATATAACTTGAATAAAATATGTCTTTACATTTTTCTATGCAATTGTTAAAGCTACAGGAACCCTGTCCTCCTTTCCACATGGTCACCGTACATAACATGCAGTGTGGTGTTCACTTCTGCTACTGTTGGAACTAATAATCATTTCTCGATGCAGAGGATGTTATATCAAGTGCTCTGAACATCTCCAGCACTATACTTTGCTAAGAATTAATACTATGTTAAGGACTAACTGTGCTGGGCCTTATAGCCCAATATCACTCCCAAATAGTAACAGCATAATTAATGTTCAATTCACCACAGTCCAGCTCTGCAGGACTACATAAAACAAGCAACACAACTAACTGCCTTTTGGAATTTTGATAAGGCAAGTCTAATATACCTCCAGCCCAATCCTATGCATGTTTACTCAGATGTACCTCCCACTGAATTTAATGGGATTTAAAATTAGGGCTGTGAACAGATCCGGATCCTGAATCTGGACAATCCAGACCGGGGTGATCTGGAACTCCCAGATCTGGATCCAAACCGGATCGGGGAGGTCTGGATCAATCCGGAGATCCGGAGCCCATTGGCCTTCCAGGTCCCTGGGTGCCGGCTGTGCAGCCATCACCCAGGGATGCCAGGCTGGCGGGGAGTCCATTGGACTCACCACCCTCCCCCCACTCTCCCTACTTACCTGTTGTCTCTTCCTCATCGCCGCCGCCTGCTGCCGCTGTTTGCTGGCCGCTGCTGCTTCTGCTCTACTGAGAAACAGGCCTCGTGGCCAAGTTCTCAGTAGAGTGGAAGCAGCGACAGCCAGCAGACGGCAGTGGCGGATGACAGCGGTGACAAGGAGGCAGCAGCTAAGTAGGGAGAGTGAGGGGAGGGCGGTGAGTCCTTTCCCCCATAGACTTGCAAGTCTATGGGGAAAAGGAAGGTCTCCGGATCTCGATCCGGAGACCCAGATCCGGATCAGGTTCCGGATTGGATCGGGCTCAATCCGGATTGTCCAGATCCAGACCGGATCAAGGGGGCTGTTCACAGTCCTACTTAAAATCAGTGGCAGGAGCTGCTGGAACTGTGTGATGCTCCCCCGTGTGGTGATTTGCTGACTTGCAAGTGGTAGCCATCTTATTTATTTATTTATTTATTTTTATTATTACATTTACATCTCACCCTTTTTTATTCTTGCAAGGAGCCCAAGGCAGCTTACATGGTCCTCCTCCTGCTCCTTCTCCTCCTCTCCATGTGAGTTAGATTAGGCTACTAGTCTGTGATTGGCCCAAAGTCACTCAGTGGGCTTCATGACCAAGTGGGGACTAGAACCTAGATCTCCTAAGTCCCATTCCAACTATTGAGTCTGCTCACCCAGGCTGACCATGGAATCCTCCTGGGAGGAAGGTGCATAAATCACTTCCTGTTTCATCTGAGCCTTGCTTGAGCAACACTGTCTATCTGAAGTCTAGCATGTCTGTTTGGTCTGGCTCATGGTTTTGACTTCTGGCTTATTCACTGGAACTTCCTTCTGGTTTGAAATCAGATCTTGACTTCACCTTGGTCCAGTCTTTTTGGTCCTAGCTTCCAGTTCCCAGCACCTGATTCCCTCCTGACAGGGACATGCTAGATGCCATCCAAGAGAGAGAGATAAAGGATTCTCTATGTTTTTAAACTAGCACTGTGCATGGACACCCTGATTCACTTTGGAAGCCAATTCAGAGCTTCCAAATTGGCCTCGATTCAACTTGGGCTGCTTTGGGCATAGGCCGACCATTGCAGGTTCACAGCCGCTGCCTCTGCCCACCCACGGGACTTAACTGACCCATCCAGCAGCCGCCCGTCCTTGATGAGAGCTGCCATTTTAAATGAAGATGAGGCTCTATCATTTCATAGATTTAAGGTTACAAACTATGGTGGCTGTAAGGGGCTATTTCCCAATCCGGATTCAATTTGGATTCAGGCTCGAAGTGATGCACAACCCTATTTAAAAGTATTAAAACCAGTGTGGGACATTTGGATTGGGATCATGGTGCTGGAGAAGAGATTTATAACACTCCAACCTAGTTTTTCCATTTAAAGCTACCCTTCCAAAGTGAAGAAAACATACAGAGACCCACATGATATCTGTAGGCTTTGCCTTGTGAAGCAAATAGTATTTTCAGGCAGGAAAGAAGGGATCAGTCCATGTCAAGTTTTGCATGCATTTATTCAAACTCCATTCCATCCAAATTCCACATTAAGGGCACAATTTTAATGCGATGATCATAAGTTTCCAAACAGGATAATTAATGTTCATTTCACCACAGTCCAGCTCTGCAGTACTATGTAAAACAAACAACACAACTGCCTTTTGGAATTTTGATAAGGCAAGTCTAATATACCTCCTGATCCCATGCAGATCTACCTCCTACTGAGTTTAATGGAGCTTAAAGGAAGTGTCAGGAGCTGCTGGAACTACTAAGTGTCAGGAGCTGCTGGAACTATGTGCTACAAATATATAAAAAAATCTGGATAGATGCATTAGGAGATTCTAAATGAAAAGTAGAGATGATCTTTGCCTCCCTGTCCTCCCCACCCTACAGTTTTGCTAGATGGGCTTTCCCCTCCCCCCACATCTAGCAATGGTGTTTTGGAGGGGGAGGCTGGACAGGTCTCCGGATAGTCCTCAAATTAATCATCTTAGGTTTATATTATGCCTTATTGACTGTGTTCAGACGACACACTAAGCCATGGTGGTTAAACATTTTAAGCTAAACATTATGGCTTAGTGTGTCATGTGAACTTTGACTTAAGTGTGTCGTGTGAACCATTCCTAACTATGGTGGCTACATAAGCGCGGTTTGAACACACTCACTAACCATTTGCTGCAAAAGGGCTAGTGGCTTAACCATGGCTTAGCATGTGGTCTGAACAGGCCCAATAACTGCTAAAAATAAAATAACTGTTAAAATTCAGAGGAGCGCAACATATGAAGAATAATTTATGTTCCAACTCGCACATTCATCCAGAAGGGGCAGATCAAGTTGTTTTGCATCCAATTCCTGAAACATCTCTAGCTTTGGGGTGGAGCGAGATGTTAATCCCCCCCACCCCTACACTGCAGCCCTGACCCACTCTGCTGTGGCATGTACAATTTAGCTTTAAACGTGCAGAGGGCTGCAGCCTCAGATGTATTCAAAATACACACCCAGGATATTAACCCAGACAATAAAATGTACTTTGGATTGTTTCTTGACAATCACAACTTTTCATTTCATTTATTCTTCCCTATTGGGAACCCCCCTCTCTCCACTGCCCAGGGCAGTAAGTTCTTTGCTCCATTTTCTGATTTCATGGAGCTTTAAAAAGAAGCAATGATTAAAAACAACAACCCTTCATCATTCTTTAGTAGCTGATCCATCACATATTTTATTTTGCTAGTTCAAAAGAGGCATGATGAAATGTAAATTGTGCACCAAGATCAACGAAACTCATAAGACTTTAATTTAGATCTGGAGGAAGGATGAAGAGATCGATTCATGCTAAATGAAATAGGTAATGGTTCATAATATGATAAAGTAATGCGTGGTGATTTTTTTTTTAAAAAAAACCCCTGCTTGGGCAGGTTATAGTGGCATGTTTTGGTTGTTGTTTTTTAGCAAACACGTTTATCATTTTTTGTGCTACAAATATATAAAAAAATCTGGATAGATGCATTAGGAGATTCTAAATGCAAAGTAGACATGATCTTACCAGGGTAAGTAAGGTTTTATTAAAGAATCTAATTCATTGCAGTTCTATTCTGAAAGAATTGAAGGATGTGGTTAATGTAGTGTATGAGTTAGGAATGGCATTCACAGAGCCACCTGCATTTAATATACAGCTGTCAAAATTCTCTACTCTCTACCACTTAACACTGAAAGAAATATGCAACAATTTGATAGGCCCAGAAATCTTCAATGTAAAAATGCAAGGAATTATATTAAACACTGGTACCATGACATGTCCAAAAGCAAAGCACAGGAAGCTGGGTCTTCATATGTGCTGTTCCCCCTTTAAAAACATTGGTACTTATACTTTTGACAACTTCCAGCTCAGGAGAGAATGGGAAATATTAGCCCTTGCCAAGATCTTTGTGTGGATCTGCCTTCAGGGATCAAAGGCATTGTGTAAAATCCAATGAAGGATTTCTGCTCACAGAACTGCTTCATCAGCAGAACTTGGAGGGGGAGATTCCACTTCCCACTGCAGCCCAGTGGAAGCCCTCAAGATCATCCATAAAAGGTTCGGAGACCCCTCCGGGACAGATTTTCAAGTATAGGTGAGAAAGAGGAGAGAAAAAGCCCCTTTATGTTAGGGTGACCATATGGAAAGGAGGACAAGGCTCCTGTATCTTTAACAGTTGTATAGAAAAGGGAATTTCAGCAGGTGTCATTTGTATGCATACAGCACCTAGTGAAATTCCCTCTTCATCACAACTGTTAAAGATGCAGGAGCCTTGCCTTCTTTTGTATCTGGTAACTCTAGTATAGCTCCTGCAGCTTTAATGGTTGTGATGAAGAGGGAATTTCACCAGGTGTTACATCCATACAAATGACACCTGTTGAAATTCCTTTTCAGTGCAACTGTTAAAGATACAGGAGCCCTGTCCTCCTTTCCATATGGTCACCTTACTTTATGTAAGCGGAAGTCCACTCACTTGATGTTGATTTCCACCTGTGCCTCTAAATATAACTAGTTAGTGAACTAATAGAGTAAAATATTAAGAATGTAAGAAGAGCCATGCTGGATACCTTCCAAATCATGTGAGGTACTGGTTCCCCTCTATTTGGCACTAGTTAGGCCTCTTCTTGAGTACTGTGTCCAGTTCTGGGCACCGCACTTCAAGAAGGATGCAGACAAGCTGGAGGAGGTTCAGAGGAGGGCAACAAGGACAATCAGGGGTCTAGAAACAAAGCCCTATGAGGAGAGACTGAAAGAACTGGGCATGTTTAGCCTTGAGAAGAGAAGGCTGAGGGAAAACATGATAGCACTCTTAAATACTTGGAAGGCTGTCACACAGAGTTATCACGAGTAAAGACTGGTTCAACAGTTGCAGTTCTTCGTAAGAATGCAGAGAAAAATGTCAAGATTGTATTACCAGCAAAAACAGTTTACATTCCTGGCACTGTTTTTTGTCTTCCATTATCAGCTCCTGAGGAAGGATTGCAAAATCCGGAACGTTGAGCTTTTTATTCAACAATAAAACAACAAATGTTTTTTAACGACTTCATTAGCACCAGAGCTTGTCTCTTTTTCAATTCCACACAGAGGTGGGCAAGAATCTCTTCTCGATCATCCCAGAGTGATGAAGCCAGCAGGCTGGACATGAGGAAAAACTTCCTGACTGTTAGAGCAGTATGACAATGGAACCAATGACCTAGGGAGGCATTCAGGAAAGGCAATATTGTGTTCAGCAGTTAATCCCCATTTACTGTGCTGCGATTAAAGACTTTAGGGCAAAAGGGAGACTTTTGCACTAAAGAAGAAAATGTAGCTCTTGTAATGCTGATTTTAAGTTTGGCGGATTGTGGCCCCATCTGTCCTTTTCAATTTAGGGGGCGAAAAGATCCCACTATCAAAAACAACAACTACAAAACTTGGAAAGCCAAACCACATAATTCCTTTCTGGTGTCAACCCAGGTCTTTGTTTTAAATTCCATAAAAGAACTCCCTTTCAAAAGGACTCCAACTCCCATTATGCCTAGCAAGCATAGTCAATGATCATGTTGGCTAGGGATGATGGGAATTGTAAACTCAGCACATCTGGAGGACACCAGACTAGGGAAGGCAGCTCTGTAATATACAGCACCACCCATAGTTGATTTTCTATCATCTATCTATCATCTATCTATCTATCTATCTATCTATCTATCTATCTATCTCTATCTAAAATTATTTCTAGACCACCTTTAAGGATGAAAACCTTGATACATTTCAGATTCATTTTAGTTCTCAAAAGAATGGTGAATTTCACCCATTCATGTTTTGTAGAAAACCAACAATTGCATTACCATGCTGTTGCTACCAACATGGGAGTCCCAAAATGATGAAAGTTACTGCTTTTTTGGTTTACAGCTGCAGCCCATATGATTGGGTTTTGTTGTAGTAGGCTTTATTGTGTGCACCTGGACTCATCTTAGACCTGCTCGAAAGCTTTTATGTAGGCTGACCATATGAAAAGGAGGACAGGGCTCATGTAACTTTAACAGTTGTATTGAAAGGGGAATTTCAGCTGGTGTCATTTGTATGCAATTAGTTCCTGGTGAAATTCCCTCTTCATCACAACAGTTAAAGTCGCAGGGACCCTGCCTTCTTTTATATATGGTCACTCTAGTATAGTGCCTGCAACTTTAACTGTTGTGATGAAGAGGGAATTTCACCAGGAACTAATTGCATACAAATGACACCGGCTGAAATTCCCTTTTCTCTACAACTGTTAAAGTTACATGAGCCCTGTCCTCCTTTTCATATGGTCAGCCTATTTTATGTATCCTCATAACACTGACATTTTTGTTATGAATTAAGCACTGATACCTTCAAGATATATTTTTTAAAAAAACCAACTCAGTAATGCCCCAACTATATGTAGTCCATGAGATTTCCTTTTTCTTACTTCTGTGGGTGATGATTTGCTCACTTATCGTTTCAGTTTTTTAGGCTCAAATCTCAAAACACACTTACTGGGGAGTTAGTCCTATTGGGTTGTTTCTAATGTTAGTTCTACTTATAGTAAACCCATAGTGCTTAAGTTAGACTAACATTGGATACAACACAGTGACTCCTAAACATAGGGTGACCAGATAAAATCAGGTCAGGGCTCATGTAACTTTAACAGTTGTAGAGAAAAGGGAATTTCAGCCAGTGTCATTGGTATGCAATTAGTTCCTGGTGAAATTCCCTCGTCATCACAACAGTTAAAGGTGCAGGCACTATACTAGAGTGACCATAGACAAAAGAAGGCAGGGCCCCTGCAACTTTAACAGTTGTGATGAAGAGGGAATTTCACCAGGAACTAATTGCATACAAATGACACTGGCTGAAATTCCCTTTTCTCTACAACTGTTAAAGTTACATGAGCCCTGACCTGGATTTTATCTGGTCACCCTACCTAAACATGTGTAAGATTGGCCCTGTTCAAAAGACACCTTAAACCACAGCTTTAACCATGGCGAATAAGGTATTCACTGTGGTTAAAGCCGTGGTTTAAAGTGTCTTCTGAACAGGGCCATTGTGTTGTTAAGGGTGCAATCCTATGCATGTGTAGGCAGAAAAATGGCCTACAATTCCCAGCATGCCCCAGCCAGCAATTAGGGCCCACTCCTGGAGGTTGCACAAATGCTTACACCTGGCAGTAGCTCCACATAGAGAACAGTTCTAAATTGCTGACCCATGGTCAGTTTCGCACAAAGATATACAGTGTTCTGAGCTGAGTTTTGGTCAGTTATTGCTTCCCTCCCCAGCATGCAGTGCAAATCACCATCTTGATTGGTCTACTGGAGCTGACCTTACTCTACTTTGTGTCTTAGATCCCTTGTCCCCCTTGGAAGAATCATTCCCGAGTCCAATGATGTTACACTCCCAGTTTTGTCCCTCCAAGAGACCAGGGTCACATCTAAGGACTGTACATGTTGGGGTGGTGAGGGTAGAAGGCACTTTTAAAAAAATGCTTTCTACAGTCCAAAAAGGGATTCTATTACATCTGGATTGATTTTCTCCTTAGTGACCCAGAGCTGCTTTAACAACCCAGCTCTGGTCATGGCTGAGTTGGACAAACCTATTCAAAAAAAATCCCTTTGATAGGGTATGCATATCTTTTTCTTTTTCTCTTTCTCGCTCTCTAAAATCATGACAAAAGGAAAGTATTTATTACCAGGAAGGCTGCACCCCGGGGCCAGAACTAGTCATCTTTGATTTAACGTTTAGCTGAAGTTGCTGAATTAAATGCAGTTTTGTTTTTATCTATTTGCATGGAAGGGTTCCAGATAAAACAACAGCTCTAGTGACCTGAGAGCGCTTGTATCATGATAATTAGGTTTGAAAACTCGTATATTGTTTTCATAAGGCTATTACATTTTCCGTAATTAAATTAAGTAAAAAATAAGGATGCATGGCAATAATATTTATTATTAATACCAGACTCGAAAGGCTTACAACATGCGAAAATGAAGGTAAAGGGCCTTGAAGACAGGCTCAGCTTCAAAACAATGTACAAGAGCCCAAGCTTTCAGCAAGTCATTACTGCAGGCATTTAAATAGAAGCAACGAGAGAGTGAAAAATAGCCCGAACGAAGGAGACGGGCTTCTGCTTCCATTTGGAACTAGGCGGGTTCTCCTGAGCTTTTTCAAATGCAACTGATATTCTGTGCTGCCTTCCTTGTGGAATGCTCCATTACTGAGGATGTGAGGCCATGTTTTTTCTGGTCCTGGGATAAGGAGATAGTCGTGGCCTAATCCACACCAAGCAGGATATTTCACTATGAAAGGCAGGAGCCACACTAAGCAGGATATAGCGGTATGAAAGCAGTATATGGTATGTGTCAATGGGCCCCAACAGTTGTCAGCGCACTTCAATGGTGCTATAAAGCAGTAGTGTGGCTCCTGCCTTTTATATACTGCTTTCATACCGCTTTCATAGTGCAATATCCTGCTTGGTGACTGTAGTCATGGGAGTCTGTGGGATTTGTCCTCCGCTTCTAGGCTGGCCATGGGCTCATTCAGACGTCACACTGCCTCACTGTGGATCACATTTTTGAGTGATCCCCAGTGGGTTAGCATGTCATGGGGAGCATTTTCCCTTCCCCCATGATGAGTGAAGTGCCTGCCCTCATTGCCTACCCTATGCTCTGGGGATGGGGTGGTGGAAGCATTGTTGTTCATTCTGGCCGCTGAATGGAGAAATCCCCATGACCAGTGAGACAGCATATGCTAGAGCACCTGCAACTTCCAGTGATGTTCTAGGATATGTGCCTGGACTCTATGGTTGCTGTTGCATCACGATGGCTGGAGTGGCCGCCATATGCCTTTTCCCACTGCTACGGTAGCTGGGATAAGCAGTAGGGGAGGATGACATGGGAACCACGGACCAGGGATGGGTAAGTCAACCACGGGTCATGTGAAAGGCATGTACATTGTGGTATTCCTACCCCTCCCTGCTCCGTAGTTCCCCTACCTACCCAACCCCTGTGAAAGTCTGAACATACCCCATGTGTCCTACTTTATAGAGGACAATCCTCTATTTGAAAGGCTGTCCTGTCCAAGTCTGGCTTAAAGACAAAGAATCATTAGAAGAAGGGAGAGCAGGAGCTTGAACTGAGCAGGCAGTGAGGTCACTTAGGAAATCTTCCCCATTATGGGGAGGTGTCATTTCAACTTTAATGATAGTTATTATTTCTAAATGTAGATCTTAACCTATAAATGAGCAAATACACATTTCATACAGATCTGTCTTCTTTTGACTCCTTTTTTGTTTTTGGTATTGATGGCATTATTTAGGGATGATGCCTCCTGTTAGAAAGGTTATTAGCAGAGAAAAATAAAAAGGCAAAACAAAATGAGTGTTTACCACTCCCATATACACACAAGGCTATCTTAGACTAATAAAAGGAGACCACACCTTTATGCAAGAGTAAAGGCAAGAACACTCCATTCACACCTTTACTCTCATCTAAAAGGGGCTATTATGGCCACTATTTACGCAACAGGGAAAAATAAGTAATTTCCAGAATTTCCATCGTTGCGCACAATGGATGTTCTGGGCGAGGGTGGATGGCTGCTGGGTGCACATCAGGCTGCGTGGGTGTTTAAAGAGTGGGCCTGCAAACGTGTTGGGGTGGCAGACTAAGTCAGATCCAGGGGAGTCCATCGAACTCCCGGACCCAGTCGGGTGCCTGTGACATTGTTAGGAATGCCAGCTCCAGGATTGAGCCCATCTGAGAGAATGGAGTAGCTTTTGATCTAGCAGATACAAAGCAGATTCCTCCCTATCCTGCGCCATTCCCAGAACACCCCACTTTCTTCTTGCTAGAACCACAAGGAGTTGTACTGGGCACAGTGGAGGTCTTCACTGTGGTGGAGCTGTCGCAGTGACACATCTTTCTACCAGCAGTGGCTGGCAGAGCCAACAATGCACCACCTTAACCCACACATCCCACTATCTGTCAACATCCAGGGGTTAGGACTGCATTCTTTGCAAATACTCCCTCCCAGCATCTGGTGTACTGGCCACAAGTGCAAAGGCATGAATGAGGGTGGTTGAAAAGTACTGGATAATTGATTTTTAAAAATAATGTTGTTAAAATTTGACTTAGTTTTACTAAATTGATTTGATTGAATTGGTTAATAAAACAATTAAGTATTTAAATAAATAAATGAAATATCGGACAGCTTGTATTTTAGATGGGGTTTTTGAAGGAGGTGGAGTTGCTATTGCACACTGACTTAGAGCTTCTCTAGACAAGTAATTTATAGTACGCTCATGATTGGCCACTCATGGAAGTTTGCAGGTCCATTACACAATGTTGTCCACAGCCAGAGCATAGAATTATAGAATCATAGAATAGTAGAGTTGGAAGGGGCCTATAAGGCCATTGAGTCCAACCACCTGCTCAATGCAGGAATCCACCTTAAAGTATAGCTGACAGATGGTTGTCGAGCTGCATTTTGAATGCCTCTAGTGTGGGAGAGCCCACCACCTCCCTAGGTCATTGGTTCCATTGTTGTACTGCTCTAACTGTCAGGGAAGTTTCTCCTGCTGTCCACCCTGGCTTTCTATAACTTGAGCCCATTATTCTGTGTCCTGCGCTCTGGGATGATCGAGAGGAGATCCTGGCCCATCTCTGTGTGACAACCTTTCAAGTATTTGAAGAGTGCTATCATGTTCCCCCTCAGTCTTCTCTTCTCAAGGCTAAACATGACCTGTTCTTTCAGTCTCTCTTCATAGGGCTTTGTTTCCAGACCCCTGATCATCCTTGTTGCCCTCCTCTCAACCCCTTCCAGCTTGTCTGCATCCTTCTTGAAGTGTGGTGCCCAGAACTGGACACAGTACTCAAGATGAGGCCTAATAGAGGGGAATAGAGGGAATAGAGAGGAAACAGCATTTGCTTTTTTTGCAGCCACATCACTCTGTTGGCTCATATTCAGCTTGTGATCTACAACAATTCCAAGATCCTTCTCGCTTGTTGTATTGCTGAGCCAAGTATCCCCCATCTTGTAACTGTGCATTTGGTTTCTTTTTCCTAGGTGTAGAACTTGGCATTTATCCCTATTAAATTTCATCCTGTTGTTTTTAGTCCAGCGCTCCAGTCTATCAGGATCACTTTGAAGTTTGTTTCTGTTTTCCAGGGTATTAGCGATCCCACCCAATTTTGTGTCATCTGCAAATTTGATAAGCATTCCCTGCACCTCCTCATTCAAGTCATTAATAAAAATGTTGAAGAGCACTAGGCCCAGGACTGAGCCCTGCGGCACTCCGCTCGTTACCTCCCCCCAGTTCGAGAAGGTACCATTGATAAGCACTCTTTGGCTGGTTTCGAACAACATATTAGGCAACGGAGGGGGAAATAGTATACTGACCATGAGTTAGATAGGCAGAGCTCCCCACACAACACGTTGCAAAGCCGGTGCTCGTGCAGCTGAAAGTTCCGGCAGCCATCTTGGTTGCTATGGCTGCTCCCTCCCCCTCCCTCAGTCCCCCAGCCGTATCCCAGCATGCACAGCAAGTTCTGCTGGCTGTGTAGAGCAGCCGGGGGTTTCGGCTGCTCCAGCCGGCAGAACTCTATGACCAAACGGAATCGTCCACGGAGAGAGGGAGGGTTGGTTTCGGATGACACTTTAAACAACCGGGCTTTGGGCTAAACAACGTGCAAGCCCGTTGTTTCTCTCTGTTGCTTAATTGGGCGGAGTAGCATACTGTCAGTTGTGTGTTGTGGTGTGTAACCCTACACACAACACAATAAGCGACACAACTGATGATTGTTCCCCGCCCCCCATTGCTTAATGTGTCGTCCGAAACCAGCCTTTGAGTCCAATTCTCAAACATCTTCCACGCTATCCCCTGGAAATCTTGCATTTGAAAAAAACCCCACCAGAGTTAATGTGGCAATATCCGGATATTTTCGGATCTCTCCACCATGAGATGGCACTGTCTCATTGAAACACAATTGGGCCTTTCCCAGAAGGGAGCAAATCATGTGGTCACCTGGGAAAGGAGTGTGTCACGATGGTGGGATTAATGCAATGACAAAAGCTATGGTAATGCATGGGATTTTTCCTGTGTGCAGAGTAGCTCTTATTCTGCACCAGCCCTCCGTGAATCACAATCTTTTTTCCACTGTAGCACTGGTGACTGACTCCAGCCTCAAGCAAGGCTGTAAATTTCTACTGCTTTTAAAAGGGTAGAAGTTGCAGTCCCCGTGTTTTTTTAGGTTGTGCTGGTTTGCAACAAAAATCATATATTCATAGCAACAATAACTGAAATGAAACATACTAACCTCCCCCTCAAAAACAAACAAACAAACCCAGAAGAAAGAGAAGTTCCACATTTTAATTTCTTTCTTTCTCTTAGTGACAACTAGCCAAGTGAAATATAATGATAACTAATTACATTTTCCATGCATTATTGTAAAGCTCTTTAGAACATATCTAAGGAATCAAATTCAGTATAAGACATATTTCAACTCTTGACTTTATGTTGGACATTCTTTGAGAGACAATCAAGGCAGTCTTAAGAAGGCCTGCAAGGAGCCCAGCCAGGAAAAAGAAAAGAGCTTTGGTCTGCTCTTAAAGAACACGCTCTGGACTAGGTCTTGTACATCAATCAACCAGAACTAATCTAATGGTAAACATATACTGTAAAAGCAAAAGGACTGCTCAATCCTCTTAGCTTTAATTAAATACCTCTGAGAGATTTTTTTTAAACCACTAAATGGGATTAATTATCAAATGTGCTTCGTATTTGTAGCAAAATTGTTTGCCGTTTGGGCTGTGCCCCCTCTACCTCCGTGAGTACATAACTAAATTGCTCTGCGGTGCAGAGCAATCACTCGCAAGTTGGGCAGGGCTGTGGTCGAAGCTATTATGCAAATCAAGTCAATATCGAGAAACAGAAGGGCTGCATAATCCCTGCTGTGGGATTATGTAGGCCAATAAAATAAGCCACTCTTCCCTAACTGGTGTGTATGTGGGGCAAGGCATCCAGATGTTTTGGCCTGCAACGCCTATCAGCCCTGACCATTGGCTGCTGGCTGGGGTTGAGGGAGTTGTTGTAGGCTGACCATATGAAAAGGAAGACAATGCTCATGTATCTTTAACAGTTGTAGAGAAAAGGGAATTTCAGCCAGTGTCATTTGTATGCAGTTAGTTCCTGGTGAAATTCCCCCTTCATCACAACAGTTCAAGTTGCAGGCACTATACTAGAGTGACCATATACAAAAGAAGGCAGGGCCCCTGCAACTTGAACTGTTGTGATGAAGAGGAAATTTCACCAGGAACTAATTGCATACAAATGACACTGGCTGAAATCCCTATTCTCTACAACTGTTAAAGTTACATGAGCCCTGTCCTCCTTTTCAGATGGTCGGCCTAGTTGTTGTCCATAACATCTGGAGGGCATGAGGTTAGGGAATGTATTTTTATTTATTGTTAACATTCATATACTGACTTATTTGCTATCTGAAGGCTGAAATAAGCCACCATCATGCCAATCAGCTGCTTGGGGTGTGTGTTGGGTGGTGGTGGTGGATAGTGGGAATTAAATCACTGATCATCACAATGGCGGTAATTTTACAGGGCTACTCATGGCAGGTGACTGGGTTGCGGCATCTTTGGTTCTCATTGGCTTTAGTTCGGACAACACTTTAGGCAACGGAGGGGGAAGAGGCAACTGCCAGTTGTGTTTCTTATTGTGTCATGTGTTGGGTGACACACAACGCACACACTACTGATGGTACGTTATTAAGCAATGGGGAAAAACAATGGGCTGCTCCGTTGTTTTTTGGAGCCCCGTTCCTTATTATGAGGCCCCAAGAGGGGGGAGGGGCAACATGTAGTGTGCAGGGCACTCCAAAAATAAAGTACCGTCCGTTGCCTCATCCCCCCTACGGTGCCTAAAGTGTTGTCCGAACTAAGCCATTGAGTTCCCCATCCCTGTAGGGATATATGTGCAAAAGCCTGCTTCCATGTGCAAAATTTCCATAACCACATTGGGACAAAGTTAATCAGGAGCTGTCCTTGCTCCATGTCTTTGACTGACCACTGACGGGACAAGGAGAAGGGTCTTTTCAGTAGTTGCCCCATTGTATGGAACTCACATAGTGATAGCGACAGATGCCTTAAGCTAGGGTGATCAGATAAAATCCAGGTCAGCGCTCATGTAACTTTAACCGTTATAGAGAAAAGGGAATTTACTCTACAACTGTTAAAGTTACATGAGCCCTGACCTGGCTTTTATCTGGTCACCCTACCTTAAGCTATTAGAAAGGAGAGAGCTTTTTTTGTAGGCAAACGTTTAGCCTGCAATTCTAAATATACTTACTAAGGAGTAAGACCCATTGAACATAGTGGAACTTACTCCTGAGTAGATATCTATAGGATTGTGCTGCTAATCTATGATTTATTAATGAATGGAGCTTAACATCAAAGTTTTAGAAGGTTTAAATTTGAAGCACTTCTGTTCAGTATATTGGTGAATTTGTCTTGTTTGTAAGAAATGTGGAGTAATAATTATAATAGCTATAAAAATGTATCTGCATACATGATTTTCTCATAATCAACAGAAACATCCTACCTGTTTTCTGTAAGAAGCACCTTTGGTAGGAAGTATCTTTAACTATCTTAGACTGCTGTATCAGCTGCAGCTCATCCTGGAAAGAAAGTACTTAGCTACTGTTATGCACGCTGCCCCAGTGTCTTCCAGGCTAGATTATTGCAATGTGTTGCACATGGGGCTGCCTTTGAAGACTACACAGGTACAGTCATTTGCATTACTTTGGAATATGGTAGCAAGATTATTAACTATAACTTGGAATATATCTTTGTGTGTATGTGTGTATATATATATATGTATATATATATATATATATATATGTATGTATATATATATATATATGTATATATATATATATAATCAACCCTTCACTGGCTTTTGATTTGTTTCCAGGCACAATTCAAAATGCTATTTTTGATACACAAAGCCCTCTTTGGCTTGGAAGCTGGATTTCTGAAAGATCACTAGGCCCAGATCTACATCAAGCAGGATATAACACTTTGAAAGCAGTTTGAAAATATTAGATGGGATGTGCCATGAGCCCAACAGTTGCCAATCCTGTTATAAATCATTATGAAGCAGTAGTGTAGATCCTGCCCAGGTCATATATCAATGAACCAGTCCACTGCTTGAAATCGTCCAAGACATAGGGCCTTTTCTGTGTTGGCACCACGGTTCTGAAATTCCCCTCCTCGGGGAGAATCGTGTTGTGCTTTCTTTGACAACTTTTAGGTATTAAGGGTGCAATCCTATATATATACTTCTATGGGAGTAAGATACATTGACCTCAACAGGACTTGCTTCCAAGTAGACCTGGCTAGAATTATGCTGTTTGATCCTTTTATTCTTGTGAACATTTTCATGTTGTTCTGTCTGCTAATTCCTTACTGCACAACTACTGCTTTCTTCCTGCTTTGTTAGAGACATTGCTGCAATTTTAAAAAATATATTGTTTGACTAGTTCTTTAAAAAATATCGTGTTAACTGCCTGGGTATATTTTATTATCAACAAACCTTCTTGCCAAGTCCTATGGTCAATGTGTATTTGAGTAATATCTGAATTGTTAGTGTCACAAATGTATAAGTTCAATAAGAATATTAGGTTAAATCTAAGCTTAGCATAGACATACTGAAATCAAAGGAACAAGGAAGCCATGATGACTAACTAAAGTCTCAAAAGAGCATCTCAAAATATAACTAAATCTGGATCCAACCTCTTATATTTAAATTCAGAAGCTTTCACCTACTTATAAATAACACCTTTCTTAAACAAATAAGCCACTACTATCAAAAGGATATATTTACAGATGAGATTATGCATGTTATATAAAACGAAAACATAATGGAAAAATAACTATGGACATGTTGACCTAGAGGACTGGTATAGTTTTTGGCTCATAACAAGAATATAGACTGCAATCCTATCCAATGAGAGTTCAATAGGAGTAAATTCCATTGAACTCAATGGGATATATTTCTGATTAGATAAGCATAGGATTGCAAAGTAAGAGTGCAAATATTAAACAATTAAGTAAGGGATATCAAAAGGAATAAACTAAAGAAAATAGTTTACTTTCTAACTAGGAAGCTGAAAAAATTGCTACTTCTTCTCTCAAAAATTCAACACCATATTGAAGAATATAAATAAAAATAGGTCAAAGCAAAGTGTGGGCACAAGCCAACCAAAGTAATGCATTTTCACATCTCATCGTTTGCAATGGGAGAGAGGTGTTGAGCCTATACTCAGCTTTCCCACTGGAATCAGTGAGTGTTAACAGCATTTCACTGTGGTAGTACAGTAAATAGGGCCCTAAATAGGGTACACAGCCCACCATGCTTAAACATACCAAAAATGCTTGACAGACATCCAAGGGAAGTATCTGACATATTCACAATACACATTTTCAAACAGAGAAATTACATGCCATCTGAAAACCATACCTTTCAACAATTGTAGGTTTTGTAGGTACAAAACTTTAGCATGGGAAGCAACTTCTGCAACAATCCTTACTGTATGGATAGTGACATTATGTTCTTTGGCCACTAGGTGGCATTCAACTTTGTACCTGGGTGGAATCAAGCCTTTCCAGCTTCTGTTCTGTTAGAGCAAGGTGGGTAACTTATCGCCCTCCAGCTGTTTTGGTCTAAAACTCTTATCAGCCCTTGGCTATGTTAGCTTTGGTTGGTGGGAACTGCCGGCCAACACATCTGGAAGGTCACAGATTGCCCAGTTCTGTGTTAGAGAAGTAATAATGTTCTTACCACAAAGAGTCTTGTGGAACCTTAAAGACCAACAAGTTTCTTCTGACATAAGAAACCAGTGTGGTATAGTGGTAAGGGTGTTGGACTTTGAGCCAGAAGATCCGAGTTCTAGTCCACACTTGGCCACGGAAGCCCACCGGGTGACTTTGAGCTAGTCACAGACCTCACAGCATTGTTGTTGTGAGGATGATAAAATGGCAAGGAGGAGGATCATGTAAACCACCTTGGGTTCCTTGGAGGAGAAAAAGTGGGATATAAATGCAATAAACGAATAAATAAGATTATGGATACTGTCCGCTTCATCAGATGCTTGAGGTGTAAACCTCAAATAAAAGGTCTTATCTTTTAAGCCAGCTGGTTCCAGCTTGGTGCCCTCCAGATATATGGACTACAAGTGCCATCACCTCATGCTGGGTGGGGATGATGGAAGTAGCCCAACACATCTTAAGGCCAGCAAGTTGAGGAAGGCTGCTCTAAGCTTTGCATGACACATATCCCACAAAATTAAATGCACTTAAGCCCCCAGAAATAAATGAGGCTTAAACCACCTTAACTTTGTGTTGGATAGTTGCCCTAGTCATCTCCCCCTTTCAGCCGTGCTTGAGTTCTTACCAAAGCAGCAAACCTATTTTGAGGCTGTACCACTTCATGCTGAAGGTGGGGGCTCACATCATGGAGTGCTCCTTCACACAACAAACATTTCTTCAAGTAGAAAAACTAGCATGCCTGGAGGAAGGTTTCTAGCCTGACATGGGAGTTTTCTGTTTGCGGGGTGGGGGGAGCATTCAGTCCTAGGAGTCCTGACCTGAAATGTGTTTCTCTCCTCAGTGAAACCATTATAGGGGATTTGCCAGACTGCATTAGGGTGGCCACTAATATATCAACCAAAGAGAGGACAAAAGAGGAGACTGGTTTACATAAAGTTTGCATATGCTAATTCATATACATAGATGCAAATTTAGAAATAATTATTTTAATTTGACTTTGAAATAATTTAATACATTTCACCATAGTGTAGGAAAACTGTGACCAGGTGACCTGCACATCTGCTCCATCTGCTGTCAAGGTGCAGCCTGAAATGGGTATCTTCAAGGCCGCTGCCCCTAGGATCCCATCTGACCCAAGCTCAAGGAAGACCTGGGACAACTTTAGGAGTCCTGTTGCAGGGGTGCCTTGCCTGGGCTCACAATGAACCCCTTCAGCCCTATCGTGAGCCATAACCTGTTTCCCAACTCTCCTTCTGCATCCCATGGCTCTCCAGTGATGGACCAAGTGGGCCACTCCGAGTCATCGTCGGAACCCTCATCTGGCCATCAGAAGATCCTTTCTCCCAGGGTTTACACAGGAGCAAAGGTCTGCTTGTGAGGAGGAAGGTCCAGCTGCAACCTCTAAGGAAGCAGGCCCGTCCACAACAGGTGAATCGGGAATGGCTCCTTGCCCCAGCTGCATGCTCTCCCTTCTCATGGTTCTTTATCTTTAAACTAGACATCCCTTCAAACAGAGGGAGCCTTCAAGCAAAGAACTGTCATCTGATAGCTCTTCAAACAGAGGACTGTCCCCTGCAAAGTAGGACACCTGGTCACATAGCTACTGCCTTCCTTTGAGGAAATTGGTACAGATTAAGACACTCCTGCAGATTTGGTCTAGAGATTTGCAACTTCATCCTCGATTTGTAATCGTCCATTACACAAATTCCAATTAACTCTAACAGGAGGTTTAGAAACTCCTTGTTTGCTTCTTTTATGTTCCTCATGACGTGTGAATGGCCACCTAAGTGGCAAGGGATTATTTCTGTTGCCTGAATACAGAACTCTTTTCGCACAGACAAATGCTGGAGCATTTGAATCTGACACCTTCCCTGCCTTTGCGTAATTGGTTTCCTTGCTTAATGAAGGTGGCAACGCTTTGGTCAGCTGGGCAGATATTTAAAGTCTGGGAAAGGCACCTTCAAGGGCTGAGAAGGGAGAAGCCTTTGCAATTCCATCCTTTCAGCATGTAAGCATTTGCACCCACTTTGTGGTACTAATGAACAACTTTGACAAAAAAAAAAAACAAACAAGGAAGAAGCCGTACACCTGTTAGTAGCAAACAAAGGCCCCCAAATCTTCCTTTTCACTGTTGGGATCTGGCTGTGCAGCAAAAAGAGAAACTGTCAGGCATGTTTCACATGGTATGTAGCAGCAAATGTAGAGTTGCTACTGAGTTTGCCATTTGCCAGAGAGTCACACCTGATCCAGGCTCGCTGGTGCATGTACCTGGAAGATGCACATATTTTGGAACATCTGTTTATCTCACAATCCATAGGTAACTCAAAGATCGGGGGGTAATGACGAGCTTCTGAGATCTCCAGATCTTTACATTAGGCAAGATGTTATAAGAAAGCAGGTTCGCAGGACAGTGGTGGCAGGGGGATGGGGGGGGGGAGGCTGACTAGATGCTGTAGTCAGGATGTCTGGATGACACCTCTTTTTTGGTTATAAGAACATAAGAGCCCTGTTGGATCAGATCAAGGGTTCGTCTAGTCTAGCACTCTGTTCACAGAGTGGCCAACCAGCTGTTGACCAGGAACCCACAAGCAACAACATCCTCCTGCCCATGTTCCCCAGCAACTGTTTATATAGGCTTACTCCCACTGATCCTAGAGGTAGCACATGGCCATCAGGACTAGTAGCTATTGATAGCCTTCTCCTCCAGGAATTTATCCAACCCCCTTATAAAGCCACCCAAATTGGTGGCCATCACTACACCCCATAGAAGTGAATTCATAGTGTAAGTTTGTATTGTGTGAAGAAGTCCTTCCTTTTATCTGTCCCGATCTTCCGCCAATCCGCTTCATGGGATGACCCCATGTTCTACTATTATGAGAGAGGGAGAAAAACGTCACCATCGAGTTGGCCTAATACAAGTATTACAGGTATATGGATTTCGGATTTTTTCTTCTGGACAACAAGGCTGCCTTTGTTTTCTGGCTGTCTCAGACTTACAGTAAAATAATAATAATAATTAGGAGTACACTTTGGTGTGCATCTTTGGTGTACATCTAAAAACATGTATCGTGTGAATTCACCCTCCTCAACACTATCATTTATGTGGAATTGGGGTGCCCTTGTCACACAACACCATCAGAGAAGGAGCCTCTCAATTCCATACTCTTTGGATATCTTATCCATGACAAAGCATGACAAAGAACATTTAGATGGCGATTCTGAAATGGTTGGCTATATTGCCGTCGGTGTGCTGTGAGAAGAGTGGAAGTCTGCAGTTGAAAAACTAAGATGCCACCTTGGATGATCAATCATTCAGTGGAGGCAGGTGGCTCTGATGTCAGTCAGGCTGCGAATCTGCTCTGGGTTTCAGTCAGAACTCTGATGCAGCTATCCAAGGTGCTGAATCCATCTTGGGGCTAAGGCCAAGCATATTGGAAAACAGGGCACTTGCACATACTCCTTGGCCGCCTTCTAAGTAAGAACCCCAAAACCAACCATTGAGAAGTTCTCTCAAATTTCTTCACCATTGAAATTCTTATTTAAAGCAATTTCGTAGAATCATAGAATAATAAGATAGTAGAGTTGGAAGGAGCCTATTAGGCCATCGAGTCCAACCCCCTGCTCAATGCAGGAATCCACCTTTAAGCATACCTGACAAATGGTTGTCCAACTGCCTCTTGAAGACCTCTAGGGTGGGAGAGCCCATGACCTCCCTATGTAATTGGTTCCATTGTTGTACTGCTTTAACAGTCAGGAAGTTTTTCCTGATGTCCAGCCGGTATCTGGCTTCCTGTAACTTCAGCCCATTATTCCATGTCCTGCACTCTGGGATCATTGAGAAGAGATCCAGACCCACCTCTGTGTGGCAACCTTTCCAGTATTTGAAGAGTGCTATCATGTCACCCCTCAATCTTCGCTTCTCAGGGCTAAACATGCCCAGTTCTTTCAGTCTCTCCTCATAGGGCTTTGTTTCCAGACCCCTGATCATCCTCTATCAAATTGCACGAGAACTTTCAAAACATGTGGGAGAAATTTTCGGCATAGAAATTGTTACAATGGAAGGCACCAGATCTATGGGAGTAACTCCCAGTGGGAGGGAGGATGCCTCATGATTCACAGAGGCCACCTGCACTATAGCTGACAGCCATGGGGAAATCCCAAAAATATTCCCTTTGCTGTATGAACTGGACAATCAAGTGGCTGTAGGAAGAAAGCCTGCCCATTATCCTGAGAGTTGAATCAAGAATTGGTATTTTTTGTGGGGCGGGAAGTCAAGTGAACAACTTTAATCCCATCACATAAGAACACATGAAGAGCCATGCTGGATCAGACCGAGGGTCCATCTAGTCAAGCATTCAGTTCACACAGTGGCCAACTAGCTGTCGATGATGATGATGATGATGATGATCATCATCATCATCATCATTTTAATGCCACATGTATCAAAAATTTAGGATACACAATTTTAAAAGCATACCTGCATTTGGAACACATTGCTTGTAGGCACTTGAAAGCCAAGAATATGAAGTCCTCTGTAAACTTTGATTTGTAAAATCAGTTTACATCCAGCCGTTTTAAATACACCTTGCTCCTACTTAGTATCTTGGTGGAGGGATTTGTGAAATCCATCTGTTCTAAAGATGTATTGTGTTCTGAGCAGAATAAAACCAGTTGCAGTTATTAATGAGCAGGGAGGCCAGTGAAATCCCCTTTCCCTAGCTTAGTAGACAGCATGATTTTGATTTTTTTTTTAATGGCTATTACAATGCATTTGAGTCAAGATGAACAAGCTGATGTGTCTCTTAACATACAGCCAAGAGTCCTGATGGTCACAGTTGGTGGTCTGGAAACTCTAGGCAAGAGGAGGGATTTGGGCAGCATTACTCAGGCTAAACTCCCTTTGAGTTGAATAGAAATATATGGCCAAAGTAAGAGTCCAGAATTTGGCTTCATGCAGAGAATGGTAGTATGCAAAACTAATTATCCTCCTATTGAGATCTCCTCCCTGACTAGTTCTCCCTCCCTCCCCCAATTCTCCCCATCTAACTTTTTCATTAAGGTAATTAATTGCTACATTCCCAGTAACACATAGATCGGGGCTTTGGGATTAAGGTACGTGATTGAGTAGTTAATACTAAGTGTAAACACCTCGGGTGTTCCTGCTAAGCATGTTTTTTTCTTACAAGCAGACGTTAACTAATGACTCTACTAAAGAAGGTTGGAATACTTGGGGGGGGGTGCGTGCGTGTCCATACACTTGCACATGTGTGTGCAACTCTAGTAGATTTCAATCGCTTGTGACGTTGCTGTGACATGTTTTAGAGCATTCATTTATACACGGTTTGATTTCTTTACATGACTGTCAGCTTAGGTTACTTTTTTTGAAAGAGAGAGAACTTTTTGGGGTGGGGAGAGAGAGAGAGAGAGAGAGAAAGAGAAAGCAATATATTAGAAATTTGAGTAGGTGCTCCAGTTTGTCCATCAATCTTGGCATCATTTTATTTATACATTTTCTAAAGGATTAGGCGTAATCAGTTCCAGAGGATGTGCTCAGGAGCATTGGCTGAATCTACTTTCTTGGCAAACATTGCAAAAACGTTATACCATCTTACAGTGCTGAGCTTTGTGCTGTGGCTTGAAAGAGACAGTGTTAATGTTTTAAATTCAGTGGCAGCATTCTCTAATCTATTCCATGTTATTATATGCTGTACCAAAAATCAGGGTTTAATTTGAGGCAGAGCTCACCAAGGGAGGTGGGGTCTGGCTTCAGTTTTTAGGTCAAGGCCTAATTCTAAAAAAAGGGAAATGTGACTTTGAGCATGTGTAAAGTATCCCCTGCAACCTTCCCCCTCCACACTAGTGATGGACAAACTTGTCAGCTTTGGTTTCTCCTACATTCAGTGTTGTTTAAAATCTCAAATTCTTTCTGTCCTGTTTATGGAGAAATTTGCCCATTTTATTTTATTACTATTTTATTCACTGATATTTCTGAATCACTTATATTAAAATAATTTTCTAAGTGACACACAAGTAAAATCATAATAAAATACCATATACAATTTAGGAAAGGCAACAGCAAAACAGCAAGGAAGACAAGATAACCATTCTGGGGAAGCTTGTTGGAAAAGGTACATTTTCAGTGGGTGCCAAAAAGGCAGAAAAACCAGTGCCTGTCTAATTTGTACTGGTAGAGAATTCCAGAGAGTGGGTACTATCTTACTAAAGTCCCTATTCTGAGCCATCATAGGTTAGACATTTCTTGATGCAGGTATGGGGTCAGGTGATCTCTTAAGTATCCTGGTCCTAAGTTGTTTACAGCTTAGTAAACAAGCACCAAATAATAATTCCTGGTCCAGCACCATATAGGTAGGGATGTACGTCATTGGGGAATCCATTTTGTTTTTAGCTTAACAGAGTTCCCCTATGTGCCCAACTCAAGCATTCATTTGTAGGCCAAACCACAGGTTTTCCCTCTAAATCCACAAATGTTTTCTTTCTTTTTATTAATTTGTAATTTGCGCAAATCTCGGTATATGCATTTTTTTTAAAGACAGAAAATCTGCTACCTGGCCTGACTTCCTGTGGACTGCATTGGACAGCTAGCAGACGATGAGATGAACACATGACAGTCCAACCAATGAAAGATTGTCAAGCTCCACCTCCCAACTGGATTCCTCCGACATCCTTACATAAAGGGCTGATCTACATACGAGGTTTTTGACATTTTATAAGGGTTATGAAAACTCTTTGGGCCACATGATGCACTCCCTATAACATTGTATATCTGAGGTTTTTAAAAACTCCCTTCAGTTATATACAACGGTTTCACTTTTAATAAATCGTTTTAAGTAAAATAATGTGTCCTTCCTTACCATTTGTGATTCCTGGGGGCAGTGCTTTGTTTACTGGTGCCCAAATGCTTAGCAGTTGATTGGTGGGGAAGAAAGAGGAAGTGGGTGAGTGAACTACAACACCCACAATGCCTAGCCCTATACTCGCTAGGGTATGACAGAGGAACAAAGGAGGAAGTGGTGACTGAACTACAACCCCCACAATGCCTTGCCCTAAACTCATTGAAAAAAAGAAAGAGAAAGAGAAAGGGGCCCTCTCCATTGCCAACCTGGTTCTGGCATTCTGCACCAACTGCAACTTCCGGACCAACCTTAAGAACAGTTCCACATGAAGTACATATTTAGGTAGTCCAATTTGGTTACTAGTTTTGAGAAGTTCTCATAATAAAATTAGGGTTGTACAGATTGTGTACAATCCATTCTATCTCTTGTTTCATGGATTGTCAGGTGCCTTCCATTCCATCATCCACCCAGTGATGGGATCAGACTTTTCTGTTTCCAAATTTGCACCAATGCAAATTTGCGTAAATGCAAATTCACACTTGCAAAAATGCAACACTTCCACCACAATGTGTACTTCCACCACACTTTAACCTATAGGAAACTTTTTGGCAGTTTTCATTTTTTTTTTTTTTTTTTTTTTGCAATTTTACTATGACAAAATTTGCACAAAATTCCCGAAAAGAATAGTTTGGAAGTCCACGGAATGTGCTGGATGGGGAAAAGCTGGACTGCTGCCGAATCCATGGATTGGATTCATAAACATCCAAACTCCTTTGATTGCATTGCAGATTTCTCCAACATTCCTATATCAAATGAACAGAATGAAATTCTCACCGAACTTTACCAGCCAAATCCAATAGATGCAGTTATTCAGAGGATCATGCTATGTACCTGCCTACCACATAGCTCTTAAAGATGATTGGCTTGTCAGGGGAAAAAAGAAAAGAAAAGGAATGAGTGGCAAGCCTAAGTCTGCATGAATTCAGCATGGCTGAATGAATAGACAGACTTTACAAGCTAAAAAAGCCATGAGAACATAAGAAGAGCCATGCTGGATCAGTTCAAGGGTCCATCTAGTCCAGCATTCTGTTCACACAGTGGCCAACCAGCTGCCCACAGGAATCCCACAGGCAGGACATGAGAGAACAGCATCTTCCTGCTCATGTTCATCAGCAACTTATGTACATAGGCACACTGCCTGTGATATCGTGGAAGTAGCACATAGCTATCAGGCCTAGTAACCATTGATAACCTTCTCCTTGATAGATGGACACATCTGTCAGTTTGACTGATTGATTGATTGATTGATTGCATTTCTATACCACCCAATAGCTGAAGCTCTCTGGGCGGTTCACAAAAGTTAAAACCATCAGACATGAATCAAAGTATGAAACAAGCAACAGTATAAAACAAACAACAGTATAAAAACACAATATAAAAGCACAGCCAGGGTAACACCGAGCAGCGATGCAGAGATTTATACAGATTTAAAATACAAATTTAAAATACAGACTTAAAACAGCAAAGTTAAAAGACTAAGATGATAAACTTCCTCACACATGCACATATTTTAAGCTCATCCCCATTATGAAGAAATTTGCAAACTTTGATAGGTTCTTATTTTCTACCGAGGCCAACCAGTTGCCCATGGGACATGAAGTCAGTAGCTCTCCCCAGTTATTTGTCCCCCAGCACTTGGCATTCTGAGATGCATGGAGATTCCATTCAATGATCCATCATAACCCCCCCTCTTCTTTGGATGTCACCTGGCAACAACCATTCCCTCAGGCTGCAGCAGAAACGGAGAGGGGAGGCAGGGCTCTGTTGGAAGACCAGCAGCATTGGCCTCCTGATTCCTCCCAAACTGTTTCCATTCAAGGTGATCATCATACAAAATAGCTATCTGGGCTGGCCTGTTTTCTTCTTCCCTCCTCATCCCTTTTACCTTTATTTTCTTTCAGTGAGTAAATGTAAAGCAAGGACATGGGGAAAAGTGAACAGGCTGCTAGCTAAAGAGAGACCATGCTTGGGGTATAATATGGGTGGATTTAGTAAACAATGCTGAGCTGTAGAACAGATGCCATCCTCATCCAGGCACAAGGTCACAGAGATATGTGTGTTTTAACCCTGCTTTTCAACCAAAATGATTGCCAGAGAAACTTACCATCGCCTTCAGAGGTGTATTGGTAGTGACCTAAGAAAGGGCCATTTCAGCCTTTCTCCCAGTGGAGGCTAGGTTCCCTCCCTCCCTATCTCCTCTCCTTCTGTTAGCAAGCAAAGACTGCTTTATTTAAAAAGTCCTTGGACTGTAAGTGGTTCTGTTGTATTGGGTGCTGTTTTTATTCTGTAATTGTTATGTTTTTATTATATTTTAATATATTGTTTTAACCAATTTTACTTGACTCTGTAAGCCACCTTGAGTGCCAGGTTTTGATAGAAGAGTGGGGTACAAATTAAATCACTCAATCCATACTAGGCATATGATCAATGCAAACGCCACACACAAGCTTACAATCTAAAAGACATGACACAAAAGGGGGGAAAAGGGAGGGGGAGGAAAACAAGAAAACCCAGACAACTATTTCATGTGTTGCTCAGCTTTAATGGAAACTCGAGCTGTGCACCGCTTCGGTACCAGATCTGAATACCGAACTGAAATGGGCTGATTCGGACTGAATTGGTCTGACTCCAGGTTGGGGCTGAATCGGTCTGAAGTGTTCTGTAGTGGTTCAGACTGGTTTCAAAGCACTTCAGGCTGCTTTGGGCCAATCTGGATGATGGTGAACCCCTTCCCCTTCCCGCTGAACTCTGCCTTACTTACCTGGCCGGGACTTACCTGATACATCTGCTCTTGCCTGGAAGCCACCCATACTCCATGCGAGCCACCATTTTTAAGGAGGATGGAGGCTCTGTATTTACAGAGATCTAATGTTGTGCACAATGGTGGCCATAAAGAGCCATTTCTGGAAACATTTGATCTCTGTAAATACAGAACCCCCATCTTCCTTAAAAATGGCGGCTTGCATGGAGGACAGTCGGCTGCCAGGTGTGAGTGGACGGCTCAGGTAATCCTAGCCAAGTAAGTAAGGCATGGCACAGTGGGTGGGGGGCAGTGGCTCCTCAGTTTCAGGGGTGAGCAAGGGGAAGTCCGATGGGCTCCTGGTTGGCTTTGTGTCTGGGAAAATACACATTTGACCCATTATGGATGTCCGAAACTCGCTTCATATCTGGATCTGAAGCAGGTTGGACTGGTCCAAAGTGGCCAAGGTGAAGCTCCAAAGTGGGTTGGGGCTGTCTGTGCACAGCCCTCATGGAAACAGTCTAGGCAAAGGAGGAGCTCAATGGACATGGTCTTTCAACAGAGCCAATGGAATAGCCCTACCCCGATCCTTCTTTCTGCTTCAGCCTGATGGAATGACTGCTGTCAGGTGACAGCTGAGGAAGGGAGGAGCCTGATGGAGCAGCAGGAGCAGCCCTGCTTTCCCCCTCTCCCATTGCTGGAGCCTGATGGAATTATTACATGGTGGAGAGCTTCAGACAAGGGGGTATGAGTAAAATTAGGGGAGCAACTCATGCACCCATGTAGCCTTCTAACTTAGCAGCTAAGGTGGCCATCATAAAAAGTAGGGGGCACCCTCCTGTCACCCCTGTAAAGTAAGCACTGCTTTTGCCCAGGGTTACCAGAGGGCAGCAAAGGAGGGCTGGCTTGTGTCTTCACTTGCTCTGTTAAATGGTTCTGTTCATTTTTCCTTATTGATGAACACTGTAGCTGCAGCCTTCTATTTGATTAACTGAGAAAAAGAGTTGTCCCAAGACATTTTGCTGCCTGAGGTGGAGCAGCCATGGTGCATAGTACCCAAGGCCAGCCAAGATATTTTAACACCTGTGGCAGAAAATCCCACAACTTCCCTCTTTGGCACTAAGAAAAATACAACAATAATAAATTAAATAACTAATCATTTGCTCTCCCATCATGACACTCAAAATCAACTGCCTAGGGTGGTTGCCTCCCTTTGCCCAATGTCAGGGCTGGCTCTGTGATAAAGATTCTTCACCCCATAGAAAGAACACTTCATGCAGAAATCATGTCTTCCATGTTCTTTTAAGTTATGTTCCTTGCATAAATCGCTCAAAAGAGGTTATAATTCTTTCTCCAGCGGAACTGGATTAACCATCTAGACAAAAGGTACAGAGAAGCAGAAACAGAAACTTAAGCATAACATTCTTTTAAATAATAATAATAACAACAACAACAACAACAACAACAATAATATAATACCTTGCAACCAACCAGACATAACGTTCATAGACAAAAAAGAAAAACACACATACCTCATCGACATAGCAATACCGAATGACAAAAATGTTGTTGAAAAGGAAGAAGAAAAGAGAGACAAATATACACCACTCGCCATGGAAGTCAAAGAACTATGGCATCAGGAAAAGGTCACAATTATTCCATTAGTCACCTCAATCACTGGCATCACATCAAAAAATATATACAGAAAACCTTCAGAAACTGGGCCTACCAGAATACATCCACACCAACATCCAGAAAGCAGTCATAATTAAAACATGCTCAGTCGTCATGAAATTCCTGAGTCAATGAAAGACAGCATGACTTGGCAAAGCCCATCATGTCCATCTAGAAAAACCGCCACAAACGAGAAAGAGATGATATAATAATATTTATAATGCATGAAAGCAAATTCTGTTTTTATTTAAAACCAGTTTAACAAGAGAAGGAGCAGGCAAAGTTGGAACATGAGTGCATGATCTGAAAAAAGAAAAAAATGATTAGCAAAATGTATGACCATTTAATGAAGTAGGTAACGTTTGTGACTTTCTTTTGAGGAATGATTGGTTTTTAACGTGGCATTTGCCTAAAGTAATGTAATGTTACTGTTGATTGAAATAATGTAATTTTCATATCTGAAATGCTGAGACAGGGAAGCATGTCTATTTCGCTTGTGTTTGCTGAAACTCAATCTACAGGAAAAGATTTTATAACAGAATTGGAGCTTAAATTTCATTTGCTGATTTAATAAAAACTAACAGGATGGATTTGGGGATATTTCATTAATCTTTCTTTCCTTTCAGTGAAAAGGAAATTAAGTTCAATCTAGTTCAAACTCAGCTTCACCATTCTACAATAGTCTGCCAATGTCCATTTTCTCTCTGGCAAGTTGAAACCTAATTAGTCACAGAAAATTCCTCCCTGATCCTGTCACTCCTAGGCAGGCAAAGATTGAACTACAGACAAAGGATTCCAATGCACAGTTGCTTAGCCTCGCCTCTTTGTTCCTGGACATTCCTTTTCATGCAGCATCAGGTGACTCTATCTGGAAGCAATGAATGCACAAGCAACAGCATAATCATACACATATACAAGTCCTATACTTTATAATATGCGTCAATAACACGTGGGGATTATAACACAAGAAATTAAAACATACCATAAATCCATGGACTCGTGGATAAATATTGCTGGTTTCTTCTTGTTGTTTTAATCATTCCAGCCTCTTTTAAAACCATATACAGATTCTTCTGGTTATGAGCTGATTATCAGCAGGACACAGTTGAGATGTGGGGCCGCAAACTGTAGTTCCTTGAGCCTGAGGGCTACTCCAAACTATGCGGTCAGCTAGCCAGACTCCAAAGGTCAATTCATACAGCCAAACTGGCATGCTGAGAAGGTGAGATGATGAATTCAGGTTTGGTTCAGAATACAGGGGTGAAGCTCTTGCTTCACCAATAGATTAGTTGGCAACTCAATTTATATTGGTCATGGCAGTTCAATGTTGCAATCAAAATGGGATTAAGACCTCAGGTTGAATCTTGCATGAACATTAATGGTTGCCTCTCCCACCATTGAATGTGGAAGAGGCATCCATTAAATCTTATTTTGTTTGAGATTATGATGGTTCCAGTTTCGGTTCATAATGCAGGGGTGAAGCTCTTACTCCGCCAATAGCCTGGTTGACAAGTCAATTTATATGTGTCATGTGACTTCAGTGCTGCAATCAAGATGGGATGAAGTCCTCAGGTAGGCATCCAGCAAGTTGAATCTTGCATGTACATTACTGATACACCATCAAACATGGAATCGACATCTGTTAAATCTTATTTTGTTTGAGATTATGTCAGATGATATGCCCTCTCTGTGGAGCTTGATCTGTGAAGACCTATTCACACATGCATGGCATCACTTGATGTTTTAGCCATCAGGTGATTAATTTGTACATTGCTTTTATAGTGTTCAAAGCCTTTCACATATTGTAATCCTTACAACAATGGTGTAAATTAATCTCCTTTGGGTGGCCAAAGGCCTATTACATTCTGGCACATGAGAAGAACATGCAGATCATGCTAGCCCATTGTGGCCAAGTTGTGCAAGACTTTGCAGATGAAATTGCTCATATCATGCCAACTTGGATGTCATAGTTGATACAGGCCCGGTGGATGTAACTTTGGCCTTTGCTTGCCCAGTTATAAATTAAATTATTTAATTCCATTTCAACCTTAAGAACATAAGAACGTAAGAAGTACCATGCTGGATCAGACCAAGGTTCCATCTAGACCAGCACTCTGTTCACACAGTGGCCAACCAGCTGTCAACCAGGGACCAACAAAGCAGGACACGGTGCAACAGCAGACTCCTGCCCATGTTCCCCAGCAATTGGTGCACACAGGCTTACTTCCTGAGGTACTGGAGGTAGCACATAACCATCAGGACTAGTAGCCATTGATAGCCTTCTCCGCCAGGAGAGAGGGAGTGAGGGAGAAAATTGTCTCCCTGCCCACATTCTTTACACCATGCATAATTTTGTACACCTTGTTTCAGTTCTGGTTATGGAACATCTTGGTGGATCATCTATGCTGGAAAATGGACAGAGAGTATTTGTTCCAAATGCTTCTGCTGGACTTCTTGGTGGCTTTTGATACTATGACCATGGTATCCTTCTGAGGTATCTGTCTGAGATGGAACTTAAAGGCACTGTTCTACAGTGCCTGTGGTTCTTCTGGGAGGGCAGATTTCAGGAGGTGGTGCTAGGGGGTTCTTGTGGACCCACCCACCTTTGGAATGCAGCCCTTGAGAAGAGGCCAAACAGGGTGAGCTATAAATCAAAATGATTCGAATATGTATGCCCTGATCCTCACCTTTCCTGCTGGATCAGGAACCACAGGGACAGAAATGTGCTGCTTGTGTTAAGAGCCAGATTTCTGTATCCAGCACTCAGGGCTTAAGGTGAAGTTCCTGACACTGTCTTCAGAATCATATCTGCTGCAGTGCTGAACAGATGTTGAACACTTGTCAACTTTGACAGTGCCAGTCAACTGTTTGGAGTGGGAGCTTGGATTCAAGTTCACTACTCCAAAGAGATTATCAGCAAGCCAAAGCTAATGTGATAATACACTGCTGACCATCTGTTAGCATCATGTGTAAGTTTTGATCAGAGCAATTGTAAAGACAATAAATACACACCTTGGACTTCTACTCCCTCATAATACTAGAACCTAAAGGGGTCATCCCACAAGCTGCTTTGTGGGAGATTCAGGACAGAGAAAAGGAAGGACTTCTTCACACACTGTATAGTTTAAACTATGGGATTTGCTACCACAATATGTTGTGATGGCCACCAATTTGGATGGCTTTAAAAGGAGCTTAGACAAATTTATAGAGAATAAAGCTATCAACCGTAGTCATGATGGCTGTATGCTACCTCCAGCATTAGAAGCAGCATGTCTACATACATGAGTTGCTGGGGAACATGGATTGGATGATGCTATTGTATTCATGCCCTACTTGTGGGTTTCATACAGGCAGTTGGCTGGCCAATATGTGAAAAGGTGAACCCTTGGTCTGATTCAACATGGCTCTTCTTACATTTTTATTACTGTCTCAACTAACATGACATTAACAAGTCATCCTGATTGCTCAGTTATTCAGGGTCTACTTACTATCAATCATCTTGCTGATACTTACTAATGAATTTTTAAGACGTAAAATAGGGGTTGAGCAAGAGAGAGGAATACTAGAGCTAATTAACACATGATCCCCCCTTCCTCTCCAAACTGGCTAGATTCCACCCTCTAACCATGGTGGGTTGTATTATTGGTTTTTACCTTCCACAGGCACACTGGTATCTAGGAACACATAGCCAGCTCTTACCAGACATATTACTATATTTTACCCCCAAAAGCATGACCATTCTGAAAAGCAACTAAAAGAGGACTTATTCAAATTAGCCCTAAAACTCCAATGTCATAACAGCACCTACCTATGCTCAAAGACCAAGAATATAAGAAGAGCCATGCTGGATCAGACCAAGGGTCCATCTAGTCCAGTACTCCATTCACACAGTGGCCAACCATCTGTTGACCGAAAAGCAGAACACAAGTTCAATGGCCCCTTCCTACCCATGTTCCCCAGCAAATGATGTATATAGGCTCTGCTACTGGAGGTAGGCCCTGCTCATTCAACAAGTTGCTACTCGTGAGCAGAGCCTTTCAGTGAGCAGAGAAGTCTGTCTGGTGCCTACTTTGTTGATTTTTTAGTAGCAGCTTATTATCTCAGGCTGTTTGAACTTGCTATTCACTCAGTTGCCTAGATGTGTCGTAAAGCTGTATGTCAGATGATTTTTTTAAAAAAACAATCTCTTATGTATTTCCCCCCAAACTTTTTAGTTTTCTTTTTTGTGTGTGTGAAAAAAACATTCTTTACTATTTTAATTTGTCTTTGCAGCTGCTTGTAGTCTCTTTATTTAACTGGATTCCACTGATTTTCATATGTTTTGTTTTGTGTTTATGTACAAGAGCTTCAGCTATAGGGCGATTTCTGGATTGATTGATTGAATGAATAAATAAATAATCTTCTAAATGGCACATATGTAAACCCAGACTATATACTTATCTTTCAAAATGTGAAGTGATCACCCACTTGGCCACAGTGAGCATTTTCCACTTACAACACATCATCATTAATCAACTATATTGCATAGAGGTGACATAGCATTCCCCCCTTCTTCTTCTTCTTCTTCTTCTTCTTCTTCTTCTTAAAAAAAAAAAAAAAGATTTTACATCTAGTATAGGCTAACAGGCAGAACCACAGCAACAAATTAGATGGGGGCAGTGACCTTGTTGATTTGTCATTTTATATTTGTTTTGTATGGAGTGTAGGCACTTGGGAGACTTCTGCTCCTTTGGAAATCCTAGACTTCCACTGTAAACAACTTTCAGATGAGATGGTTCTGCTCTATTTAGGCAGAAAGTCCCTTGCCCGTGACATGAACCCCACCCCCTACCCCTGGCAAAGAATTATGCGGTAACACCAGTGCTTTCTGGAGTTCAGCTACTAAATATAAGTAACTCCCGAAACATCAGGAATCCAGACTATCTCCATATTCTAGAGACAACACTAGAGTTTGAAGAAGAAACAAACTTTTTCTAAGGCATCCTGAGAAATGAAAAGAGCAGGACCAGCATCAAGGGTAGGCATGGTCAGGCACATAGGCAAGCGCAGCACATTCATTCACCCAGGGAATTATATATCTATATCTATATGTGAACATTTATTGAATTCTCAATCAAAAAGGACATTATTTTTATTCATTTATTTATTAAACACTGTAGATACTGATGCCCTGCTCCACATCCAGCTTGCCTGACCATAGGAGAGCTGTTGCAGATGGGGGAGGGGATGAGGAGATGCTCTTCAAGCCCCAGCATTGGTGGGGCTTTGTGCTGGCACTGGCCGGAGAAGGGTCTCACGAGGTGATATTAGCCTTTGGAGTGGGGGGAGGCTCATGGCCTCTTTGAAACATGGATCCCTGCAGAGAGACAGTATTGCTTAAGACATTAGATTGTTGACCGGGGCTGGTTACAGGGAGCATACAACTCCACTGTTAAACAGCTCCACTGGCTTCCAGTCTGTTTCTGGGCACAATTCAAAGTGCTGGTTATGACCTACAGAGCCCTATACGGCTCAGGTCCAGGATATCTGAAAGACCGTATTCTCCCTTATGTAGGGTGCCCATCCACCCGGATTTGTCCGGACATGACCGGAAAATCGCAGGAAAATCCTGATCTGGGGGGAAATCCTGTTTTCAAGGGGCAAATCCGGAAATTTAGCCCCCCCCCCAAAGCCTGTTTGGGGCACTTCCTTAAACGGGCATTCTGAGGCCTGCTCTCTGCAGATCCGGGGTGCCTTGTCGCCATGGCGACAAAGCACTAGGGTGAAGGATCAGCTGAGGGCTGGCCTCAGAAGGCCTATTTCGGCCACTTCCGAAAGTGGCTGAAACGGGCATTCCGAAGACCACCCATGGCAAATCCGGGGTCCTAGTGCATCGTTGCAATGGCAGCGAGGCATTACGAATCCAGATTTGCCTTGGACAGGCCTCAGAAGGCCTGCTTTGGCAGTGATCGGCCTGGCCTGGGCTTGGAGCCACAGCCTGGCCTGGGCTTGGAGCTGCGGCCCGGCCTAGCGCAGTGGCCCGCTAGGCGTGGCAGATGGGTAGCTGGACAACAGTATATAGGGCAAGAAGCTGGGGCTGGCTGGTGGTGGCATGGCGAAAGCATGCAAGGTAAGAAGCCCAGGCGAGCAGCTACAGGGCACCAGCAGCGTGGGGAGAGGTGGTGGTAATTTTAATATGCAGTAGTGTAAATGCTACTGACAAACATAAGAGGATCTAAAAATTAAAGCTGCAATCCTTTACCCCCTTATCTGGAAGAAAGCCTCATTGTACTCAATGGGACTTCCTTCTGTGTAGACATGTGTAGGGTTGTGCTTTAAATATATGTAAACACACTGAGTAAAAAGAAGGATTTTGTGGGGAAGAAAAGAAAAAGTTAATTGTCAGTGTTGTTGATTAAGTTGCTTTACTTTGCCTGGATTATGCCCTACTGAAGAATGCAAACCAGTATAAATTTTACCTGAGTCAGCATTTGTCTACAAAATATACTGACAGGCTTGCTCTAAAGTCCCTGAAAGCAGCATGGAAGTTCTAAGAATTATCAACAGGTTGATCCTCACTTACAACTATGTAGAAATAAAAAATGTTGGGTTCAATCCCACCACAAGTGATACTGAGAGTAGTATATGATTTTCTCACAACTGTAAATTAAAGTATCATATTGATAATTTATCAGTGGCTGCATATGAAGTTTCTTTCCGTATTTTAAGATAACATTTTTAAAGCCCAGAAATGAAAAGGTTTAGAGGAATACGTTATCACTCCATAGAGTTTGCTCTATCTGCAGAAGAGTGTGCTTATTGCTCCATTTCATATGGCTCCCCGAAGTGTAAATAATATTATTTACCCAATCAATTCCTTTCCAATTTACACCTCTATTTTAACCCTTTCTATTTTCTGTGGTAAGCCACTCATCTTGGCAGAAGTCATGTAAGTTCTACATAAAAACAAACAGACAAGAGTAGCCCCCACCAAATTGTGCTACTGGTAAACTGCAAGTATATGACTTCAGAATTAAATTGTGAGACTCCCACACTCTCACTCTATTTTCCACTGAAGTAGTTTATAATAAGCAGATGGAGACATTGCAATACCATGCATTGCAAGAGTGATGAATTTAAAAGCAGTCTTATACTTAATATCAATCTGGTTCATGTCCCAACTGAATATCAGGCAGTAACATTGCACCAGGTACAAAGAGCCTCAGGTCTAGGGACCCTTTCCCATTTACTCTCCTTTCCTGGCCTCTCTTAACTCTTTGATGTCCATTTATTTATTTATTTATTTTATTACATTTAGCTCCTGCCTTTTTTCCTCCAAGGAATCCAGGCGGCATACATAATCCTTCTCCTCCATTTTATCCTCACAATAACAATCCTGCGAGGAAGGTTTGACTGAAAGTCTGTGACTGGCTCAAAGTCACCCAGTGAGCTTCCATGTATGTCACCTTGGGCTCCTTGGAGGAAAGGCAGGAAGTAGGGTGACCAGATAAAATCCAGGTCAGAGCTCATGTGACTTTAACAGTTGTAGAGAAAAGGGAATTTCAGTTAGTGTCATTTGTATGCAATTAGTTCCTGGTGAAATTCCCTCTTCATCACAACAGTTAAAGTTGCGGGGGCCCTGCCTTCTTTTGTATATGGTCACTCTAGTATAGTGCCTGCACCTTTAACTGTTGTGATGAGGAGGGAATTTCACCAGGAACTAATTGCATACAAATGACCCTGGCTGAAATTCCCTTTTCTCTACAACTGTTAAAGTTACATCAGCCCTGACCTGGATTTTATCTGGTCAGCCTAAGAAAAGTAATAAATAAATTATGTATATGGGCAAACATTACTAAAGTCAATGTTTTAAAAGGAGGAGAAAAACCTTGCTTGGTAGCAATTTTAAAAAACAAACAAACAACTAGAGAAAGATTATTTTTCTATGTAGAGTCCAACCACAAAATAATTGCTGGTTAGCAGGCTATAAGTGTTGGCTCTACTGACATAGATCTCACAAAACAGCTTTAGGGCTATTGTCTGTTATTACACAACCATATATATATATATATATATATATTGCAAAAACTTCTAAAAGTTCAGGTGGCTATAGTTGGCACCAAGTGCATCAAAACCTTATACAACTTGCCTCTCAAACCCCTTAGGACTGAAGGGTGACCATATGGAAAGGAGGACAGGGCTCCTGTATCTTTAACAGTTGTATAGAAAAGTGAATTTCAGCTGGTGTTATTTGTATGCATGCAGTAGGGTGACCAGATAAAATCCAGGTCAGGGCTCATGTAACTTTAACAGTTGTAGAGAAAGGGGAATTTCAGCCAGTGTTATTTGTATGCAATTAGTTCCTGGTGAAATTCCCTCTCCATCACAATAGTTAAAGTTGCAGGGGCCCTGCCTTCTTTTGTATATGGTCACTCTAGTATAGTGCCTGCACCTTTAACTGTTGTGATGAAGAGAGGGAATTTCACCAGGAACTAATAATAATAATAATAATAATATATTTATTTATCACCCGCCTCTCCCAACGGATCGAGGCGGGGAACAACACCAAACACAAAATACAAAAACTGATTAAAAGCAGATAAAACCAGTACATCATTAAAACACCAATAAAACACCAATAAAACACTTTAAAATTCATCTGGGTAGGCCTGCCGGAAGAGATAAGTCTTTATAGATCTTTTAAATTCCGGAAGACTAGTGAGTTGGCGAATCTCTCCCGGCAGGTCATTCCATAATCTGGGAGCTGCAGAAGCATACAAATGACACCTGCTGAAATTCCCTTTTCTCTACAACTGTTAAAGTTACAGGAGCCCTGACCTGGATTTTATCTGGTCAGCCTAGCATGCAGCAAATGGTGAAATTCCATCATCATCACAACAGTTAAAGCTGCAGGAGCCTTCACTTCTTTTGTATCTGGTCTCTTTTCTTGGTGGTTTTTCTAGATGAACATGACTGGCTTTGCCAATTCATGCTGTCTTTTACTGATTCAGAAATTTCCTGACTTGAGCATGTTTAAGTATGACTGCTTTCTGGATGTTGGTGTGGATGTGTTTTGGTAGGCCTAGTTTCTGAAGGTTTTCTGTAAATATATATATATGATGTGTTGCAAGTGACTAATGTGACTAACGGAATAATTGTAACTTTTCCCTCCTGCTACAGTTATTTAATTTTCAAAGCCTGTGGTGTATATTTTTCTCTCTTTTCCTCTTCCTTTTCTGTAACATTTTTGTGATTAGGTATTGTTATGTCAATGAGTTAGTTGTGTTTTTCTTTTTTGTTTGTTTTTGAATGTTATATCTAGTCGATTGCAAAGTATTGTCTTGTCCCAGAATTGTTCTGTCCCAGCATAGCATGGCTTGGCTTGGCTTGCTTGAATGTGTCTGGATTTCCTAGGCTCTGAAAGCATCTTTCTGGAGAGCACCTGTTGGTTGCATGATCCACGATGCCAGGTTCTGGTGAGTGCATAGTTCTCCTTGATAGGAAGGGCTTGCGTTTGCTGGAGTAGATGTGAAGAGGCTGCAATCCTATATTCATTTATCTGGGAGTAAGCTTTATTGAAATCAATGACACTTATTTCTGTGGTTTCTTTGGGCAGTTTCTCTTAGTCCCTGATTGGGATTTGTGTTCTCTGCAGTGTAAATTCAGGAGATATTTGGATAAAAGGAAGGAAAGATCCTTGTCTAGCATTGTGATAACTGGAATCTGTTCTGGCCTTTCTTTGAATTGCTACTGACCATGGGCTTGTTTACGTGGCTAATGAACCAGAGATATAAGGACTCATTTTTAGATTAGTTTCTCACTGATAAACGAGAAGTTGAAATAAGGTAAGAGGTGCTAGTGAGAAGTGATTTCAACAAACCTTTGGTCCAGTTTGTTCCAGGTGATGGGGAAAGAGTGTTAAATATTAAGAAAGGTGAGACTATGGTCATCCAGTGAAGGAGTTGCAGTCAGAAAGATATTTGAGAGAAAGGGAGACTGTATTGCACAGAGTATAGCAAAAGCCTTAAAGTACAGCAAAAGCTACAAAAATAGGAGTGAGTGAAGTTAATTTCAGATACATTGTTCTTTATTTCAGTGATTTGAACATTAAGATGTTATGTAGAACAGGCTTGTCTTAATTGTGTGCTGTGAAATCAGACATATGACCAACGCCATGTTTGGGTGGGCACACTCCCTTGGGGGATGGACATGTTGGTGGGCACGCCCCCTTGGGGACTGGCCATGTTGGTGGGCACGCCCCCTTGGGGGCGGCCATGTTGTCCTCCTTTTTAGTTTCCAAAATATGGTCACCCTACCCTTATGAGCCTGCCCGTCTCCTGAGGTCTTCAGGGGAGGCCCTCCTATCCGTCCTACCACCATCACAGGCATAACTGGTGGGAACGAGGGAGAGGGCCTTCTCGGTGGCTGCCCCGGGGCTCTGGAACTCCCTTCCCAGGGAAGCTAGACTGGCTCCCTCCTTGGTGTGCTTTTGGAGGCAGGCTAAAACTTTTCTTTTTCAGCAGGCCTTTGGGGAGTAATTCAGACCTTTGTGGATGTACTGCTTATAGTTTGGATTTTTAATTATGGGTGTTTAAAATGATTTAAAATGTTTTAAATATTTGAAAATTGTACTATGTTTAATTATATTTTTAATTTTTGTATATTGCTTTTTGTTTTAACTGTACATGTTTTAATTTGTATGCTGCCTGAGTCCCATTATTGGGAAAAAGGTGGGATATAAATGAATATAATAATAATAATAATAAATAATTAGAGTGTGCCTGGGCACACCCGGCACACCTCCTGTACACACCTCTAGTCAGGCTCCTGCTGAGGGCCCAGGCCCTCGCAGGGGCCCATTGGCAAGAGCTCCTTGGAGTTGCTCCCCCTCTTCACCACTGCAACCTGTTTCTACACCCACCTCTTGCTCTAGCCCCACACAATAGTGGTGGTGAGAAGAAGCGCAAGATGCAGTGCCCACTTGCTCACTGACTTCTGCCTGTCAAGCAAACAAGCAAGCCGCAGCAATAATGGGAAAGAGGAAGAGCGGCCGATGGAATTTCACTGCTTTGTGAACAGATGTACCATTTACAGATGTGCAAGGTGAGCCTATAATAAAACTGGTTATACAAGTTTTCAACATGGTGGAGCTTGAATGGGCTATGGAAGATGCTTAGTGGCTGGTGCTCTGTTCCTTCACCCAACCAGAGCAGTTTTGCAAATCTTTTCAAAAACAACTCGAAACAAAAATGAACAGACAAGTGGCACTTCAAGGATAAAATAAAAAGCAGGCAGCCTGCGCGGAAGATGAGGAGGAAGACCGAGGCTGATGGCAAAAACAGCTTTTGATGTGTATATCTGTCATGTGAACTTCAAAGCCAAGGAAAGTCAAAGTTTACATTATGGGTTTGTTTTTTATTTCTTATATTATGTCTGTCTTCATTATGTCTGTCTTGTGACATTATATCTGTCTTCATCCTTAACGTGAACTGAGAGAAGGCAGTGCTGTAAAGGTAAATTCTAAAAGGCAAGAGCTTATCATGACAGCACCCACAGCCATGCCCACAAGGAGAATTCATAGCCCAGTGGAGGCTGGTGGCTCCGATGTAGTGGGGTGGTGAATCTGCTCTGGGTTTCAGTAAGAACAAGAGTTCTGACTGGTTCTGACTGAAGCCCAGAGTGGAATCACCACCCGACTGACATTGGAGCAACCAGCCTTCACTGCCATAGCCACACTCCCAGGATGTATCTATAACTGGGGTGGACAACCTTGATAAGTTCAGGAGACAATTTCTGCCCCCCCCCCCCTGGAAATCACTGGAGGTCATGCTCCTCACTGCTGCTGAAATTGCTACTGACAGCTTTCTGATTGAAAACTCCATCCTAAACACAGACACCCCAAACAAATACAGTACTAATAAAATCTCACAGTTTAGGCCAGATCTACACCAAGCAGGATACAACACTTTGAAAACAGTTTGAGAATGGTACATGGAATGTCTTGGGCCCAAACGGTTGTCAATGTTGTGTAGACCCTGTCCAAGTTTACAGGACATGACTGCAATCTTATGTAAAACCCATTGAACTTTAACACCTTCAGCCAGCTGAAATGCAACCTTCAGCTTTTAATTAGAAATGCAAATAATCTTATCATTTAAACTGATGACATGAAGTAGGAACACGATCAAAGAAAAGGAAAGCCCCTGCTTAATTATTTTCCTCATTATATTTTTTTTCAGTATACCGACCTATCACAAACAAACGTAACACTTGAAAGTCTTGTCATCATCTCATTTAATTGCCAGAGCAATTACGCTTGTGTTCCAGTATATAATATAATTGCTCCTAGTCTATAAAAAATACAAAATAATAATAAAAAAAGTCCTGGAGCTGTGCTCCACTGCATTTATTTTCACTACACCATTAGGAGAAGAAGATATAGTGCAGCCATTTCTGCAATCATATTGTTGTGAACTACCCAGAGAGCTCCAGCTATTGGGTGGTATAGAAATGAAACAATAATAATAATAATAATAATCATCCCACAAGGGGTAATCCCACAAGGGATTGCACGGGCATGGCACAACCACCACTAGTCCGGGCTAAGCACTCTGCTAGTGTGAAAAAAATGATTCCAGAAAAAAGAAAAAAGCCTCGAACGGGCAACGTCAAGGCCGAGAACGCTGCACGAACCTAACAGTCGGCCAAAACGGAAATGAACAGGCAAGGAGCAAGGAAAAGCACAACCACCCAAATTTCCCCAGACGCATTTTGCCTGATCCACAGACAACCACCAAGGCAGGACACCCACAGCAACGCATAGCTTGGTCAGATGAAATGAACCGTAACGTTATGCGTTGTTACTATAAAAGCACACAACACGAAACAATAGCATCAGGATACCAAACAGAACTTCGCAGACTATTTATGGAAATCTACCCCCACCTAATGGACACTGTAGCAGAACAAAGACTAATAGATCAAAAAGGAGTTATAATCAATAACAAAAGGCTAATGGAACATGAAATTCAAAAAATCAAAGAAGGAATAGCACAACAGAACACTAACGTGAAAAGCACAGATGCACCAACAACAAGCACATGAACATCCATAGAAGAAACAGAAACCCTAGACACAACAACCCCCCAGAGGACTCCCGGACAATGCCACAATCTGAAACACACAACGATACAACAAACATGAACATAGAGCAGCAACTGATGGAAGAAATTGAGACAAATGTAACAAAATGGAAAGAAACCGACCCAATGAAAAGAAACCCACTACCTAGACTAAAGTTTAACAAGGACATGCAGAAACTCATAAATATAATGAATAGTAAACTCACGACATACATTAACAGTGATAGCAACCTGGAAGAAATACACACAGTCATCTATGCAGCAGCCACAGCAGTCCTCACCTGTAACAAACGAGAACTCCCCACAAACAACAACACACGCAGAAGATTAGAAACCAAACCAAAATGGCAAATCAGAATTGAAAACAAAATTGAAAAGCTACAAAAGGATATAGGAAGAATGACACAATATATAAGTGGAAATGGCTCGAAAAGCATCCTCAAAAACACCCAAGACATCATAACAAACAATAAAGAACCAGCAATAGTAGCTCTCAACACACTGAAATGAAAACTGGCAGTCCAGACCACCAGGCCAAGGAGATACAAAGAAACAAATGAAAGAAAAGCCCAAAACACTCTCTTTAAAAGAAACGAGAAATTATTATACCAAAGAATAAGCAAGAAAAAAGAAAGCAACATTACACCCCCAACTAAAGAAGAAATAACCACATTCTGGAAAGATATCTGGCCAGAACCGGTACAACACAAAGAAAGCACAAACTGGATAAGACAAGAAGAAGAAAGACAGAGACAACTACCACAGCAAACAGAGTATACAATAACTCTGGAGGAACTGAAGGAAAAAATATAAAGGACACACAACTGGAAAGCACCTGGCCCGGACCAAATACAAAACTTCTGGTATCTTACATCAACACACAAATACCTCACTCAACAGATCAACCCAGTCATAGAACACCCACACCTATTCCCTCTATTCCTAACTGAAGGCAAAACCTACATTAAACCAAAAACTCCAGATACCCCAAACCCAGCTAACTACAGACCCATAACATGCCTTCCAACACTCTACAAAATTATAACCACCACAATCACACAGAAAACTGAAGCACATCTCACCCAATATAATATACTCACAGAAGAACAAAAAGGATGTAAAAAGAACAGCAGAGGATGCAAAGAACAGTTAATAATAGACAGTCATCAACAAGCAAACAGAAAAACAGAAAAGAAACCTCCACACCTGCTACATAGACTATAAAAAGGCTTTCGACTCCGTCCTGCACAGCTGACTGAAAAAAGTACTCAAAATATACAAAATACATACCTCAATCCAAAACTTTCTGACAAGAATCATGGAGACATGGAGAACAACAATACACTTAACAAAAGACAAGGATCATATATAGACAGAAAAAAATAATATCAAACTTGGCATATTCCAAGGTGATGCATTCTGTACTCTATGGTTTTGCCTGTGTCTCAATCCACTATCCAACACCCTTAACAACACCACATATGGCATCGACATGAAACACCAAAAAACAAGCAAAGCACAGAATCAATCACCTCCTGTACATGGATGACATCAAAATCTATGCTTCAACCTAGACACAGATAAAAGGCCTCCTGTGAATCACTGAGGAACTGATAACAGACATGAAAATAGAATTCGGGATGGGAAAATGCAAGATGCTACACATAGAAAGAGGCAAGGTGCTTGAGCGGGTGGTTGTAGGACAACTCCAGACACTCTTGAATGAAACGGATTATCTAGATCCATTTCAATCAGGTTTCAGGCCTGGTTTTGGAGCAGAAACTGCCTTGGTCGCCCTGTGGGATGACCATTGCCGGGAGAGGGACAGGGGGAGTGCGACCCTGTTGGTTCTCTTGGACCTCTCAGTGGCTTTCGATACCATCGACCATGGTATCCTTCTGGATAGGATGTCTGGGCTGGGAGTTGGAGGCACGGCGCTGCAGTGGTTCCGCTCCTACTTAGATGACCGTTTGCAGAAGGTGGTGCTGGGGGATTATTGCTCTGTGCCATGGCATTTAAGCCATGGGGTTCCACAGGGCTCTATTTTATCCCCTATGCTGTTTAACATATACATGAAGCCGCTGGGAGAGGTTATCCGGAGATGTGGGCTGAGATATCACCAATACGCGGATGACACCCAGCTCTACCTCTCCTTTTCAACAAACCCAGGTGAGGCAGTGGCTGTTCTGAATCAGTGCCTGAGCACAGTAATGGACTGGATGAGGGCTAACAAACTAAGACTCAATCCAGACAAGACGGAGGTACTGTTAGCGGGTGGTTCGTCTGTCCGGCGAGATGATGTTCACCCTGTTCTGGAGGGGGTTGCACTCCCCCTAAAGGATCGGGTCTGTAGTTTGGGGGTGCTCTTGGATCCAGAACTGTCACTTGAGGCACAGGTGAACTCGGTGGCAAAGAGCACCTTTTACCAGCTTAGGCTGATATACCAACTGCGCCCTTATCTGGACAGAGATAGCCTAGCTACAGTTATCCATGCTCTCATAACCTCTCGTTTGGATTACTGCAATGCGTTATACGTGGGGCTGCCTTTGAAAACGGTCCGGAAACTTCAGCTGGTACAAAACAGGGCAGCCAGATTGTTAACAGGGACTGGCCAACGAGATCGCATTACGCCAGTCCTTTTCCAACTTCACTGGCTGCCGATCCAGGTCCGGGACCAATTCAAAGTGCTGGTACTAACATTTAAAGCCCTAAACGGCTTGGGGCCAGGATATCTAAAGGAACGCCTCCTCCCATATGTACCTGCCCGGACCCTAAGATCATCTACAGGGGTCCTTCTCCGTGAGCCCCTGCCAAAGGAAGTGAGGCAGGTGGCCACTAGGAGGAGGGCTTTCTCTGCTGTGGCACCCTGGCTGTGGAATGAGCTCCCCAGAGAGGTTCGCCTGGCACCTACTTTGTTCTCTTTTCGTCGCCAGGTGAAGACCTTTTTATTCTCCCAGTATTTAAACAGTTAAATTAACTCAATTTTAATCCTTGCTGTTTTAAATTTGTATTTTAATCTGTATTAATTCCTGCTGCTTGGTTTTATTCTGGTTGTGTTTTTATATTGTATGTTATTTTGTGTTTTTAGATTGTGCCTTGTTTTATATATTTTAAAATGATTTCATGGTTTTAATTTTTGTGAACCGCCCAGAGAGCTTCGGCTATGGGGCGGTATAAAAATGCAATAAATAAATAAATAAATAAATACTAAATAATGAAATATTAGATAACGTGGAAGAAAATGAAACATACAAATACTTAGGATTCCAACAAAACACAAAAATCAATCACTCCACAGTAAAAACTCAACTAAGAATGCAATATAAAACTTGCCTATCACAAATCCTAAAATCTAGACTCAACTCTAAAAACATTTTCAAAGCCATCAACACCTTCACAATACCCATCCTCACATACTCATTCGGAATCATACACTGGTTGCACACTGAACTTGAAGAAATAAACAGATTCAATTGCACCAAACTCACAAAACACCGCATGCTCCATCCCAACTCATTCATTGAAAGAATAACAATTAGCAGGAAAGAAGGAGGAAGAGGTCTGCTAGACATTAACACAATGCATGCTAAACAGATAAAATCACTCAGAGAATTCTTCTGCACTTAAAACACTCCCATTCATAAAGCCATAGTAAAAGCAGATAAAAATTACACCCCACTCAACCTAGTGCTACAAAATGAAGACCAAACACAACCACTCACACTCGCAGATAAAAAAGAAAAATGGGCACAAAAAGCACTCCATGGGAAGCACTGCAACATAATACAGAACCCATGAATAAACAAAGGACAATCGTACGAATGGCTCAGGAAGGGTGAACTATTTCCAGAAACAGAAGGATTCTTAATAGCTATGCAGGATCAAATTATAGCCACCAAGAACTACCAAAAATACATCATAAAAGATAACAGTGTAACAACAGACCTATGCAGGAAATGCCATCTGCTCCAAGAAACAATAGACCACATAACAGGAGGATGTAAAATTCTGGGTGGAATGGACTATACAGGCACAATACAGCTGCAAAAATAATTCACCAATAACTGGTAATCAAATTCAACCTTATCAAACCACCTACACCATATTATACATACTCACCTGAAACAATCTTGGAAAATGCAGATCATAAAATATATTGGGACAGGACAATTCATAGCGACAAGACAATACCCTGCAACTGACCAGACATAACGGTCATAGACAAAAAAGAAAAACACACATCGACATAGCAATACCGAATGACAAAAATGTTGTTGGAAAGGAAGAAGAAAAGAGAGACAAAGAGAGACACTGGCCATGGAAGTCAAAGAACTATGGCAACAGGAAAAGGACACAATTATTCCGTTAGTCACCTCAGTCATCGGCATCACATCAAAAAATTATACAGAAAGCCTTCCGAAACTGGGCCTACCAAAATACATCCACACCATCATCCAGAAAGCAGTCATACTTAAAACATGCTCAATTGTCAGGAAATTCCTGAATCTGTAAAAGACAGCATGACTTGGCAAAGGCCGTCACGTTCGTCTAGAAAAACCACCACAAGCGAGAAAGAGATGAAATAATAATAATAATAAATTTGCCTTTTGTTTAGTTGTTGTGATCCATGTAATTCAAGTTAATATTTCTGCAGGCCAGACTCACATACTTGATGACATAGAGAAAATAACTGCTTGGTTGCATATATGAAACAACCCTAACGGGCTGCCTCTATGAGGTTACACTGTCTATAGCTTGTGCTTAATAATACACAACTGAAGGTGTTCTGAGGAGGAATCTTTTATCATTTGTGATGGATTTATTCCAATCCAATCCAGTATTCCATAACGCCCTGAGTTAATTATGGGCTGTCCATCCAAGGTTGTAAAATTTACTGTTGCAAACTTTGTAAAAAAAATAAAAAATAAAAATGATGCCAGAGCAGACTGGCTTTTGTAACAAACAGACTTTACTTAACATTGTGCAATTCTTACAGCAACTGATCTCATAACGGCTGCTGCCTTAGCTTTGATTTCTGAACTGATATTTCGCTGAACCACTTTCCTCCAAGCAGTTTCCTCCATGCATACTATCATGACCTCCTTTATGAACCGTTCTGAACATTAAAATCAGTGTCAGATGCCCTGCTCGTTATTGCTCAAAACAAGAGCAGGTAAAGAGACGTTGCCTTCTTTGTGGTGGTGCCTAAATTGTAGAATACTTTCCTGAAAATCTGCAGGCTAACTCTTTTTTCTTTCTAGTCATCTACCTATATTTATTTCAACATGTTCCAGTGTTTAATTATCCTTCTTTTTGAAGGATTTGTGTGTGTGTGTGTGTGTGTGTGATGCTTTAGTTTGCTTTTATGATCAGTGCTTTTTAGTTGTAGTGCCACTATTTGACTATGTTTTTCTTCCTAATTGTACTTTCATTTTTTTTCTTCATTCCTCTAAGCCACTTAGAACGTTTTTGCAGAAAAGTGGGGAAATCATCACTCTTGTAATTACCTTTTTAAAGAAAATACTACTCTATGACTAGTAGGCTCTTTTTTGGTTTTTGTTTCAGAAGGTCTGACATCTGGGACATGACTATACCAGGGCTTCAATTTGAACACACATGCGTTGCCAAAAAAGCATCTTCTTTGGGGCCTTTCTTTAACACAGCTCAATTTCCAGATGACTCTCACATATGAGATTCAGCATTTCTTTTTTTTTTAGGTTTTATGGGACTATGGTGCTGTCATTTTAAAGAATAACAGTGCAGTGCTGTACATATCTACTCTGAAGTAAGTCTCATTGAGTCCAATGTGGCTTGCTCCCAGGTAAATGGAAATAAATAGAATTGCAACCAAATGCTGCAATCCTAATATATGTTTATCTCGGAGTAAGTCCCATTGAACTCAGTGGAGCTTTCTTCTGAGTAGACATACATTGAATTGCACTATGAGTCCATGATGTAGACTTAATTCCTTTCTATAAGGGCTCCATCACACCTACTTTCCTCCCCCTGGTTTGCGTCTGCAGTTTCCCCCTCCTCTTCCTTAGCGAGTCGAGCACTGGGCACTTTCATGTCTGTGTACTGTTGCGCTATTTCAGCTCTTGTATCTCTCCACCTGTATCGCTACTATGGTGGCGAAATCTCCTGCTCCGCCCCCATGTTCTCCTTCCCCTGCAGTTGTTTATTATTATTATTATTATTATTATTATTATTATTATTATTATTTCTGTGCAAATACAATAGTATGGCAGCCTGAAACTGCACAATTATGATAAAACAACACACTGTGCTTTCCCCTAAGATCGTATTAAACAAGAAGAGAAAGTATTACAATTAGCTTTTGGAGAAGTGTGTGGTCAATGTTCGCATGGCCAGGGGAAGCCGACATTGTTCTGGTCAGGAAACTTAGACATGCCTACTCTGGAGTAAGAACCATAGAGTTGAATGGGACTGAGTCCCGGGCACGCTTCCTTCTCTGCGGGGTGTTCAGGCCCCCTCTCTCCCTCCCCTTTCACTGTTGAGCAGTTGAGTGGAGAACCACCCCGCCCTCCTCTTTTGTCAGTGAGACCGCCCTTCAACACATACGCCCCCAACAAAAAACAGGATGCTTTGATATAGCACAAGGACAGCAATACACGGGAGGGAGGAGCAGCTTTATTGCACACAGAGGGGAAAAAATGGACTTTAACCACTCCAAAATAAGATGGAAAAAGGAGGGGAAGAGGCGAGATGAGCGCAGGACAGGGATGACATCATGTGAGAACCGCGCTGCAGAAACACATACCAGGCATGGCGAGAGTGCAATAAATCACTGGTGTGATGGAACTCTAAGAATGGATATCTACTTAACCTCCCTGCAAAAAACATATTTTAAACTCTGATTTGTTTGACCTTTGAGATCAGCAAATTGTGACGACATGTGCAGCAACACCTGCTTCATCAGAATCTACTTCTTTCCCTTCTCCTTGAAAGAGCTGCAACACTTGTGGTTGATATCTTTGCAATGTTAGTAACGTCTTTGGATTCTTGGGGTCTGCCTATACAGTGGTGGGCTGCCGCCGTGATAAGCAAACCCCCACACTTTTGCTGTTTCAGGGCAGCGGCAGCTAATCCCAACACGGCAGTAAAAGCACAGGGTTTCTGGTGGCTAGGGCCACTCCTTGCCCTCAAGGGTCACTATCCACTGGCCACACCTCTGCCACAACTCCAGAGCGAGGATAGATGATGGATGTGCCATACTCGCCTTGCTCCAGAGAAAAAAGTCACCAGAAAACCCCGGGCTGGGTGTGAGGTGGTTGCTGCATCATATAATCAATGCAGCACTGCTGTGCACCTACCTCGGGGCTTTCCTTGCATATAGACAGAACCCTGGAGATGCGTTGTAGAAAGGATCCTGAAAACTGTCTCCAATTGTTTGTGGTTTGCTTCCACAATCATTGTTTTCCCCATAGATTAAATGATGGGTTCTTGTACACCCAAATAATATTGCCAACATTTATTTCTCCTTTTTGAGCCTAGTTTTGTCAAATAGCTGCAGGAAAGCTGGTCTGCAAAAATTCAGCACCTAATCTTGTAGAATTGGCATCTACTTACATAGTTACTAGCCACATTCACATGTAATGCTAAAACATGGTTTAACGCTATGCGAACAAGCCTAGTCTTCGCTCATGCTCACGTGTCCAGCTCTCTTTCCTCTTCTAGCATGACCAAGAAAAGCTGTTCAAAAATCTATGCTTTTCCTTAATTGTGGTTTGTCTTTCCATCCATCTGAACTGGGGGTTGTGATTTAGCATTAACGATAGAATCAACAAGCCAGTGGCCTTATCCAAATGCCTCAAATAAAATGAAATATAAACTCTTAGCATCTCTGGTTGGCAGTAGGGATATCGCTCACTGTGGAATCTGGACCTTTTTGGGACTCAATGGACTCCTGGCGATGACCCGACTTGGCTCGCATTTCCAGGCTAAGCCATGGGCTTTTCTGGAAATCCCAGAACATGTTCCAGTTTTTAAAGGATGATGTAAATAGAAATGTATGCAAATTGCGGGGCATAATTTGTGTTACTTACATGACTTTTGGCTGAAATTTGCACAATTTATGCAAATTGCCTCTACAATTTGCACAGATTACTCAAATTACGGTTGAAATCTGTGTAAATCACCCAAACTGTCCCCTGCCATTGATGCACATTTCTAGTTACACAAATTTTAAAAAACTGGAAATGGCCCGACTTGATGTAGATTGACTTAAGCCAGCTCGCGGGAAAACAAACCGAAGCCCAAGGGGCTGATGAAAGTGCTGTGAGCTCCATTCCCCAGATGGATTCCTCCAACATCCCCCATTGGCAGTGGGCCCTCTTGCCCATCTACTGATGTTGGCCCTGATGCCAAAGAGATCATCAATAGATTCCATGGATGCATCAGTGTGATTGTCACTTACAAAAAAACCCCCACAGCTGTACATTTTGCCCATGGCAAAGTCCTGAATTTGGAAAAGGGCTGTCAGAGGTACGATGCAATGCCTGATCTGGCCCTAAGCAAGTTGCTTTCACACAAACATTTCCATATGCTCAACTGGCTCCTTGACAGTGCTAAACTGTTGATGTGGATGAAAAATTAAATATGCCAGACATTCTGTGTACATTGAAACAAATGGAACATTCATTATATTCTTCGTCAGCTTCTGCAAAATAACATTTTATGCCGCACGTCATGTCACCCTTTCTCGCCCCTGCCTGACTACATCTTAACATACATCTTATTGTGAAAGGTATTAGCATGCCAGCTTTCCTCTACATTTGATTATGGCTGATAGCAATCAAGGTAATTTTACTGCCAATAACAATGATGCCAAAAATAACATAATTTAATAGCATGCGGTTTAGGTCTTGTTTATAACTTGCCTCTACACTATATGCAATGATCACATAAATAGCTAATATCTAATGCCCTGGACTCACTTTTAACAAATGTTGACATTACTTGAACACAATCTGATGGAACTTGTTCATGCTTACAATAGTATCGTGAAACAAATTGTTTCATTTCTCTTATATATACATTTGTTAACAGCCATTTTTTTATGGCGTTCTGAGAATTGCTATTCTTAAAACTGGTCACTTGATGGTTCGAATGAACGGGGAACAAATCCAGGCTGTGCTTTTAAAGGCTAATCATAATCATAGCCAGTTAACGATAAAATGAACCTGGGACAAGATATTCCTGGAAAATAAGCTATCATCATTAGTACTACTAATCTGAGCTGACAAAGGGCCAAGCTAGATGTATGCATCATCATACTTGATGTGTCTGGATTATTGTTTTAAATAGCAACATGGTTTGATCAGGATTGGGACCATGGAGAACATATGGGAAAGGAGGCTTTAATCATTTTCCTCCATACCATAGCCGCCCCCCCCTTCCTTAAATGGCTATTTGCCCTGGGAGAGAAGCTGTCAGTGGCATCAATGACAGCTTCCCACAAGATGGAGTGATGACCATGAATTTGGATAGCAGAAGGCTATCAATAGCTATTAGTCCTGATGGCTATGTGCTACCTCCAGTACCAGAGGTAGAAGCGTGTATACACCAGTTTCTGGGGAACATGGGTGGGAGGGTGCTATTGCCCTGTGTCCTGCTTGTGGATCCCTGGTTGACAGCTGGTTGTTCACTGTGTGAACAGAGTGCTGGACTAGATGGACTTTTGGTTTGAACCAACATGGATCTTCTTATGTTCTTAGCTTTCCTCCTGGAGGAATAGCAGCTCTGGAAGAGAGTATTTTTGGGGACCACAGCCCAAAGGTAAAGGATTAGAATCAGAATGATTGAGTTGAAGGAACCTCAAAGAAAGAAACCTCTTTGAGTTGGAAGGAACCTTAAAGAAAGGAACTTCAAAGGTTTGAAACTGCTTGTGCTCTGTGATGAACAGCTGAGGCCCTCATCCAAGCACCTCCTCCGAGGGAAGTTTGGAGATTGACAATGTTTGGAGAGAACCTTTTCGGTGGTGGTTCCTCAAAGAATTGAGGTCTCTCACCATCTTTGTTGCCCTCTTCTGGACATGTCCCAATTCCCAATATCCTTCTTAAACTGTGGTGTCCAGAATTGGGCACATTACTCCAAGTCTACCAAAGCAGAATAGAGTGATATCATTACTTGTCACAATCTGAGTTCTATACTTCTGCTGATGCAACCTAGATTACATTAGCCATCGTAGCCAATACACCGCACTGCTGACTCATATTTATCATGTGGTCTGCTAAAACTTTTTTCCCTTACATGTATTGCTGTCAAGCCAGATATTATCCATCCTGTAGTTGTGCAAGTAATACTTCCTGCCTAAAACTTTACATTTATCTCTGTTGGTCCTAATTTTGTTAGCTTTCACCCAGTTCTCTGTCTGGTCAAGAGCATTGATCCCTCTTTCTGTCTTCTAAGGTATTAGCTACCCCACCCAGTTTGGTGTCATCTGCAGATTTGCATCCCCTCTATTCCTTTGTCTAAGTAATTCATAAAGCAGTTGAACAACACTGGGCCCAGGTCAGTCAGAACCCTGCAACTCCCCACTGGCAACTCCTCTCCAGCTTGATAAGGAGCTGTCATTCATTGGGTATGACCAGTTACAAATCATCTAACCCACATTGGACCAGTTTGCCAACAAGAACATCATTGGGACTTAGTCTGCACTGATTCCAGCAAGGCTTTTGACAAAGTCCATTGCATTCCCCTGATCTACTAGGCTAGTAACTCTATCAAAAATGGAGACAATGGCCCTTTCTTCACCATAGGAGTGGAGAGGGCGAGAAGTGGGCAAACTCGGAACTTCCAGGTTCAGCGTGATGAAGGCGCACCACAATGCAATGGCCTGGGCTTCTCCTGGGCTGTCACTGCAGCCATTTTTTTTAAAAAAATATATCCGCCGAGGAGCGCACGAGTGCTCCTGCGCAAATGTAGTATTTATTTTTAAAAACCCACACACGATCGTGTCCTCTCCCCCCTGCCATCCTGGGGATGGCGATTTCGCTGTTCCCCTCTCCTGATGGCCTCGGAGCTGCATGGTTCATCTACCATCTAGTTTGGCCATGAGTTGATCTATGTTGAGGTTCATGTAGAGTATCTTCTTTCTAGGCATCTTATGATAGTCATGCCTCTGTCAATGGCCTCCTGGCACTGAATTATGTGAGCTAATCTGTGAGAAGCTAATATCATCTATACAAGGATTCCAGTTCCACATCCCTTTTATTTTTGAGAACTTCAATTCCATGCCAGCGCCCTGCATTAATTATGATACGCCTTTGATGTTCATATGTGCAAATGGAGCTTTTGCACAAATAAGCATCTTAATTCACTTTGACAATGATAGAACTATGTGAATGTCATATGTGGCATTTTTCTCTCTACTGAAGTAAATGGAACCTTGCGAGCAAGGCAAATCTGTGTGTCTGATCGCTGGATCAGGTGCACTAATGCTGCACCAAAGTTTGGGGAGGTTCAATTTTAACTGTGAAAGCTGCCATTTTGGAAGAATGTTTACAACACAGAAACACACATTTCTCACGCATTCATGCATTTTGAAATTTGAATATGGAATTAAATTCATGTTCTAAACTGATTTCAAATTGTTTTTTTTTAAAAAAAATTCTGGTATTATGGTTTAATTTTAATAGTTACATTATACTATTTTAATAATTTCTTGTACACTGCTCTGGGATTGCCGCTGTCGACAGAGCATTTTAAAACAACAACAACAACGACAACACATTGTTCACGATGGGTTTCAGCCACTCTTCCCCACCTGCTGCTGTTTGGGGCTCCATTTTTTGTTTGCTCGAAAGGAGTTCTTCAGTGCATGATCCCTGCCAACAAGATAGGAATCATGGCAAGGATGGCATGGTAGCACAAAGGCCAGATCTACACCAAGCAGGGTATAGCACTATGAAAGTGGTATGAAAGTGGTATATAAAAGGCAGGAACCACACCAAGCAGGATATAGCACTATGAAAGCTGTATGAAAGTGGTACATGGTATGTGTCAATGGTCCCCAACAGTTGTCAGTGCACTTCAATACCACTATAAAGCAGTAGTGTGGCTCCTGCCTCTTATATACTGCTTTCATACTGCTTTCATAGTGCAATATCCTGCTTGGTGTAGATTGGGCCAAAAACGGAGGTAGCAATTGTGAGTAACCAACAACGCTGGTATTACTATTACCCTTATCTTCGAATTCCTTATGCGTAATCTCAATTGGGGATTTATTTTATTTGTATTTGCATCATGTTATGTTTTTCAATAACTATATCGAGTTCCTGAAGAATCTGTGGCGAAACAGGTGGGACACTCTGGCGCGATGTGGTTTTTTTTTTTTGTTTGTTTGTTTTGAAGCAGTAGCCGCTTACGCAATTGCGATCCTGTGAAAAAGTAAGTTAAAAAAACCCTAAAACAAAAGCGCCGGCAGCCATCCTGGGGATGGCAAAAAAGCTCACCCCCTTAACCCCGATGGGCATGGAGCCCCCCGCAGAGCTACTCGCGGGGAGGAGGGAGGACCCAGGAGCACACACCACCCATGGTCCTTGAGGTTGTCCCAGGATTGTGGGAAAAATTGAGTTAAAAGTAGTCCCAGTTATCCTGGGGAAAGTGAGATGTCATCCCTGGTTGGATGCACGGGGACGACCTTGAGATGACCCCGAGATAAATGGCTGGTGTAAACATGGCCTCTGTCTGGTTTTAATTGTTCTATGTTAAACGTTTTGAGACTATTTTTATTTGTATTTTTATCCATTTTTATTTGTATTTTTTTATCAATTGTTGTAGAGAGCTTTGGCTACGGGGGTATATAAATGAAAAAAAAATGATAATGTTTTTGATAATGATAATAATACCATCCCTCCTGTCTAAATAACTGAACCGACATTTTTGCCATGCTTATTTTCTCAGCAATAAAAACATTTTCCTTCCACCTCCTAGTGCAGCCTCAGCATTATAACAAACACTGTTTCTCAGCATATCCTTCATCTTCTTCTTTGCTTCAGAAAATGCCCAGGTACCGACCTTCACCTTATATTCAAAAGCTGCACCCCCACGAGGACTGAACAACCAAACCGTCTTGTCATCTTACTCTACAGCGCATTGCCTCTCTCCTGAACAGACATGGGGTTAAAGACAAAAAGAATTGTGTCATTATTTCCAGGATTATTAAATTACATATCTAATATACTTCCTGGGTATTAGCAGAGTTTATAACTGAATTCATCCCAACCATGCTCTGGTTACGTCTAATGAGGATAATTATTACAGGGCTTAACTATAATTCTCTATTGATTCTCTTGCGCATGAAACGCTTCTGTTGGCAAGCAAGGCCGGAGAGTTTCAACAAAAGCCATCTTTAACTTGTGTAAATATTGTTGGTTTGAGGTCTCGCCCTAACCTGCTCATGATCTAAGAGCCAGCTCCTCAAGTGAGCCAGAATGCGATAAGGATAGGAATGGATAGTGGCACAACACAGGAATGGGGAGGGGGAATAATGAAAGTTGGACCCCCCAAAAATGCAGTTAATTCCATTCTGTCAGCAGTGGATATTAAAGATTATGAGCTGGCACACTCACTTACGTGTAAATCACAATAGCAGCACTGTTAAATTTTTATTTGATTTTACAGAGGCTGCCTCTACAAGAGAGGTTTAAAGCTCTTTCAAGGCGCTTTAAAAATTTTACCTCTACAAGAACGGAGCGCAAATCGGGCGTAGAGACGCGTTATCTCTCCGATTATGCGCATTATTGAATGCACGTTGAACAGCGAGTTTCATTTTGCTCCGGCTGTTAAAGCGCATTTTGACTGTGTGAACAAGCGCTTATGCGCATTAACTACTTGTAAAGCGCATTTTGGTCATCCGTTAATGCACTTCGCTGCCTCTCGCCGCCTCTCGTGCAGAGGTATTAGGCGTAAATGCGCTTCTGTGATTATGCGCATAATCGCCTAACCGGGCGCAAAAGCGAATCCTTGTAGAGGGGACCAGAGGCAGGTAGGATTTGGGACACAGGCTTGGTATCATCTACTGTGTCTTGCCCACTGTGACTGGAGCTTAGATAGCAGAAAAGCATATTTACCAAGCATTTCCAGAGCACATGGGCAATTGATTCACAGTTCATTTCAGCCATTTATGGCTGCTGTTCATAATTCTACCATCCATAGTCAAATTGAAGATTCCCTATATTTGACCATGCTTAGAGGTTGTATTCAGTTTAATTGATTCCCCTATATTTATTTATTCATTAAAACCATTTCTATACTGCCTTTCGATCCTAAAAAAACAGCCCCCAAAGCAGTTTATGGCAAAGGATTGACAAATCTGTCAATTTCTGTTTCTCGCAGTTTTTCTCTCTCCCCCCCCCCGCCCCCCATCTTAAATTCGGCTCATCCCAAACTATAAGGCTTTCCCCAATCTTAAATTTGGCTCATTCTGAATTTAGAGGGTGGTTCTTTTTTTTCTTTTTCTTTTAAACTTTTCATGAAAATAAGTACACATGTTTGTGCTTGTTCTCCTAACATAAGCAACCTTTTAAATGCAGTTTAACATAGCCTCCAGGCCCGTAGAAGGAAAGTAAGATAGTTTTGCAGTGAGGATGAAAGAAACAAGGCAGAATGTTGCCTCCATCCCTCTTATCGGACCTGGCCCCAATTTGAGGATGGCATAATTGGAAAAGTGTTGTCCCTTCCTACAACCAGAGAGGTGCCTTCAGGAGGGCTACGGAAGCCTTGCTTCTCTCCATGGGGTCCCTATCAGTGATAACCAGGGAGCTGTCTAAACAACGTCTATGCTCCAGGGTGCCTCTGAATCTGCACTGCGTCAATTATATAATGCAGCCACCAATTTAAGCAACTCCGGGATGAAGAACTGAAGATGTGCGGCAGAAACGTTTGGGACTTACCCTGACTTTTCCTGCCCGAGCAAGGTCAGCATGGCTCTTCTGCCATCTGTCTTCGCTCTGGTGCTGCACCAGGGGCATTCCCAGGTGGGAACCATTGGTTGCCGGAAGTTGTGAGAGAGGGAGGGGGTGGGCTTGGCAAGCCTAATGGCCACTGGAATGCTTACACTGCCTCCTCCAGTGAGGATTATTTCCTGCCATTCCCCAGCAGGGTTTGGTGGCAGAGTGGCATGAACTCAATGCTGTGAAGGCAGCCCTCAGGCCGCCTAATGTCAGGGTTGATGGAACATTTTGCTCTCATCATAACATTGATCTCACATACATGATATACTTTCTCCCATAGTTTACTACACAGGAGTGGTTGCTTGTTTTCATGAGAACCCCCTTTCATAAGTGATCTCCCACCTGGTCAAAAATGTGGAAGTGAGAGCCGCACCACTGGGCCCCGCCCCCAACATTGCAGACCCTCACTGGCCCTGCCCTGGCCCTGCATGTTACCCAGAAGGTCTCAAAGGGGGCACCTATGCTTGTACAGCTGTTTGCTGCCCTTTTAGACATCCTGGCTAAAGTGCAGTGGTTGGGGAGGAACCAGTAGGTCATGATAATGACAGGGGCTGGACCAGCAGGTTCAGTGCAATATTCCATACGTTTAGTCTCCATGTGGAGGCAACATCTGAAAAGCATCTTCAAGAAGGCCTTGGGTGGTGCCATCAGCAATCAGGCAATGTAGTGCCTTATACAATTCACTACTCTTCCCCATGGCTTAAACCTGACTTACCTCTAATTAATGATCATTTGCTGGAGTCAATAGTATTGGCCATGCTGTATGTTTTCTAATTTGGTTATTAAAACCAAGCGCTGCTCCCATGCTTGTATTCCATTGAAGAATCAATCCTGATCTGTTCTTACTTTCCTAGGATCTAGGAGGAAACTAACTCCACAATTAAGGTGTCAACTGTATCATACCGGGGAGGAAGACTCACCAGTTATTGCTAATAAATAAATCAACAAACCTGGCATGTTCCACTTTCTGTACACTGCTGGTATTTCAACATAATTATCTGGGGTTTATAAACAGGTGTTCCTTAAGGTTAGGGCTGCCTTGCTTTTTTGATGCAAGGAAAGGTGAGATGAAAATATCTGGCCCCCAAAATAGACAAAATGACAGAGGGTGCCTCTACAAGAGCGATTTAAAGCTCTTTCAAGACGCATTACCAAATTTACCTCTACAAGAGCGGAGCGCAAATCAGGAGTCTAGGCGCATTTTATCTCTGATTATTCGCATTTTTGAATGCGTGTTAAATAGCAACTTTTAATTTACCGCGGGAGTAAGAGCGCCTTATGTCCGTGTAAACAATTTTGTGAGGAGATCAGATGAACTTGATGTCATGCATAGAACTGCCCCTTTGCTGGGAAAAACTCCCACTTTTTCATTTAGTTTTATTTCCTGACTCCTCCTGGCAACTTCCTCCTTGTTCTTCGTCTCTGATGGAAGCTCCAGGAAGACGAGACCCAATGTGAACTGAAAATAAAGTTTATTTTAACTCCCCTGATGGAATGTTTCGTTCATGGAGACACGGGGCCAGATGAATGTGGTTTCACAAGAAGTAAAGGGGGTAGGAAGGATGTGCGGATGTGTGCATAATTAGCAATCAGCTTAGACATATCGTCCCCTCACTTTTTGCTGGGTTCCTGACATGAGCTCTCTGTGTGTGTGTGTGTGTGTGTGTGTGTGTTTTACAATGGTTGAGCTCACTGGGAAGAGGAGGGGGAAGGAACAAAGCAGCATCCCCCTGTCTGTTTTGGCGTGTGTGTGTGTGCGAGGCACATTCCCATTTACTCCTGAGCAGTTCACTTGAAATGGCAATCGGGCGAAGGGGTGGGGGGAGAGAGGCAGCCCTGACTAAAAATAAGTTTTCAAAGGGTGCTGGAGGAGGAAACTTATGGGGCACATTCCCATTTTCTCCTGAGCAGTTCTGGGAGGGGGGACAACTTCAGCTGGGGGCGAAATGGGAGGGGAGAGAGGTAGCCAAACAGGTTAACCACATCATTCCTGGCAGGTAACCTAGGTAACCAAAGGCAGGAGATCCTGGTAGGCGGGGAGAATAAGGGGTGCAAAACCTGTTTGGGCAGTTTCCAGGGACAAAGCACATTACTTTCAGCAACATTTGCATGCATGTCAACAACTTTAAAGCGAATTTCATACAGCCAGTAATGCGCTTCAACGCCTCTCGTATATAGGTATTAGGCGTAAAAATGATTGTCAGGAGATGCGCATAATCGGGGAACCGGGCATCAAAGCGAAATCTTGTAGTGGGGGCCTGGATTGGAACGGATCTAAATAATGTGTATCATCTCAAACTTGAGAGGCCACCACAGGCTCCAGCATCTTGCTCAAGAATGGTAAATTTGACACTGGGTAGTAGTTATCCTATACCACAGGATCTAAATTTTGTTTCTTCACTCAAGGCATCACCATTGCATCCTTTAAAACTGCTGGGAGCTCACCATCCCTTGAAGGGGCATCAACTATCTCCATGGTTCCCAGTCCAGCTCTGGCCAATTTCACTTGATCTAAAGAGCAAGTAGTAGGCCTCAATCCTCCAAGCAGTTTATGTTGGCATTCGAGGTAAAGACAGAACTACTTAATCCTGCGCTAGCTGACTTTTATTATGTCCCACTGTTTATTTTCCCCTCTTTTATGATTTACCATGTTGATTTTTGGATGTAAGAAGGTACATGGCATAATTGTATACATTCCTCCATGTGTAGTCTGTGAAAAAGGTTGAGCTGTTTTTATGGAGAAACACAAAAATGCTCATTTTGCTGGACCTCATTGGCATTTATTGCAGGCCTGCCACTACTAAAATTTAAAGGCAGCCTTGTAAATTTTATGGAAACTGCATGCTGCTGTTATTAGCCCAAAGACCTCCTGTCTCAAAGGAATGGATCGGATTTTGCTTTCCACATACACATTGATTTACACCTGAAAAAGATTAGTTGGGGACCACCAGTAGCTTGAAAACTTAATCTCCAGTATTTTGTTTCCAGTTTTGCTCTGAAAGATACTCCAGGTGTTCTAATTAATTAGCTGGAGTAAGTCACTGGTCTGCGTAGAACAGCTGTTTGTGGGTCACACCTTCTCTTCAGGAGTGTTTTCAATTAAGACCTGGTTAACACACACTTCAAGTGTTTCAAAACATTTATGTGAACATGTATGCGAATGATTCCCCACCAGTACCACCACCACTAAAGAAAGAAAGAAGCCTCCAGCAAAGTAGATATTGGGAAAGGGGGGGGGGGAATCAAAATATTTGAAAAATGTAATGCTAGATTTTTAACTTCTAGAGTGAATCCAGCCAAATGGAAATAGTATTCACAGTCCTGTTGATTTCAACATAAGTATTAAACATGTATTTTGCTTTCTCCCAGTGAAGACAATGGGTTATACAAGTGCTTAATGTTGGCTGGGTTATTAGTAGCTCTGTCTGGGAATCCTTCAGTGTTTTGCTAACATATTACAAATCCAGAAGCTCTTTCTTTCTTTCTTTCTTTCTTTCTTTCTTTCTTTGGCTTTCTTCCCCCTTCTTTTTTCAAAACAATTATTAATGTAAACTGTGTGCAGTTACTCAGTTTTTGCTTCTTATGGAACAGTAGAGTGATTGAATATTCCTCCCTCCCTTTAAGGCTCATCTACAGAAGCATAGTTTTTTCCCATTTTGGTTCTGCTCTTATCATTCTGTACTTTAGGGTATTTTGAGGGCTGTATGTTTCCCATGATTCTATGGGAGTGCAGAAAAAGTGCAGAATATAACATAGGGCGTAGAATTCAGGTTTTTGTGAATTCAGCTTCTTCTTTCTTCTTGTTTTTGTTAAAGAAGGTTTCTAGGCCTCATCATTGCAGAGATATTCTTGAAACTGTGTGGGCAATACGTGACCGAAATACATTTGTGATAAATGATTGCCATCATGCTGTCTCAGTGTTCAAATCACTTAATATACATTATTTCTATAATTCTCACAATAGCCTTGCAAAGTTCAGTGGGTATCATTGCCTCCATATTGCAGGTGGTGGATTAAGGCCAGTTTACACTGGAAACTGCCTCATATCAAGTCAAACCACTGAACCATCTAGCTCAGTATTGTCTATGCTGATGGGTAGTAGCTCTTTAGGGTTTCAGGCAGAAGTCTTTTCCAACTCTACCTGGAGATGATGGGGATCGAACATGGGACCTTCTCCATGCACGGCAGGGTGAGATTTGAACCAGGGGCCTCCTGCTGGTCACTTAGCCACTACCCTGCACTAGCATGAGAGAACGTATGAGAATGGCTCAAATGGCATCATTCATTTCAGTGGCAGAATTCTGCACTTTTGTTAGTGCAGAATTTGGATAGGCTTGATGAAGCAAGAACTATGGGACATTCCATGTGGAAGGCCAGGCACCTTCTCTTCTGGGGCCATATTGACAATGGCATGGATGGCTGGGGAAACAGCAGGGCCCACCATATCTAGCATGCTAGTGTGGAGCTTGGAGGCACTGAAGCAACACTTCTGATCCTCACAATCAGAGCCATCTGGACACAGCCTAAGTCTAAATTGGTGTGTGTGTGTGTGTGTGTGTGTGATAAAGAGGAATGGGGGAATGGAGTGGGTGAGTGAGTGAGTGGGGAGAGAGGTTAAATCTATCATACCATCTTAATGTTCTGTAAAATATAAATAAGAGTCAGATTCTTACATTGCATCTGGCCATCCAACAGCAGGAGTGTGTTAAATCCTTGCTGATTGCCTGGGATTGATAAATGAGATGGTCTGTTGCAAAGGACAATTCAGTGATAACTGGTGTTTTTTTAAAAAAACAAACAAACATCACAGTGTTCAAGAAGAAAACTCCTTGTGGGATACGAGAATTGGCATATCATTTATTACACAGTTGTTATGGAAAGTTTTCAGAATGTGCTGAGCCCTTCATCTTTTCTCAAAAGTAAGTGTTCAGTTTAGATATTTATCTGACAAGAGCCCAAATAGTGCAAGCCTAGATTCTCTCTCTCTCTCTCTCTCTCTCTCTCTCTCTCTCTCCCCCCCTCTCTCTCTCCCTCCCTCTCCCTCCCTCTGGTAGAGCACATGTAGAAGACCTCAGGATGAATCCTTGTCATATCCAATTAAAAGCATCTCAGATTGGGAAGGACTAGTGATGCTTTGTAGAGCTGCTGCCAATCAGACTAGACCAGCTGAGGACTCTCCAGGTCTTTTGGACTATGACTCCCATCATCCCCAGCCAGCATGTAGCCCAACATGCCTGGAAGGTGCCATTAGGGAAAAGAGTTGGTCTAGACCAGCCTCTCCCAACCAGGGGGCCCTCCAGATGAGTTTTGGACTTTGGTTCCCACATGGCCAATGATCAGAGATGATGATAGATGCAGTGAGAAACATGTTGAGGACACAAGGTTGGGGGAAGGCCGGACTACAGTTTTGCCTGGTTCTGACTGGTCCCCAGAATGGATTCACAGCCCCACTGAAATTGGAGCCGCTGGCTTCCACTGATTGTGCACTTCTACTTTACAGGGTGTGGCCTTGCTAGACTCTGGGGTCTTGCTAGAAACTGTCAGCTTCTCATCACATCTGCTTTGGCAGAAAAGGCTGGACAGAGGGCAGGGGAGGTGACACCCCCACTGCCCTCAGAACAGATGGTCCTTTTGCTCTACTAATGACACCAAACTGTAGAAAGTAATGCAAAACTACATTTGAGAGAGCGTATGTCACTGTCTTATAGTGAGCCAGACCGCTGGCCCATCTAGTCGAACATTAGATGCTCTGACTGGCATAATCTCTCCAAGAATTCAGGAGTACTGGAATAAGCCAGAACTATCATTCTTTTAACTGGAGACATAAGAATGTAAGAAGAGTCAGACTAAGGATCCATCTAACCCAGCACTACATTCACACAGCACCAACCAGCAATCGACTCATGCACAGGACATGGTGCAATAGCACCCTCCCACCCAGGTTCCCCAGCAACTACTGTATATAAGCTTTCTGCCTAGGATACTAGAGGTAGCACATAGCGCTAAGGAGTAATAGGTATTGATAGCCTTCTCCAGGAATTTATCCAACCCCCTTTTAAAGCCACCCAAATTGGTGGCCATCACTACATCTTGTAGCAGCAAATTCCATAGTTTGACTATGCATGGTGTGAAGAAGTCCTTCCTTTTATCTGTCCTGAATCTCCCACCAATCCTACGTCTCCTTCTACACTTTGTCTCCTTCTACACTTTGTCCACACCGTAAACACTAAACATTAAACACTGAAGCTGGTTTCAATGGGAGCTTTCCTCCCTTTGTGATTAGCAGGTGGCTAGGGGTGGGGCTGGTTTGACTGGGAACATAGCAGGAACAAAGGTTTACCCCCCCCACACACACACACCCCAATATCATGGTCTCGGCTCACCTCCCCTTTGTCTGACTTTTTGTTTTCTTAAACAAAACAAAACACACACACGCAAGCACACTTCGACTAAGGATGTGAACATCATATCTAGTTTGACCCACAATTCTCCCACATCGAAAGCAATTGAATTTCTCACATTGGCAGAACAAGTCACAGGCGAATCTTGCTTCTACCACATCTTGCTTCTAGGTTTTTTTCTTTCTTCCTTTTAGCCTATTCAGGCTGCATATTCTTGCATTTAAAAAACAAAACAGTAATTAACATACTGTCTCCCAAATACCAGGAGAAATCTCTGTAATCTATTTTTCAGATCAAGTTCTTGAGGGCTTTCCCGTGGCGGGAAAATAAAGCTCATAAATTCTCTCTCAATTCCCATTTAATTGTTTCCTGTTCCAGGGACAAGAGACAGTTGTCTCCTAAAGTGGCTGTTGCCCATTCATAAATTGCAACACCGCCATTTCCTTGAAAATCCATTTCTAATGTAATAAAAAAAGGGGATGTAATGGAATTAATTGCTTGGAAATTTTGTTGGGTAGCACATAGCTTAATATGCTGGAATCAAGTGTGTTTATGAGAACACGATTATAAAGGATGTTGGAAAGTTAAAATAAAATAAAGAATGAATGACAATAACAGAAAAAGCAAGTGGTGGTGATGATGATTGTTACGACAATGACTTATTTAGGGATGCAACATTTAGTTGATTGAACAATGAGATTCATCAATAAATGTATCAATAAAAAGATCATTTTTCACCTCCCATAATGCAATGGATTGAGGACCTAACAACGCTATCAACATTTGAACAGATTAGGCACCCCTCGCGAATGGATAAATATATGGACATTTGATCTGCTCTTCTTGAAATGTACGCATAATCTCACCCCCCCCCCCCTTTTTAGAATGTTGTACATGATGGAATATTGATATTTCTATGTATGCCATTTCTTGTTCTTTTTCATTTTTCTTTTCATGAAAAGTAAGTAATCAATTAGCAATGCAATCCAATATATGTCTTCTTTGAAGTAAGTCCCATGGATTTCAATGGGACTTACTCCTAGGAAAGTGAAAATGAGATTGTAGCTTAAATATGATTTGGTAACCCCAATTAACTGGGCAGATTTAGACTTTATATTCTTTTTAGTACAAATAAAAATTAGAGATGGCAACTGTCATGTTAAAGGGAGCATTCTCTCTTAGAAAGGAGAGCAGCTCTTCTAAAATTTTACCTGCTGCAACACATTTGTGCATCCGTTAAAAATGAAGGAAGCATTTCCGCCCCTTAGGACCATTATTGTTTCAAATGTATTTATGTCCATACTAATCATTTGCATGTGAAAGTCAGCTATCTCAATTTCTCTCTCTCTCTCCATCCATATATATATATATATATATATATATATATATATATATATATACTGAGTCTCTAGTGTTCCTGGAAACCATCATAGAATCATAGAATAGTCGAGTTGGAAGGGGCCTATAAGGCCTTTGAGTCCAACCACAATTCCCATCAACTCTGACTATTTGCAATGTGGGCTGGACTCCAATAACATCTGGAGAGTCATAGGTTCTTCATCTCATGCTTTAAGAACTTATCCTCATTTTTTAGAAGTTTCCTCTTTTGAAGTCAAACTTCACTGTATAGACTTTCTGGGCAACTGTCCACTTACATATTAATTAAAGTTCATAGTGGTGTGGTCACTGTTTCCAATTGGTTCAACAATTCTACATCTCACATTAGGTTCTGGGTGCCACCTAGCATTAAGGCCAGGGTTGCCTCCCCTCTGGTTGGCTCTGTGCCCAACTATCCTAGGCCACAGTTGTTTAGGATATCTATAAATTTTACCATGTCGTTGCCATGACCAGAACATGCATTTACCCAGTCTATGTGAGGATAACCAAAGTCACCCATTATGACTCCTGATTTCATTCTCCATCTCAAGATCACCCTGAGAAATGTGGTTGGGGGATGATAACACGTCCCTAGTGCTAAATTATTTTTGGGGTCCTATATTTTCACCCACATTGATTATGTGGAGGAGTCTGTCCCTAGTTTGTTTCATGGTTTCAACAAGGGCCACAACGGCAGGAATCTCGGCTCTCTTCCCCTTGAGGAGCACAGTTTTTAGATCACAACTGCAATCGCACTCTATGTCAGACCACTGATCGGTGCAATCCATTCTCCAATCGACCCATGATGCGGTTTCAGGAAGAAAACCATGGCCCGAAGGGTACACAGCAACCGGTAGGCTCTCAGTTGCCGATGGCCATCTTTCTAGGTTGAAGCTTCAAGGGGGCCAGTGGAGAAGAAAAACCACAAGGCCCCACAGATAATGGTATGCTTACAGGTGCAGCAGAGCTATCCTGAGGATCTGGCAGATAAGAGGAAGACAGAATTACTCCCTTCTTTCTGGGGTTAATTTTCAAGGGTGCCTGTGGAAAATAAAAATTCCCAGAGTCTGCTCTTGCCATCTTCTCTATGCAGAAAACGTGTCTGGGCAAGTAAAAAAAGGAGTTGCTTCTACACCGTCTGATACCCCTTGTAAAATGCCACCTATTGGCCAGTGGAGCGAAGGGGTGGCGTTACAGGACCACGTGGGGCCTGCCGGGCCAATCCACAGAGGGGACATTTCCATTACTGCGCATGTCAGGGGCTAAAACCACTTCCCATTGGTCCATGGTAGCCTGGGGAGTTGTTAGGGGGTCACGTGACCCTGCTAGGGCCCCCCCATGACCCCATCACTTGATCTCTCTTTCTGGGGCGGGGCTTCCGGCAGCGGGACTTCTGTATAGGGCGGGACTTCTGGTCTCCAAAGAGGGTGGGGCACCTGTCACTTTTGGAAAAGGGGCATGGTTTCAAGTTTGATGGATGGTACTGATATCCCTACTAGAATATAACAGCTTTGTTGAACCTCAAGCCTGCATACCAAATCCAGCCCACCTGAGGTCCCAATTTGGCCCTCTTGGGTTCCCCACATGGCCACGCCCCTTTGCCCTAGCCCCACCTCTTCCCCCCCCGACCACAGATAGTTTGATGATTTCCCAGCTTTTGCACATTCCCTGACACAAACAACACCATGTTAAGAGGTTGAAATGCCTCTCCTAAGACTCAGCTACTGGCAGCAAGAGCTGTAAGCTAACATATGCTGGTATTTAAATTGTTTGAGTTATTTTGCCTTCAGCCCTGCCCACCACTGGAATGTTGCCCCTGGAGGCTGCATTTGGAGGAGGGGGCCATAGCTCACTGGTAGAGCTCCTGCATTACATCCAGAAGGTCCCAAGTTAAACTCTTAGCTTCTCCAGGTAGGCCTGAAAAAACTCCTGCTTGAAACCTGGAGCACAGCTGCAGTGTCCAGGATACTGGGCTAGATGGTCTGACTCAGTATAAGGCAGCTTCCTATGTTCAAGCACAGAATGTGAGTGTGCAATATTGCCTGTCATGATCAGAAGTCACTATGATGTCTCTGGAATACTCAGGCCTGGTATTAATGCTCAGAGCTTTGTCTTCTCTCCTTGCATGGTGGATATAACATGGATCCTCTTCACTTCAGGCTCTACGTCCTCCACTGCCAGAAACTAGTCCTGGTTCTTAACTGTAAAGTAACCTATATTATCCCTATTCCTACAATAGCTGATGAAGAAAGGATCATAGCTCTGTGACAGAGCACATCCTTTGCATGCAGACGGACCCAAGTTCAATTCCTTGCATCTCCAGGTAGAGCTAGGAAATAGGGGTGTGCACGGACCCCCCGGATCGGATCGGGACCCGGATCGGGACCTCCAATTTTGTCACGGACCGGTTCGGACAAAATCGGAGGCCCCCCGGACCGGATCGAGTCTGATCCCGACCCAAAAATCGTAAATTTTTGGATCGGCCGCCATTTTTTTCCCCATAGACTTGCATTGCAATGCAAGTCTATGAGGAAAAAATGGCGGCGGGTGGGTGAGGGGGGGCCTAACTCCCTCCCCCCCGGGGCCGTCCGCTGTGGACGGCCCCGGCAGGTAAGCCCCCTCCCCCGCGCTCCCTACCCCCCCTGGGGCCGTCTGCTTCCATCCGCTGGCGCCCGCGGGCGCCAGCGGATAGAAGCGGATGGCTCCGGGGGGGGGTAAGCCCCCTTCCCCGCCACTGCTTATCTTCTTGGCCCGTCCGCTCCCGTCCGGCGCCGGCGGCTACTACCAGCGGGCTCCGCGGCCTACTCTCGAGTAGTGCGCCGGGTGATGACATCACCCGGCGCGCCACCCTGGAGTAGGCCGTGGAGCCTGCTGGTAGTAGTCGCCGGCGCCGGACGGGAGCGGCCGGGCCGGCAAGGTAAGGGCCCCCTCCCCCCCTCCGCGCGCCCACTCCTCCCCTCCACGCACCCCCTGCTTACCTTCTCGGCCCGTCCGCTCCCGTCCGGGGCTGGCGGCTACTACCAGCGGGCTCCGTGGCCTACTCTCGAGTAGCGCGCCGGGTGATGATATCACCCGGCGCGCCACCCTGGAGTAGGCCACGGAGCCTGCTGGTAGTAGCCGCCGGCCCCGGACGGGAGCGAACGGGCCGGGAAGGTAAGGACCCCCCCTCCCCCCTCCGCGCGCCCCCTCCTCCCCTCCACGCACCCCCTGCTTACCTTCTCGGCCCGTCTGCTCCCGTCCGGGGCCGGCGGCTACTACCAGCGGGCTCCGCGGCCTGCTCTAGAGTAGCGCGCCGGGTGATGACATCACCCGGCGCGCCACCCTGGAGTAGGCCGCGGAGCCTGCTGGTAGTAGCCGCCGGCCCCGGACGGGAGCGAACGGGCCGGGAAGGTAAGGGCCCCCCTCCCCCCTCCGCGCGCCCCCTCCTCCCCTCCACGCACCCCCTGCTTACCTTCTCGGCCCGTCTGCTCCCGTCCGCGGCCGGCGGCTACTACCAGCGGGCTCCGCGGCCTGCTCTAGAGTAGCGCGCCGGGTGATGACATCACCCGGCACGCCACCCTGGAACAGGCCGCGGAGCCCGCTGGTAGTAGCTGCCGCCGCCGGACGGGAGCGGCCGGGCCGGGAAGGTAAGCGCCCCCCTCCCCCCCCATGCTGTCCACTTTCATCAGCGGGCGCCCGCTGGCGCCCGCCAATGGAAGCGGCGGTGGGCGCCAGTGGGCGCCCGCCGATCCGCCGATCCGCCGAACCGGTTCGGAGCCTTTTCGGACCGGTTCGGATTGGATCAGCCGATCCAGCTGTCAGATCGGAAATTGGATAATTTATCCGATTTCCCACTGGACCGGACTCGGATCGTGGATCGGGTCCGATCCAGTGCACATCCCTACTAGGAAAGACCCCTCCTGAAACCCTGGAGAACTGCTGCTGCCAGTCAGTGTGGACAATACTGGGCTAGATGAACCTATGTTCCCCAGAGAACTTATCTGAAATTGAATTCAGCATTCAGGCTGGAAGGTCAATAATCTCGGCACATAAACACTTATACATGGTTTTCCTGTCCAAATGCCTCTGCTGTGTGCCTTTTCCCCATGGTCTCGTTGGCCTATTTGACTGGCTGTCATGTCCTGCTGCAAGGGAGGGCAGACTTCACTTTGATTGGAGCAGTGGTACTGCATGAGAATGATTACCTGCCCCCAGACACACCATTTTTCTAATCTAAATGCCTATTTCTCCACAGTAAAAAGTAGGGGTGTGCATCGGATCGGATCCGATCCACGATCCGAATCCGATCCGCCCCAAAAATTGGAAAATCCGATCCGATCCAATCCGACACACCATCCGATCCGATCCGATCCGATGAGATCCGATCCGGATCGGATCGGATCGGCGGATCGGACGCCATTTTAAATGCGTTTTCCCATAGCAAAGTATTGTTGTTTTACAAAAACGCCTACAACTTTTTCATTTTTAATGATAGAATGATGAAACTTGGGCACATTGTACACTGGTTAGGGATAGGTATCTGTGAGAAATTTCAGAAAGATTAGTGCATGAAGTTTGTGGCAATTAATTTTTTAATAAATAACATGGAATGCCTATAACTCGGTCATTTTTAAAGTTACACAAATGAAACTTTGCCACATTGTAGGAGATACCTTGGGACCCATGTGTGTGAAATCCCAGAACCGTGGGTGCTTGCCTGGTGTGGCAATGAATTTTTGAAAAATGGGTAGTAGTGGGGTAAATGCAGTTATGCCTCCCATTTTTTTATTTTTAAAGATACAAACAGGACACTTTGGCACATTACAGGGAACACTTCCCTTGATATGTGTGTAAAATTTCAGACAGCTAGCTCCAGGCATGTGTTGGCAATGAATTGTTGAAAATTGGGTAGCAGTGGGGTAAAATACAGTTTTGCCTCCCATTTTTTTATTTTCAAAGATACAAACGGGAAACTTTGGCACATTGCAGGGAACACTTCACTTCAAATGTGTGTGAAATTTCCGAAAGCTAGGTGCAATATTTCAGTGGGAAACGAAGGTTTATTCATGGCATTTCACATGGGATTTATGGGTTGGTTTGAAGAGCTACCAAGCTCTAACTCGCTCACATGGCAGAGGACTTATGCCCGCTCAAACGCTGAAAATTTCACAAACTTTGGTGCAATACTTTAGTGGGAAAACAAAGGTTTATTCATGGCATTTCACATGGGATTTATGGGTTGGTTTGAAGAGCTACCAAGCTCTAACTCGCTCACATGGCAGAGGACTTATGCCCGCTCAAACGCTGAAAATTTCACAAACTTTGGTGCAATACTTTAGTGGGAAAACAAAGGTTTATTCATGGCATTTCACATGGGATTTATGGGTTGGTTTGAAGAGTTACAAAGCTCTAACTCGCTCACATGGCAGAGGACTTATGCCCGCTCAAACGCTGAAAATTTCACAAACTTTGGTGCAATACTTTAGTGGGAAAACAAAGGTTAAACTTTATTATTTTAAACCTTCAGGAAAGGGAGGGGGAGGCTGTGTTTGTGTGTGTGTGTTTGACAGCTTGATCCACCAATTGTGCTTTAGAATACATGACTGAATCACCCAATCCTGTGAAGACTTTCTTCAGCCTCCAATCGCAATGCTGGAGGAGGGCACCAGTATATATTCTCTCAGCCCTGCCCTTCTGGCTCTTTGTGGGTTGAACGTGGAGGAGATTAGGGAGTGTTTTGGAGCTGTGTTGGAGAGACTGTATTGAACTGATTGCATTTGGAGGTGGTTTTGAGGAGTTTCTGATCTTTTACTTCAGCTTTTCTTGTTCTCTCTCTTGGCTTTCCTTTCTCTCTTGCCTTTCCTTTCTTAGATAGCACGTTTGTTTGTCTGTGAGTTCAGTTTGTCTTTGCAGTGAGTGTGTTTGTTCTTCTTTCGCTTTCTGAAAAAAACCCAAAAAAATAATTAAAAAATATTTCTATCCTCTCTCTCTCTCTCTCTCTCTCTCTGTGTGTGTGTGTGTGTGTGTGTGTGTGTGTGTGCTTGTGAGTGAGTGTGTGTTGCTGGGCTGTGTAGCCTGCTGCTACAAACACAAAAAAAGTCAGCAAAGCACACACTTATACAACAATAAAAATAAATAATAATAAAAATAAAATGAAGCGTGGCACTCAAAGGGGGGGTGCTCCCAAGGCAGCATTTGGGAGAGGCCGCTCTGGGCGTGGCGCTGCTGCTGCTGCTGCTGCTGGGACCAGCAGCAGGCAGCCTACTTCCACACCCCCAGTTAAACTGAGGCGTTCTCCACTGGGGCAGCAGAAGCAGGCAGAGGCAACTCAAAGTAGTGCCTGCAGGGCACTCTTTCAGCAACATGAGGCAGGTGCTGGGAGCAGCAGTGGGCATGAAGAAGGAGCACTATATCCAGCTCCTTCTTTGGTGGGTGAGCCTGTGAAACCGCTGACTGATCTTTTCCCAGATCTTGTGGAAGTCAGCGAGGTTCAGAGTGAGAAGGAGGACTCTGATGTGGGGCAAGAGGAAGAGCAGGCAGCACCAGAGACTTACTCTCCACAATCCGTCCTCTCTTCCACTCATTCCCTTGCTCCTGAGGTGACACCACAGAGCGAAGGCGCCGGCAGGCCGTCTGTGTCACCCCAGAAGCGACAGGCAAGCAAGGTGTGGGACCACTTTGAGGTGGCAGTGGATTCCCGCTTTGCTGTCTGTCGCCACTGCAAGATGTCAGTGAGCAGGGGAAAAATGCCAGGCCACTTCACCACCACGAACCTCAGCCGCCACATGCAGAGGCACCACCAGTCTGTTTTGCTTGGGACCGAGGCGGGCACCTCGCAGCAGACTGGTGCTAGCGGCAAGGGCAAGCAGAAGGCTCCTGCAACTTCTGCCAGCTCTCGACCTCCCATCCCCAAGAGGCTTCGCCAGGCCACCATGGAAGAGATGGGGTGGGGGAAGTATGGAGCCACAAGGTGGCGTTTTCCAGCGCCCAACCAGATCACCAATTGCATCGGTGAGATGGTGGCGTTGGATGACCAGCCATTCAGCCTCGTCGAGAACGCAGGCTTCAAGAGGCTGATGGCTCTTGTGGTTCCATACTACAAGCCGCCGTGTCGCACCACCCTGAGCAGGCGTGTGGTGCCCTCCCTGTACCAGGCATGCAGGGAGTTAGTTCTGGGTCGTCTGTGCCAAGCAGAGGCACAGAAGGTGCACTTCACTTCGGACATCTGGTCCAGCGAAGGAGGAGTGCACGCTTACCTGTCCCTGACGGCTCACTGGTGGGGAGCCTCAGGGCAGGAAGCACCCAGGACTTCTGGGACTGGGAAGGAGGGCTGCCGCTGGGCCCTCCTTCATACCGCAGTCATGGACCAGTCCCACACGGCGGAGGAGATTACGGAGGCCATGAACCGCATGGTGGCAGGGTGGCTGGGCGGGCACCAGCACACCCGCGGTTACATGGTCACGGACGGGGGATCCAATATGCTGAAGGCGGTGCGCGATGGCGGATTTGAGGGCATCCGCTGCATCGCGCACGTCTTCAACCTGGTCGTGAGGGATGGCCTTGGAGGCAGCAAGGCCCCTCTCCCTCCCCAAATCCGTAATCTCCTAGAGAGCTGCAGGAAGGTGGCTGGGCATTTCCACCACAGCGTGAAGGGCAGTCGGTTGCTGCGGGAGAAGCAGCAGGAGCTGGGACTTCCGCAGCACCGGCTAGTGCAGGACGTGGCAACACGTTGGAACTCCACCTACCACATGCTCGAGCGTATGGTGGAGCAACAGCGTGTTGTCCACGAGATGTTCAGGGTCGGGGACATTGGCATCCAGGCCCCACTGTCCAGGCAGCAGTGGGAGGCCATGTCCCAGCTTCTGGTGGTCCTCAAGCCGTTCCTTGAGGCCACCGAGACCCTGAGCAGCAGCACTGCCCTTCTCAGCCAGGTGCTCCCCGTGGCCAGGCATCTCCAGAATCAGATGGGCGAGTTTCTGGAGGCCGGGGATGCCGTCACCGGCAGGCGCTTCCTGCCAGAGGTGCGGGAAGTGGTGACGAGGCTGAGGGAAAGCCTATCCCGCCGGGTCCAGCCTCTCTACAACGAGAGGCAGTACATGTTGGCCACCATGTGCGACCCGCGCATCAAGGATGGGTTATGTGGGCAGACTTCCCGGGCAGGTTGGGTGGAAATGCTGGTGACGGACGTTCGGGCGGCCCGGGATGCCAGGATTGGGCAGGCAGAGGAGGAGGCCAGCGAAGCCCAGGCGCTAAGTCCGCTGAGCACCACCAGCAGCGGCGGCAGCAGCACCACCACACCCAGCAGGGGGACAGGCCAGGGGTTTTGGGACAAGGCTTTGCAGGCTGCGGTTGGGCATAGAGGCACTCAACCCAGCCGCCGCCAGGATGACGCTGCAGCAGCAGTGCAGCGTTACCTGGCGGAGCAGATGAAGGACGGCTCCATCGAACCCCTGGCCTACTGGTCATCTCGGCGCCAGATGTGGCCTGATCTGGCGCGGGTGGCCATGGACAGAATCAGCTGCCCACCGTCCAGCGTTCCAAGCGAGCGGGTGTTTTCCATGGCGGGCGACGTGGTCACACCCCACCGCTCTCGCTTGGACGCTGAGATTGTGGAGCAGCTGGTCTTCCTCAAGGTCAATCTGCCCCTGCTGGGATACCCCACCCTCATGCCCGCGGGGGAGTAATTGGCAGGCACCCCCCATCCATCCCACACCTTTGGGCAGGCACCGGCAGGCCCTTGATTTTTTAATTCTTATTTTTGGTTAATTAATTTTATTTACTTTAATTTACTGGCTGTGTTGTTTACAGCTCAGTAACTCAACTCTGAACGATGGATCCCGAAGGGATCTAGTTTCTTCTCCTAGCCTCTTACATTGAGGGGATGCACAAGCATCTCACACATTCTATGTTGTTTGACTTGAACCAATGTGCTTGCACGTGTGCCTCTGAAATTGGACTCAGATGGCTCCCTCCAGGCCTTCTGTAAGGTCCCACACTTCCATGGGCGTTTCTTCTTGTAAAAGACCACGTCAGCGGCTCATGAGAACTTTGGATAAGAAGAAGGCTTAATTTTATCGCCAAGGAACGCATGCACCTCTCTGACTATGAACGAAGGACGCGATAGGATTCCTCTTCCAGGCTCCTACATTGAGTGGATGACAAGCAGCATCCCACACTGTTTCTGACTGTGTCTTTTGGACTTATGTGGCAGCCTTGCAGGGCTGTCACTGTGTGTTGTGTTTATTTTGGCTATATGATTTAAAAAACTGCCTGCCCGCCTGCCCACCTGCTAGGTTGCCGCCATTGTGAAGTAGCCGGAATGCGTGGGCTGGTCTCACGGTTCTATTGCTTACTTGTGCAATGCGCAAGCGCCTGGCATCATGCCCGCCTCTGCCTCTGCCTCTGCCTGCCTGCCTGCCTGCCCGCCTGCCTGCCCACCTGCTAGGTTGCCGCCATTGTGAAGTAGCCGGAATGCGTGGGCTGGTCTCACGGTTCTATTGCTTACTTGTGCAATGCACAAGCGCCTGGCATCATGCCCGCCTCTGCCTCTGCCTCTGCCTGCCTGCCTGCCTGCCCGCCTGCCTGCCCACCTGCTAGGTTTCCGCCATTGTGAAGTAGCCGGAATGCGTGGGCTGGTCTCACGGTTCTATTGCTTACTTGTGCAATGCGCAAGCGCCTGGCATCATGCCCGCCTCTGCCTCTGCCTCTGCCTGCCCGCCTGCCTGCCCGCCTGCCCACCTGCTAGGTTGCCGCCATTGTGAAGTAGCCGGAATGCGTGGGCTGGTCTCACGGTTCTATTGCTTACTTGTGCAATGCGCAAGCGCCTGGCATCATGCCCGCCTCTGCCTCTGCCTCTGCCTGCCTGCCTGCCTGCCCACCTGCTAGGTTGCCGCCATTGTGAAGTAGCCGGAATGCGTGGGCTGGTCTCACGGTTCTATTGCTTACTTGTGCAATGCGCAAGCGCCTGGCATCATGCCCGCCTCTGCCTCTGCCTCTGCCTGCCCGCCCGCCTGCCTGCCTGGAGGTGCCCATGCAGCTGTGACTTTGCCTCTGCCACTGGGACTTTGCCTCTGCCACTGGGACTTTGCCTGGAGGGAGCTGTGCCAATGGGACTTTGCCTGGAGGAGCCTGTGCCAATGGGACTTTGCCTGGAGGGAGCTGTGCCAATGTGACTTTGCCTGGAGGAGCCTGTGCCAATGGGACTTTGCCTGGAGGAGCCTGTGCCAATGGGACTTTGCCTGGAGGGAGCTGTGCCAATGGGACTTTGCCTGGAGGGAGCTGTGCCAATGTGACTTTGCCTGGAGGAGCCTGTGCCAATGGGACTTTGCCTGGAGGGAGCTGTGCCAATCTGACTTTGCCTGGAGGGAGCTGTGCCAATGTGACTTTGCCTGGAGGAGCCTGTGCCAATGGGACTTTGCCTGGAGGGAGCTGTGCCAATCTGACTTTGCCTGGAGGAGCCTCTGCCACTGGGACTTTGCCTGGAGGAGCCTGTGCCAAACTGTGACTTTGCCTGGAGGGACCCAACTGGAAGTGGCATCTTATCAACAACGCCCTCACGACTATGGTATGTGTTCTGTGAATGGGGGGGGCACCTTCCACCTAACCGAAGTGGGGCTGACTGTCTGCTAACTTCCGAGTAAGCAGGCAGCCCCGTGTGCCTGCTGGGGCGTGGGCACTCAGGACTGGGCACATGCCAGTCCTGGGTGGGAGGGAGCCAGTGGTGGAAAAGTATCATTTTTCTCATATTCTTCCCCCCCTTCTTCTTTTGCAGCCTATGGAACTCTTTGCCACAGTGCCCAGGAGAGACGGTAATGCAGACTGCCCACCTGCCCGTCACTGCCCACCTGGAAGTCGCATGTTATCAACAACGCCCTCAGGACTATGGTAAGTGTTCTGTGAATGGGGGGGGCACCTTCCACCTAACCGAAGTGGGGCTGTCTGCCTGCTAACTTCCGAGTAAGCAGGCAGCCCCGTGTGCCTGCTGGGGCGTGGGCACTCAGGACCGGGCACATGCCAGTCCTGGGTGGGAGGGAGCCAGTGGTGGAAAAGTATCATTTTTCTCATATTCTTCCCCCCCCCTTCTTCTTTTGCAGCCTATGGAACTCTTTGCCACAGTGCCCAGGAGAGACGGTAATGCAGACTGCCCACCTGCCCGTCACTGCCCACCTGGAAGTCGCATCTTATCAACAACGCCCTCAGGACTATGGTAAGTGTTCTGTGAATGGGGGGGCACCTTCCACCTAACCGAAGTGGGGCTGTCTGCCTGCTAACTTCCGAGTAAGCAGGCAGCCCCGTGTGCCTACTTTGGCATGGGCACTCAGGAACGGCCAATCCTGGGTGGGAGGGAGCTAGTTGTGTTGAAGTGGTCAACTAATATTCATTCTTTTTTTCCCCCCTTCTTCTTTTGCAGCCTATGGTACTCTTCGCCACTGCGCAAAGCGCACCCGTGATTCCAGACTGCCCATCTGCCCCAGCCACGGCCGCATGGAGGTGGCCCATCGATTCACGTCGCCCGTACGACTCAGGTAAGAGTGCAGGCAGAGTGGCCATATAGAAAAGAAGGCAGGGCCCCTGCACCTTTAACTGTTGTGATGAAGAGGGAATCTCAGCAGGAACTAATTCCATACAAATGACACTGGCAGAAATTCCCTTTTCTCTACAACTGCTGAAGTTAGGAACCCTGACCTGGATTTGATCTGGTCAGCCTAACGTAGGGTGCTATTAGGAGTGAATGAATAACCCAAGGACAAAAGAAATGGTGATTCTCTAATGCTCCGGTAAGCTGTGTCCTGCCAGACACAAAAGGATAGCCAATCCCTCTAACAATGGGCTCAGAAGAGTGATTTAGAAAGGGAGGGGTGCAGCAGGAGAAGGAGGATTGCGTCACAAACAAGAGAAGTGTGCCGGTGGGAGACTACTAGGACTTGCATGTATTAATGTAATACAAATCTTTATTTATTTTCCTTTCTTCTTTTGCAGTATAAAAGTATTCATGTAATATTCATTTTCCCCCTCCTCTTCTTTTGCAGCCCATGGCACTCTCACTGCCACAGTGCCCGGGAAAGGAGAGACTTTGCCCATTAAATGCCAGCCTGCCTGCCCGCTGCTGATGCCACCTGCCGCCTTCCAGATCGTTCCTGCGAGGAGGGCCAGCCGCCTTCCTTGCACAAGCCATGGGACTAGGGGTCCTCCAGGAGAATCTCACCGAGTCCTCAACGCCCTCAGGAGGACTATGGTAAGTGTTCTGTGAATGGGGGGGGCACCTTCCACCTAACTAAAGGGTGGCTGTCTGCCTGCTAACTTCCGAGAAAGCAGGCAGCCCCGTGTGCCTACTTTGGCATGGGCACTCAGGAATGGCCAATCCTGGGTGGGAGGGAGCTAGTTGTGTTGAAGTGGTCAACAAATATTCATTCTTTCCCCCCCCCCTTCTTCTTTTGCAGCCTATGGAACTCTTCGCCACTGCGCAAAGCAGACCCGTGATTCCAGACTGCCCATCTGCCCCAGCCACGGCCGCATGGAGGTGGCCCATCGATTCACGTCGCCCGCACGACTCTGGTAAGAGCCTGTCAGAGAGCTTACCCACGAGTAAGCAAGCAGGCAGCCCCGTGTGCCTGCTGGGGCGTGGGCAAGCAGGACTGGCTTCATGACAGTCTTAGGTGGGAAGGAGGTAGCGTAGTCTGATAATATATTCATCCTTTCCCCCCCCTTCTTCTTTTGCAGCCTATGGAACTCTTCGCCACTGCGCAAAGCAGACCCGTGATTCCGGACTGCCCATCTGCCCCATCCACGGCCGCATGGAGGTGGCCCATCGATTCACGTCGCCCGCACGACTCTGGTAAGAGCCTGTCAGAGAGCTTACCCACGAATAAGCAAGCAGGCAGCCCCGTGTGCCTGCTGGGGCGTGGGCAAGCAGGACTGGCTTCATGACAGTCTTAGGTGGGAAGGAGGTAGCGTAGTCTGATAATATATTCATCCTTCCCCCCCCCCCCTTCTTCTTTTGCAGCCTATGGAACTCTTCGCCACTGCGCAAAGCAGACCCGTGATTCCAGACTGCCCATCTGCCCCAGCCACGGCCGCATGGAGGTGGCCCATCGATTCACTTCGCCCGCACGACTCAGGTAAGAGTGCAGGCAGAGTGGCCATATAGAAAAGAAGGCAGGGCCCCTGCACCTTTAACTGTTGTGATGAAGAGGGAATCTCAGCAGGAACTAATTCCATACAAATGACACTGGCAGAAATTCCCTTTTCTCTACAACTGCTGAAGTTAGGAACCCTGACCTGGATTTGATCTGGTCAGTCTAACGTAGGGTGCTATTAGGAGTGAATGAATAACCCAAGGACAAAAGAAATGGTGATTCTCTAATGCTCCGGTAAGCTGTGTCCAGCCAGACACAAAAGGATAGCCAATCCCTCTAACAATGGGCTCAGAAGAGTGATTTAGAAAGGGAGGGGTGCAGCAGGAGAAAGAGGATTGCGTCACTAACAAGAGAAGTGTGCCGGTGGGAGACTACTAGGACTTGCATGTATTAATGTAATACAAATCTTTATTTATTTTCCTTTCTTCTTTTGCAGTATAAAAGTATTCATGTAATATTCATTTTCCCCCTCCTCTTCTTTTGCAGCCTATGGAACTCTCACTGCCACAGTGCCCGGGAAAGGAGAGACTTTGCCCTGAATGCCAGCCTGCCTGCCCGCCCGCTGCTGATGCCGCCTGCCGCCTTCCAGATTGTTCCTGCGAGGTGGGCCAGCCGCCCTCCTTGCACAAGCCACGGGACTTGGCATTCGCCCTCAAGGAGAATGTCAACGAGTCCCCAACGCCGCTGTTTGGACTTTGCCCTGAATGCCAGCCTGCCTGCCCGCCCGCTGCTGATGCCGCCTGCCGCCTTCCAGATCGTTCCTGTGAGGTGGGCCAGCCGCCCTCCTTGCACAAGCCACGGGACTTGGCATTCGCCCTCAAGGAGAATGTCAACGAGTCCCCAACGCCGCTGTTTGGACTTTGCCCTGAATGCCAGCCTGCCTGCCCGCCCGCTGCTGATGCCGCCTGCCGCCTTCCAGATCGTTCCTGCGAGGTGGGCCAGCCGCCCTCCTTGCACAAGCCACGGGACTTGGCATTCGCCCTCAAGGAGAATGTCAATGAGTCCCCAACGCCGCTGTTTGGACTTTGCCCTGAATGCCAGCCTGCCTGCCCGCCCGCTGCTGATGCCGCCTGCCGCCTTCCAGATCGTTCCTGCGAGGTGGGCCAGCCGCCCTCCTTGCACAAGCCATGGGACTTGGCATTCGCCCTCAAGGAGAATGTCAACGATTCCCCAACGCCGCTGTTTGGACTTTGCCCTGAATGCCAGCCTGCCTGCCCGCCTTCCAGATTCTGCTGTGGAAGGACAAATAAATAATACTAGGTGCTGCAAGAGACCATGTGGATTGGCTCTACATCAAAGCAGCCTTCTGGTTTAGAATTACATACTACACAAGAAAAGAACAATCACTTATCCTGCAAGAGCCCTTCCCAGGCTAGGATCTGAATAATAGCTATTAGCTAGGATCTGAATAGCTATTAGCTGGGATCTGAATAGTTAGCTAGTGCATTTGACAGCAGCATTCCTGCAACCAACACCTGTCTTGTCATGTAAATGTATGGGTCCCTAAAGCAATTTACAATCACTTTACATTTTACAAATGAATAAGTGAAACTTTCTTCCCTCATTGTTAACCATTCCACACCAGGCAGGCAATGTCCCCTTCCTGAAGGTTTAAAATAATAAAGTTTAACCTTTGTTTTCCCACTAAAGTATTGCACCAAAGTTTGTGAAATTTTCAGCGTTTGAGCGGGCATAAGTCCTCTGCCATGTGAGCGAGTTAGAGCTTGGTAGCTCTTCAAACCAACCCATAAATCCCATGTGAAATGCCATGAATAAACCTTTGTTTTCCCACTAAAGTATTGCACCAAAGTTTGTGAAATTTTCAGCGTTTGAGCGGGCATAAGTCCTCTGCCATGTGAGCGAGTTAGAGCTTGGTAGCTCTTCAAACCAACCCATAAATCCCATGTGAACTGCCATGAATAAACCTTTGTTTTCCCACTAAAGTATTGCACCAAAGTTTGTGAAATTTTCAGCGTTTGAGCGGGCATAAGTCCTCTGCCATGTGAGCGAGTTAGAGCTTGGTAGCTCTTCAAACCAACCCATAAATCCCATGTGAAATGCCATGAATAAACCTTTGTTTTCCCACTAAAGTATTGCACCAAAGTTTGTGAAATTTTCAGCGTTTGAGCGGGCATAAGTCCTCTGCCATGTGAGCGAGTTAGAGCTTGGTAGCTCTTCAAACCAACCCATAAATCCCATGTGAAATGCCATGAATAAACCTTTGTTTTCCCACTAAAGTATTGCACCAAAGTTTGTGAAATTTTCAGCGTTTGAGCGGGCATAAGTCCACTGCCATGTGAGCGAGTTAGAGCTTGGTAGCTCTTCAAACCAACCCATAAATCCCATGTGAAATGCCATGAATAAACCTTTGTTTTCCCACTAAAGTATTGCACCAAAGTTTGTGAAATTTTCAGCGTTTGAGCGGGCATAAGTCCTCTGCCATGTGAGCGAGTTAGAGCTTGGTAGCTCTTCAAACCAACCCATAAATCCCATGTGAACTGCCATGAATAAACCTTTGTTTTCCCACTAAAGTATTGCACCAAAGTTTGTGAAATTTTCAGCGTTTGAGCGGGCATAAGTCCTCTGCCATGTGAGCGAGTTAGAGCTTGGTAGCTCTTCAAACCAACCCATAAATCCCATGTGAAATGCCATGAATAAACCTTTGTTTTCCCACTAAAGTATTGCACCAAAGTTTGTGAAATTTTCAGCGTTTGAGCGGGCATAAGTCCACTGCCATGTGAGCGAGTTAGAGCTTGCTAGCTCTTCAAACCAACCCATAAATCCCATGTGAAATGCCATGAATAAACCTTCGTTTCCCACTGAAATATTGCACCTAGCTTTCGGAAATTTCACACACATTTGAAGTGAAGTGTTCCCTGCAATGTGCCAAAGTTTCCCGTTTGTATCTTTGAAAATAAAAAAATGGGAGGCAAAACTGTATTTTACCCCACTGCTACCCAATTTTCAACAATTCATTGCCAACACATGCCTGGAGCTAGCTGTCTGAAATTTTACACACCTATCAAGGGAAGTGTTTCCTGTAATGTGCCGAAGTGTCCTGTTTGTATCTTTAAAAATAAGAAAATGGGAGGCATAACTGCATTTACCCCACTACTACCCATTTTTCAAAAATTCATTGCCACACCAGGCAAGCACCCACGGTTGTGGGATTTCACACACTTGGGTCCCAAGGTACCACCTACAATGTGGCAAAGTTTCATGTGTGTAACTTTAATAATGACCGAGTTATAGGCATTCCATGTTATTTATTAAAAAATTAATTGCCACAAACTGCATGCACCAATCTTTCTGAAATTTCTCACAGATACCTATCCCTAACCAGTGTACAATGTGTCCAAGTTTCATCCTTCTATCATTAAAAATGAAAAAGTTATAGGCATTTTTGTAAAACAATACTTTGCTATAGGAAAAAGCATTCAAAATGGCGTCCGATCCGGATCGGAACATCCGATCCGCGGATCGGGATCGGATCCGATCCGATCCGACACACCATCCGATCTGATCCGATCCGACCCCCCAGGTCCGATTCCGATCCGCTATCCGATCCGATCCGGGGGGTCAGTGCACATCCCTAGTAAAAAGGTACGGTGTATGTAAAATACAATAGCTTGAGAATGTGTGACTTTTCAGGTGATGCAGAGCTGTTCTTCAGTTTGCTCCAGACACATCTGGGAGAAACAAACTGAAGTACACACTAGCTTTGTGTAGTTGGTTTTTACAAGGCCTCCATGATTGCTGGTCTGGCTTTGGTATATTCCTCTGATTAGCTGTCCATCCCTGAATTTTCTGAGTGGATGAATAGCTGACTATTTTCTCGAGAGAATAAGTCACAGCAAATTCTCAGATGCTCACTTTATAAATTACTATGATCACTGTGTATATATATGAATGCTTTCCTGGGTTAACAGCACCTTCTCTTAAGGGCATAATTCTCCTCCTCAGCGATGATTAAACTTTAAGATTCTGGCACCTTAACAACTGCTCTTGATGAAGGTTTTGAATTGCCTGTCATTGGGAAGAAAGAGCTTTGAACACCAAGCAATTATTTAGTGATGGCCATCAGGATGAATATTCACCAATGATATAGGCAGGGCAAAAAAATGTAATCATAAAGTCAAATGTTGATTTACATATGTCTCCTGTTCCGCACCATAAGTTTCTTTTTTCAATTTCCATCTGCTGGAAATGTACCAAAGGTAGAATTTAAGACTTCACAATAAAATTGTATCTTGGCAAGGGTTATCATATAAAAGTCAAGGCCCTGGAGTCTGATGTTAAATCAAATTAGGTACATTAACACTGAATGTCTTATAAATTCTATTTGTATGTTGCTCGTTTTACGACTCAACTTGTTTACTAGTCTTAGGATTCATCATTTCTTAGGGCCCTCAGATCCTAGGATGGTTATAGATAAAGGTACTTGTCTAAGATTTCAGGTACTTGTATAGGATTTCAGCCTTAAGTTCTGTTGATTTAAGTAGGAGACTTGAGCACATTTTTAACGATCTTAACGATCTCCATTTGAAGTCAATGAGATTTAAAATGGCTTTACTCTGATATTTAGAGATTTCGCCATGAAGCATTTTTGCACACTCATTGTTGTTTATGGGTTCTTTAGATGACATTGTGACCCTCCAGTTTTGCTTTTGTTTTTAAACAGCACATTCAGCAAGTTCTTTTTAGAGCAGAGAAAATATATTATTTGTGAAAGTGAAAGAAAATGCTTTTCTACCTGTGTAACTGCAATATCCTGCTATACCACAGTGCCACCTAGTGCAAAGCAGGAAATGCCCTTTGTGTAGTGCTCAGATCTGAATTCTGTGATGAAACCAAAAGTAGATACAGTGGATTAACAGCCTTGTTTAGAAAAGCTCTTGCTCTTTTTTTTTAATCTACCAGCATTACAGCATGAATCACATGCCCTAGCAGGAAAGCTATATGGGAGCTAAACATGATCCATGACTGGGTGGTTCAATTAGCATTAGGAGCAGAACGATATCAGTGCAAGATATTTCCATACCACTCCATACTAGGGGTGTGCACCCCCCTGATTCACCTTGAGGGCCATTTCGGAGCCCCTGAAACAGTCCCGATTCGACCTGGGGGGCTTCGGGGGTAGCCCGCTTTGCCTCGGTGCTTAGGTAAGATTCGCCCCCCCCTGCCCTGAGGCGACTCAGCCTTGCAGGTCCTTGGGTGCAGGCTGTGCAGCCGGCACCCAAGAAAGCCAGTAGCAAGGCCGGCAGTGAGTCCATTGGACTCACCTCCCTCTCCCGGCTCTCCCCACTCACCTGCTGTCACATCACCGTTGCCTGCCGTTGTCACCGTCGCTCACTGTCGCCGTCTTTTGTTGGCCACCCTTGCCGCCATTGTCATCCGCCGCTGCCACCATCACCGCCATGGGCCACCGCATCGCCCGCTGTGACCTGGAAATGCGGTGCTCCAATGAGAACCAGGCCATGTGGCCTGGTTCTCATTGGAATGCCACATTTCCTGGTTGCAGTAGGCAATGCGGCAGCCCACAGCGATGACAACAGTGAGCGACAGTGGACAGCAATAGCGGGAAACAATGATGCGGCAGCAGGTGAGTGGGGAGAGCTGGGAAAGGGAGGTGAGTCCAATGGACTCACCGCCATCTTTCCAGGGACAGTGGGAGGGAGGGCCCAGCGCCACTCCGAAGTGGCCTGAGGCCCCTGAAGCTCCAGGTACCGATGTGGTTCGGCTCCGGGGGGCCTCGGGCTAACCCAGAACCGGCTCAGAACCGAGGTGAGGCTCGCTTCGGTTTCAGGGATTCGGCCCAAGGTGCTGCACAGCGCTACTCCATACCATTTCCATACCTGTGACCCATTAATGAAAGAAAATGGTGAGACCACTCAACCAGTATATTGGCATAACTTGATGTGGTGACCTAGATTTAGGAACATTGTGATTTTGTGCTTCCAACAGTAAGTTAGAAGCAGAGGGTAAAATACAACATAATTCCTACTTAGAGTAGACCCATTGAAATGAATCAGACTGCAGTTAGTCATGACTAACTTGAATCCCATTCATTTCAGTAGGACTTATGTGGGATTTTATCCAGAGAGTCCCAAGTGTCATTCAGAAGCTTTCAAGAATTTAATTGCATTTGACAAACAGACGTCTATCTAAATGAATCATTGCTGCAGTCTGTTTTGTTTTTGGTGGAGCTAAAAATGCCAGTGTACTTTAGGTTAAATCTCATAATGCCCCTATTCAGAAGACACATTAAACCATGGCTTTAACCATGGTGAATAAGACTTTTGCCTTATTCACCGTGGTTAAGGCCATGGTTTAAGGTGTCTTCTGAACAGGGCCAGTGTCAGTAACTAAACCAGAATGGGAAAAACCTGCATGAAAGCCAGGAAATTGCCCAAAAATTGGTGGTCAGAAGAAATGGGTGGGGTCAGGCAAAGAGGGTGTGGCCCCCTGGGGAATCTCAGAAGGCCAGATTGGGACGCCAAGCAGAGCCGATTTGGCCTGTGAGCCTGAGGCTAGACACCCCTGCAATCAGGCATGGACACTCAGGGGTTGTGTGAATGGCTTCATGGAAAAGGTAGGTATGGAGGAGAGATTTGAATAAAATAATACCACTCTTGATGGTTAAGTGCAACCTACAGTATCAGAGGTGGTAAGCCTATATGCACCAGTTGCTGGGGAACATGGGTGGGAGGGTACTGTTGCACCGTGTCCTGCTTGTGGGTCCCTGATTGACAGCTGGTTTTGTTGGCCACTGAGTGAACAGAGTGCCAGACTGGATGGACGCTTGGTCTGATTCAGCATGGCTTTTCTTGGGTACCTCTAGACGGTCACTTTCCATCGAAATGGCTTTAAATTGGCAACAGTTGTGTTACATGACGCTGCCACCAGTGCGAAGCCATCAAGGGGCAAAGGCCCTTTGCTGCAATTTTAAAAAGTCAGCCATTTACCCCGATTTTTTTTAGATCGGAGCAGGCTGGCCAGGGAAGCTCGCTGCACCGCCTCCGCAGTCCTCCCCCCACCCATTTTTTTCATAGGGGTGAAGGTTCAGGAGGCAGTGGCTTCAGTACAGTGGCCTTCTTTTCTTTTCTTTTCTTTTCTTGTAAAAAAACTATTTTTCCCATGATGCCCCAGACATAATTCCAGGGCATTCTAGGGGGAGGAATGTTACCACAGACAGCTTTGCTATAATGTAAAGACATAGAAAGGGGGATCACCGGTAAATCCTCTAAACTTTCTGAATAGGGTTCATCCCCCCACCCTGTGGAATTACCCCCATTTCCAGGGAGGAAATTCCTCCCCCCTCCCAAATTGAGTCACAAGTCCTCATCAGAAAACATTCAGCTCATCACTGAACCTCAGCATTTTGCACGTGATGCACAGTGCTGGTAGCAAGAGGAAGAGACAGCTACGGTTGGTTCCCTTGCAAAATGGCCTCCTGCAACCTGGCGCCTTCCAGATGTATCTGACTACAACACCTATCACTCCCAGACAGGATGATGATGATGATGATGATGATGATGATGATGATGATGATAATAAAAATAATAATAATAGGGCTGCCTGTCTGGAGGGCACTAGGTTGGGAATGGCTGACGTAGACAGTATTTCTGTTTTTTATACTCCTTTGTAAGCTCCCTTGATTTTGAATTGGCAGGGTAGAATATTTTCAAACAAACAAACAAACAAACAAACAAACCCAGAAGAAAGAAAGAGACCCAGCGCTGCAGTTGCATACCACAACAATTGAATAGCTTCAAATCTTTCTCAATTATATCCATGAGGGAAAGAAGGCTTGTCTCCTAAGAGTTCCCTTGGAGCAATAAAACAAACTCTGTGTGTGTATGTGTGCATACAACATTCCAGATTCCTTGTATATATGGAACATCCAGCAGCCTGGGATAGCCAGTGTCTTGGCTGAGCTCCAGGCATCTTATTATATACCACGAGAGCCAAATATCCCTCAGCACCATGTGTCCACAAATAAAATGTTTCCTCCCCAAACAATTAAACAGAAGCATTTCACCAGCCAGCATGCAAATGCTTTGCTTGTTTTACATTTACCAGTAATATCACATCTTGGATGGTAGTTTATAGTAGGGCTGTGCAAGGACCCCCAATCCAATCCGGATCCCAATCTGTCAGGTCTGGATTGGGCCAGATCCGATCCAACTCAGATCTGGATCTTATCAGAATCCATGCACAGCACTCCCTCCCGCTCTCCCCCTCCCTCCTTCCCCTCTCCCTGCTTACCTGCTGCCTCCTCCGCCTCCTCCCGCCATCATCCTCTCTCCTCGCTGTGTGCCACCGCATTTCCCGCTTGTGTCGGGTGATGACGTCACCCACCACCACTGGCAAATGCGGCACTCTAATTAGAGTGCTGCATTTGCCGGTCATGGCGGGTGACATCATCACCCGACACAAGCAGGAAATGCGGCAGCACACAGCAAGGAGAGAGGACGATGGGGGATGATGCAGAGGAGGCAGCAGGTAAGCAGGGAGATGGGAGGGAGGGAGGGGGAGAGCAGGAGGGAGTGCTGCGACCAGATCCGGATTGGATCCGGATCGCAGATCGAATATAGCTCAATCCGGCCTCAATCCAATCCGGTTTGGATCTGGATCCAGGAGGCCTGGATCAGCCCAATCCGCTCCGGATCCGGGATCCAGATCCGGATCCATGCACAGCCCTAGTTTGTAATCAGCTCTATTTTTTATCAACAATCTTTTTTAAAAAGCTCCTGCTCCTCCTTCCTCTTCTTGTCTTCTATCTATGACAAGCTGAGATGTCACCAAATGCCATCGAGAAAAAACAGGAGCTGCAGACCGTCTTGGTGGCCAGGTGAAGAGATGCACCATCATCCACAGTCCCAGAGTGACCCAAATATCTAGTGCTATCTAGTCCTGGTTGCTAGGGAGCACACACTAAGTGAGATATGGTCTCCATGCTACTTTCATTAATTGAAACAGCCACCATATGAGCAACCCTGGGAAGTGGACATTCCCCATCACCATCCTTCCTAAGTCTCCATTGTCTTCTAAAAGAAGTTCATGTGTTATTATGTAGTCATTTTAGTCATTTCCAGCTGCCTTGGAGTAGGGGTATTGGAGAAATTTGAGATGGACTAAAATGAGTTCAGATTTCTAAGGATCTGACCTGTGGAAACCATTGCACTTCAGGCTCCCTAGACTGTGCGGAGCCAATGGACTTCCAGAATATTAGTTTTTACTTTTCTGAAATTTGTGCAAATTTATTCACAGGAAAATATACATGTTTCTGCTGTGACATATGCCATGCTAGAAAATATACACAGGAAAAAATTGAATAGAATGTTATATAAATTATGTAAAATGTTGCAAACTTCCTTCAGGAATTGTTTATGTATTTTTCCACATAATGGGGAAAAAACTGAAACTAAAAGAAAAAGAATCTAGTCCCCACCCCTTGCCAATTTCTGGTTATACTGGTAGAATACATTTCAGCAGACTCATCCTTACCATAGGGCTTCTACAGTAGCCCCAATATCTATCTATCTATCTATCTATCTATCTATCTATCTATCTATCTATCATCTATCTATCTATCTATCTATCTATCTATCTATCATCTATCTATCTATCTATCTATCTATCTATCTATATCTATCTATCATCTATCTATCTCTATCTGCAGGAGCTATACTAGAGAGACCAGATACAAAAGAAGGCAGGACTCCTTCAGCTTTAACTGTTGTGATGAAGAGGGAATTTCACCAGGTGCTGCATGCATACAAATGACACCTGCTGAAAATTCCTTTTCTGTACAACTGTTAAAGATACAGGAGCCCCGTCCTCCTTTTCTTATGGTCACCCGATGCAAAATGGAGGCCAAGCTACCAACACGGTTGCTGGTGACACCTGCTGTGGCAGCACACACACACACACACACACACACACACACAATCAAAAACCCTTTTGAAAAAAAGAATGAAGCTGTGCTATAGCCCCTGCTGCTGGTGAGCCCTACCTGTGAGAAACTCTTGGGAATTTCTCCTCCCCATGGAGAAATTGAGTGAAATTGTCCCTCCAATTTCTCTGCCCACAAATAGGAAGGAGAATTTCAAGGGGCCTGTTTGTGAACAGGTCTAGTGTTCAGTATACACCTACATACATAGGGTGACCATATGGAAAGGAGGAAAGGGCTCCCATATCTTTAACAGTTGTATAGAAAAGGGAATTTCAGCAGGTGTCATTTCTATGCATGCAGCACTTGGTGAAATTCCCTCTTCATTGCAACAGTTAAAGCTGCAGGAGCCCTGCCCTTTTGACCAGATATAAGAGAGGGCAGGGCTCTTGCAGCTTTAACTGCATGCATACAAACGATACCTGCTGAAATTCCTCTTTCGATTCAACTGTTAAAGTTACAGGAGCCCTGTCCTCCTTTCCATATGGTCACCCTAACACACAAATGCAATTAGCTGTTGAGAAAGCAATGGAAGTTAAGCAGGGAGAGGGGCTTTCCCCCTTGTGCCATTTATCTGCAAAGAAAAAGATTAAGGGTTGAATCTGGATCCACCATACTAGGAGAAGTGGACTTTCCTGCTGCCTCCTTCCCATGGCAGCCCCTCCAGCCCCCTGAAAATGCTTTACAGAGAGTGGTGGGACTCTGCCAAAAGGGGTGAGATGTGGCATGTGAGGGGGGACTCCCAAAATCAAGCAGAGGAACCTTCCACAAACAGTGTCCTTCCTCTTGAGGAAGGGAAATACTGGATCCAACCCAAAGAAGCCCGGTCTTCCACTTCAAATTGCAGCTTCAGGAACTGCATTGTAGGCAAAATGAAGTCCCCCTGAAGAGTTATGGGAAAATGCATAATGAGCTTTATTACACAAGGTTTTTAATTTTGGCACAGAATTCATATCCGAGCTTTACACAAAGAGCTTTTCCTTTCCTGCTTTTCTGCTACATAACCTCTAGCTGGTGCTGTGCTATAGTGGAATATCACAACTACACAAGTAGGGATATACCTTTTCTTTTGCTTTCAGAAATAATACCCAATTTTTCGCATTCTAAAAAAACACCCCAAACCTGGGAACTGCTCTTAAAAAAACAGAAGCAAAACTGGAGGATTACCATGTCATCTAAAGAACCCGTAAACAACTGAGAGTAAAGAATCATGAGCACACAATAAATGTCTCATGTAGAAAAGCTCAATGTGTATCCCTAATCTACTCTGATAGATTCTTCTTATTTACAGCTGCTGGAATCCTCTGCTCAACATAGCCTATCAGCCTACATCGAAATAAATGGATTTAGGATTCCAATATGGTTTTCAATATTGTACCTGGTGCTTCAGTCACAAACACCTCATATCCTCATGATGTATTATTTCTGTTGTCCCTACAGGCTCTTATAATATAATAAGACACAAGGAAAAGCAATCAGTAGGGGAAAGAGAAAACATGTTAAATGTTGATCAGAAGAAAGAAAGAAAAAAACCAAAAGGATCATGAACAAGACATGAAGGCAACTAACTAATTTCAGATTAACTTGACAAAGACACTTAAAATTCATAAGAAAAGTTTAAACTTAACCCATTATGGAAGGAAGAACCAATGCAAGGAAGTATATAAAAGAGAAATACACTCCGTATAAGAAAGGGAAAAAATATCATGATGATTAATACATACTCCCCTTGAGGCATTTTGAAAACTAATAAATCAACTGCATGATCTAAGGCATGTCTACTCAGAAGTAAGCCCTAATGAGTTCAATGGAACTTACACCCAGGTAAGTGGGTATAAGACTGCAGCCCTATTATGGCATAATCATTTGTGGTGAAGAACCCACTTCATCAGATTGATGATGTACACATGCATACACATACGCATACACACACACACGTTGTAAACAGTGGAGCCAAAGGGTCATAGGATGCAAAAGGCATAATCTGAGATATGTTTATGACATGCTTAATTTTATACATGATATTAACAAATGTATACAAGATAAGCATAGTGGCCATCTGCAACAGCAAATTTGCTCTGCTAATTTAACACCTGTAGTGGGAGAGAAAACTTTTGTCTAATATGAGTCCTAAACTAATATAATCAAACTTACTTACAAATACAGCTACTCCTGAGTAAAAATAGTATCATCATCATCATCATCATCATCATCATCATCCCCACCCTTACAGTACATTCCCAGGGTAGCTTACAAAAATAAAAATAAAAATACAGCAAAACAGTACTGAAGTTCAGATAAAACATATCAAAATTACTTTGCTTCTTGATTTCTAGGATTTCTGACAGATAAAAGTGATGGTTGGAACATCCTTGAATTACAAGTATTTCAGACTTACAAGTCAATCAAAGTAATACCTATGTAAACAATCCTTAAGGATTCTGATTTCTTTTTCTTTTCCGCTATTTTAACACATGCTTCATAGTAATCAATGTCACTTTGAAAATCTACATTAAAATACAGAGTAAAGTCATTTCTTTTCCTTTCAGTTGTGTAGAGTTTGACACTGTTTAACACGTCTTTCAACCTGGTGCCTTCCTGATGTTTTAAATCACAACTCCCAACATCTCTGACCATAGTCCATCCTGGCTGGGGCAGATGGGAATTGTAGTCTAAAACATCTAGAGGGCATCAGGTTGGGGGAAGGCCCCCATGGTGATCAGTCACAAGGAGTATCTTGTAAAAGACAATGCCTGTTTCTAAAATAATAAATGATCCTTGGCAACTCATTCCCAAGAGTTAATGATCTGTTTATTAGTTAACCTCTCCAGCTGTTAACACACGAGAAAAACAGCTAACTACTGTTAAAGATCAGTTTCAACTAACCTGATTAACGCATCACAATTGTTTGCATTTTAAGAAACCTCTGTGCCTTGCTCTGTCTGCTGTCCAGGTGCTAAGAGCCATGCTGGATTAGACCAAGGGTCCATCTAGTCCAGCACTACATTCACACAGCACCAACCAGCTGTTGACCAGGGACTCATGCACAGGATATGATGCAACAGCACCCTCCCACCCAGGTTCCCCAGCAACTAGTGTATACAGGTTTACTGCCTCTGATACTGGAGGATCCACTTAGCCATCAGGACTAATAGCCATTGACAGCCTTCTCCTCCAGGAATTTATCCAACCCCCTTTTAAAGCCATTCAGATTGGTGGCCACTGGCCATCACCACATCTTGTGGTAGTGAATTCCATAGTTTAACTGTGTGCAGTGTGAAGAAGTATTTCTTTTAATCTGTCCCGAATCTCTAACTGTTGATGGGCAACTTCAAGGCCCGTGCACTCCTTCTGATGGTTCTTTATCTTTAAACTGGACGCAGACTGGACACCTCAAAGAGAGGACACCTTCAAATAGAGGACTGTCCTCTGCAGCTCTTCAAAACAGAGGACTAAACTCTTGGTTCTTTTCAACTGTATGTACAGAAAAAGTCAGGTCATCCAGAGCAGTGTTTCCAATACAATTCCCTGGGAAGGTGTCTTCTGGGAAAGTGCCATCCAAAATACTTTTAAGAACATAAGAAGAGTTGGGCAAGTTCAGGCCAAGGTACTTCTAGTCCAGCATTCTGTTCTCTTTGCATGGATCCCTGAAATACCTAATACATGGTTACAAAAACCAGATGTGCATATTGGATGCTAGGCAGGTCCTACTTGCAGTTGGAGGAGACTGAAACACGATGGCATGTTTCAACATAGATGAATGTGTTCAGGAGCTAAAATCTACATCCAGGTCCACACCTAGCATGCTACCTCTGCACCTCCATGGCTCTCGGTATCTTATGTAATATAAATATAAATATATATTTTTCTATGAGATTTCCAAAATATGCCATGGCTGAATTGTGTTAGATAATTACCAGCTCTCAAAAAGTCACTATTGGTTACAGGATTTTCTTTCTTTCTTTCTTTCTTTCTTTCTTTCTTTCTTTCTTTCTTTCTGTCAGAACTGCCTGTGTGTTGCCAGCCAGAAAGTCAGAAAGCCTCCCTGTATCACACCTGGGAAAAATTAACACCCACGGGGAGTGGTTAATTCGGCAGTATCATGTAGACATTGGGGTTTTAGTTTAGCTCCTTAGCATTTGGAAATTGCATTGAATTCCCCGAACTATCATTACAAAGAACAGACTATACCTTCCCTTCTGAATACATAAATTAGAACTAAAACAGGAATAAAGGTGATTCAGTGCTGTGATTTAAAGGAGACTTGGATGAAGGGAGATTTCCTGGTTGCATGAAACACGGTGACGTTTTCCTGGATATTTTGGTTTTCTTATTTCATTGCGCATCCAGCCTAGTCATTGCTTCCTGAAACCAGGTAGTTATGTTATGGTTCCAAATATTTATTTTATTCTACAATTCACCTATCATAGAATATGTGAGTGCCAGTGTGGTGTAGTGGCTAGAGTGTTAGACTGGGAGTTGGGAGATCCGGGTTCTAATCCCCTCTTGGACATGGATGCTCACTGAATGACTTTGGGCCAGTCACAGACACTCAGCCCAACCTACCTTACAGGGTTGTTGTGAGGATAAAAGGAGGAGGAGGAGGAGGAGGAGGAGGAAGAGGAGGATTACGTACGCTGTCTTGGGTTCCTTGGAGGAAAAATAAATAATAAATAAAATAAATAAATATTCAAAATATCTATGGTACTCCATCCCCATCTCAGAGGCTGAGGGCCAATAGCGATGACATCTAGAGGGCTGTATTCAGACATGCCCTTCCATGTAGGGAAGGGACTTCAATACAGTGGTGGCTCCCACTGCAGGAAGGGAGAGGCAAATTTTGTTGATCCCTCCTTCCCCCTGCCACCCCTCAAGCATTCTCCCACCGTGTTCAGGACAGGCCTGCCCCCAGCTCTCCAGAACAGATTTTCGGAGAGGCAGTATGGGGTGGGGGCTGCAGGAGGAAAGAGGAATTGGTGAGGATTTCCTCCCCTCCACCGAGGGTGTTCCATCGCAGATAAAGAGACGGCACACAGAAGGCTGGGTCAACTCAGGACACAACTTTATTAAGTAACGTTACCTTAAAATAATCTGATCTGCAATGGTGAAAAGCAGTGCAGGATAATGATCTCTTAAAGGGCGAGCATACCCAGCCCTAGGGTGGAGGCAGCTGAAGCATGGTCCCCATCCCCTGGCCCACCTTAAAGTGTTGAGGGATGCCCTCCTGAGTCAGTGCCTCCAGAATCTCCAGATTCTAGGTAGGTGACCCACTCTGGTGACAATGATTTTGGTGGGGCTACGAATTCATTCTGGGTTTTAGTAAGAACCAGCCAGAACTCTAAAGAAGCTACCCAAGGTGCTGAACCCCACCCAAATCAGAGGCACCAGCCTCTACTGCCACTCAGGCCCCAAAAGGAGGTCCTTACCTGCTCCAAGTCACTAGAAGGCAGGTACCAAGAGCCCCCTTTTCACTTTAATGATGCCTCCAGTGTGCCCTCAAGCTTTCCCTGCAGGCCTGTTGTGACCAATCAACCTAATTAATGCACCTCCATCCCAATATACCAGTTGCCCCCAAGGCAGATAGTACAACTAAGTCAACAAACCATTCCTAATCAGCTCCTTCCAGCAACCAGAGTTTGGTGCTGGTTTATAAATCCTAAGCCCTGTCCCTTAAACCATCATGCAGGCCAGAATGCTTTCTCTTCAGGGGCCATCTGCAAATGCCACCCTGCCCATGACTGCTCCTTGGCACAGGAGGAGAGTGGGCTCAGTGGAGTTCAGGTTTTGGCAAATCTTGATCCAACCCATGAAATAAACTGATTATTAAGATCTGCAGGAAGGGTCTTTTTGAGGACACCCCCATTGCAGGGGCCATTTGTCGGGCACACATGATCAACTACAAAGGCTTTTCAGCACTTGCAGTCAAAAGTTGCGACATGGATGGCACTGAGCTTTTCTACATGAGGTTGTTAATCAGGTGTTAATCTGCCATATCTATTTTCAGTTTCATTGCAGAATTGAGATCCATGAAGAGCATTTACTTTTCTGCCTTACTGCTAAATAACCTCTAGGTGACACTGTGGTACAGCAGAATAGCACAAATGCATAACAAATAAGCATGCTTTTTCACTTGCACAACTAAATGCCACATTTTCCATGCTTTAAAAAAACTCACCAAAAGTTCTGATCAGACATGGAAGTGAAAATGGGGCATCATGATGTCATCAAAAGAACCTATAAACAACTATGAGTAGGGAATGATGAGCACATGATAATGCCTCATGCAAAAAAGCCCATTGTTTATTGTTGTTGTTATTGTTTTAGCTATACTTCTCCTTCTTGTTGTTATTATTATTATTTACATTTCTATAGTATCCCATAGTCGAGGCACTCTGGTCAGTTTACAAAGATTTAATTAAGTTAAAGACGTATACAAAGTTAAAAACCATGTACATAAAACACACAAACAGCATACACAAGACAATATATGTCTAAAAATAACTTTGAACATTGTTAAGACAGTATTTTCCACTGACCTTAGATTCACAGTGGGTCATAGGGGAGGAGGTGATTCTTTCTTGCTGGATCTAAGTTGGCAAGTATTAAAAGGTCATCTAGATATGGTTGCTTCCACAATTCTCCTCACCTGAATTTCTGCTAGATGAAGTTCCAAAATATCTGGTATAGATTCCAGAGTGGAATTGATGCATTAGGAACCCTTCATTGTTCTGGATATTTTTTACTTCCAGATTTTGTACACAACACCATGTCTGTGCGGTTTGCTACAGTTTTCTATTACTCCAGTTTCTCTGTTTCTACCAACTGTCTGCATTGATAAAAACACTGCAATATATCTTAGGCCAGATCTACACCAAGCAGGATATAGTATTATGAAAGTGCTATGAAGCGGTATATAAAAGGCAGGAGCCACACTACAGCTTTATAGTGGTATTGAAGTGCACTGACAACTGTTGGGGCCCATTGACACATACCATATACTGCTTTCATACTACTTTCATAGTGTTATATCCTGCTTGGTATGGCTTCTGCCCTTTATATACCGCTTTCATACCGCTATATTCTGCTTGGTATAGACCTGGCCTTAGTCTGCTTGTGGTGCGTCATATGCACAATTGCATCAAGGTTTTGTATCTCCAGAGTTTGTCTTTGATGTTAGTTGAAAGACAACAAGAAGCAAGCACAAATTCAGGCCCACCAGCTTCATGTAGCTGCAGAGAAGGGTGGGATGCCTTTTTTTGCACAAATTGGAGCTTTTGATTCCCACCAAAGCATCCCCATAATGATGCGGTTTGGACAATCGAACAACCCACCTTATTTAAGCCATGATGGCCTACATTGTGTGCCAGCAACCATTTTGAATACACAAGCCACAGCTGTGTCTTGTTGTGTTGTCCGAACCCTGCATCCATGAGTTATGAGAGGGCTAAACAACCCTCAGATAACCCAACAACAGACCATGAGTCATGTGAAGCTTGTTTAACCCTCATGTAACCCACAATCTCTGGGTTCAGATGACATGACAAGCTGTGGCCATGGATTAAATATTCAAAACACACATGGCATGCACCAGCACATGACACTGCTCACCATGGATTATACAAGCTCCGGTGGACAGCAGTGATTATGCACAGTGGGTCAATGAGTCTTGCTTTAACCTTATGAAGCCATGAGAGCAGAGAGGGGGACAGCTGCTAGGCCTCAATCTCACCAAAAGAGAAATAATAGTAGGGCACACACACTGCTGTGCAAATAGCAAGCAATTTACATTGGCAGCCATTGCATTGTAGTAACAAAAGTACAAAGCACACAGTAATGAACACAGTACTAAGGGAGGAGAAAAAGGTAATCCCAAGGATGAGAAAGAATGTGATGCTGGCATTTGCAATAAAGCGGAGAAGCATATATATATATATATATATATATATTCACACACACACACATACACACACACATACAGTTTCCCTCTGTTTGCTAACTGCACCTCAGTATGTTGATTTTCAGACAGACATAGAACTGACATAAACAACCTTTGTGTTTCGCCTTTGGCTGTCCACCTTTATGGACACCTTTGCGGGAATTCTGTCTTTAAATTAGTTTTTACCCCATGAGAAATTCCCCCCCCCCCGATTAGTCATTGCATTCAAAATTGCTACAGCCTCTGAATGGTACACCAGGACAAACGTCTTCCCTTCCCTTGTTATAACTCGGAGGTGCACGTTTGTACATGCCGATTACCTTTAGGAGCTAACAAAAGGAGCAGTGTGTCTCCGGAAATCGACGCACGTCAAACTGACATATACAAAAAATGTGCATTTCTTTTACTACAGTCACAGATTGAAATTATATCACTCCTTCCAATCCACCTCCTTTCCGGGCTTCAGCTTAGTCCCAACTAAAGCACACAGGAAATAAACATCTCGAGCCGTCTGGCACCAGGCAACCCTTCAGGTCCTGCTCTGTCTAGCGCGAGGGTGAGACTTATCCATCCAATCAACATCAGGAGGTTTATTTATGTCAGACAGATATATTAGCAATAAATGGATTCATTCAAGGAGCTTGTGGGATTTGTACACATTCGAAATCCATTTCGTTTAAGGATGCTGGGAAAGGTGTCACCCAGTATTTTCAGGAAACAAAAGGCAAGTGGTCTGAATAGCTTTTATTACACCATCTAATCTTACTAAGAGCTCTTCTTCAGGTGTTCAGAGTACAAACAAAATAAAACAAAATAGATGTCACCCTTGGATCCTAAACCCATTACATTGAAGTAAGTACTGCTGGGGTGGGGAGGCATATGTTTACTTTGCTAAGGACTGTCTGTATGTCATGTCATATGGGCCTTACTCTGGTTTTACTCAACTTTTACGTAGCGATTTGAAACAAGCTGACATCCTGGAGAATATCCTGGAGAAATTCCTGGAGAAGGCTATCAATGGCTACTGGTCCTGAGGGCTATGTGCTACTTCCAGTATCAGAGGCAGTAAGCCTATATACACCAGTTGCTGGGGAACATGGGTGGGAGGATGCTGTCGCATCATGTCCTGCTAGTGAGTCCCTCGTCGACAGCTGGTTGGTCGCTGTGTGAACAGAGTGCTGGACTAGATGGATCCTTGGTCTGATCCAGCATGACTCTTCTTATGTTCTTAATGTCGCCTGTGTAAAAAACTAAGGCTGAAACCTGAAACACTTGGAAGTAAGTTCCACTGAAATGAATGGGACATGATTCCTAGTAAATATGGTTTCTGAGTTGTTCTTCAGGTATTCAGTTAAACCAAATTAAATAAACAAAATAGCTGTTGCCCTTGGATCCTAAAGGGACAGAAAAAAGGAGAAACAGGTTCTCAGGATGCAAAAATAATCTTTATTTCAAAGCCCAACGAGTTTCGGCCCTGTGTTCTTTCAAAGGCCTTCCTCAGGGGGCTGTAATATTAAAAATGCATTGAATTGCGTTTTAGGACAACACATAACATAGAACTATAAAGTTGTTGAGGTTAATATTGAGGATAATTAGGCACATTGCCGCGAAGACCTATGCCCATATTTAATTTTTAAAAATATTGATACTGCTGCATTTAATGCCAAGGGGGAAAGCACATGTTTACTTCGCTAAGGATTGTCTGTATGTCATGTCATGTGGGCCTTACTCTGGTTTTACTCAAGCTTTACATGGGGGTTGAAATTAGCTGAAATCCTGGAGAATGTCACCTGTGTAAAAATTAAGGCTGAAACCCAAAACACTTGGAAGGAAGTTCCACTGAAATGAATGGGACATGATTCCTGGTAAATATGTTTGGGATTGAAGTGGAGAAAATGTCCCTCTGGTTTAAACTGGCTTGGATCAGTCTGAATACTGAACGTAAGCCTGAACATAAGCTGGTCTACTTATACTTAAACCAATAAAATCACATTGAAGCCAAGGAGAAAGGAATACACTTTTAACTTGCCACATGGGCCCAACTGTTGATTCTTTATTCTGTAAATGAGGAATTGTCTTGTAGCTACAGAGACAAGAGGAGCATATAAGACCTACTCTGCATATGTTCAAGCATATAAGACCTACTCTGGCCCGCTTGCATTGGCTGCCTGTATGTTTCCGAGCCCGATTCAAGGTGCTGGTTTTAACCTATAAAGGCTTGGGACCACAATACCTGATGGAACGCCTTTCCCGACATGAACCTACCTGAACACTACGTTCAACATCTAAGGCCCTCCTCCGAGTGCCTACTCCGAGGGAAGCTCGGAGGTCGGCAACAAGAGAGAGGCCCTTCTCTGTGGTGGCCCCCCAATTGTGGAACGATCTCCCTGACGAGGCCCGCCTGGCGCCAACATTGTTATCTTTTCGGCGCCAGGTCAAGACTTTCCTCTTCTCTCAGGCATTTGGCAATATCTGAGGAGCCCAGTTTTTTGTTTGTTTTGTTTTGTTTTTAAGCTTTTTGAAGTGTTGTAGTGGTTTTTAAATGTACAGATTGTGTGTATGTTGTATGTTTTTGCTGTTTTAATTTTTGTATATTGTTTTTAATTGTTTTTAATCCTATGTAAACTGCCCAGAGAGCTTCGGCTATGGGCCGGTATACAAATGTAATAAATAAATAAATAAATAAGGGGAAGATGATCTGGTCCCAGTCATCAGTTGGTAGAAGACGCAGAGGCATTGCTAGGCCTGGTCTAGGCATGCTGCAATGTGCCACCCCCCCCCCCACTCCCAACCCCCACTTTACATGGCAATAAAACTTAGAAAAAAATATTCCCATTGGTGCCAATGGGAGATACTTCCTAAACTTAGTTACCAAGTAAGGTGGAGGTATTTCCAAGGGCTCACAGTTAGGGAGGGAAGGGTTATGCTCTGACCCCCCCCCCCCCCCGCAAGAACCCTCCTCTGCATGGCAATTACACTTAGAAAGAAACCTTCCATTAGTACCAACAGAAATATTGGGCCTTGAAACCTTTAAGTTCCTAGCAAACCCCCTGGGAAGAAGGCAGTTTTTATTAGAAAACTGTACAACCTCCTTCCCCACATGGATACCAGCAAGGGGAAGGCATCATCCTGGCTCAGCTATCAGCCAAAGGACTATGAGTTGCTGGGAACCTTCTTCCCCCTCCCTTCCAGATAGACCTCTACTGTGATGGTCAGTTGCTGCAGAGGCAAAAGGATAAACCTAGTCCCAGTTAATCCCAGCAAAAAAAACTGTAAACTGCTCTCAGAGCTTTTCTGCACTGGGCTGTTAATCGGATGAATCTGCTTTCGATTGGAGCACTAAACAAAGAGTGTTTCCTTTCCTGCTTTTCCTCTACATAATCTCTAGGTAGCACTGTGGTATAGCGGAATAGAGTCAATACACAAGAAGAAATTGGACCTTCTTTCACTTTCACAATTAAATGCCACATTTTCCTTGCTTTTAAAAAAAAACTTGCTGAAAGCGCTGGCTAGACACAGAAGCAGAACTGGAGGGTCATACCATCAGCTAATGAACCCATAAACAACTATGAGTAGGGAATGAAAAGCACATGATAAATGCCTCATGTAGAAAAGCATTCAGAATCACCGCCAGGGCTCAATAGCTGATTAGGAGGAATATCTGATTAGCCAGGGTGGGAAACTGGCTGTTGGACCAGAAGGGCTTTTTCCTGATCCAGCAAGACTTTTTTTCATATGTGTTCTTAGGTATTCACGGAATATTTAGGAAAATCTAATTTTTTTGTCCCCCCCCCCCCCTTTTTAATGCTCTGAGACTTTGGAACTGATCAAGACATCAAATACCTAAATAAAGGAATAAACATTTTTGTGTCTGAGTACTTGTGTGTCTTTCTTTCTCATCCAAAATCCTGATTTGACCGAGTTTAAGCTCAAGAAGAATGTTGTTGCACCTAGTGACTTTGTAGGTTTGATCATGGGAATTATTTGACTTTGCCTGTTTTCTTATTTGTGCTGGCAGCCAGGAAATTGAGAGCTAACTTTGGTGCTCAGCTCTGAATACCCCTTCTGTTTCTGTTATGAGCTTATAACTAAACAATAAAATTAGTATTACTACACTACTATTATGATTACTGCTACTCTTCTCTTTCTCTCTCTCTCTCTCTCTCTCACACACACACACACACACTCACTCACACCCCCTCCTTTCTCATTAAAAAGAAAGAAAGAAAGCTTAAAATATCAAAAAACAAATTGATGTGATGTCCCTAATGGAACCCACTTGAGGTCAAGGTATGACCCAGTTATAGGTTCTGATGACCCATTCACTGAAGTCCAATGCCTTAACATACAAGTAACTAGGTAGATTGTCATAGCTCAGTGGTTGCTTGGAATGCAAAAGGTCCCAGGTCCAATCCCCAGCATCAACTGGTGCAGCTGGGAAAGACTCCTGCCTAACACTTCAAAGAGCATCCATGTAGACAATACTGAGCTAACTGGACCGGTATCTTGGCCTGTTATAAGGTGGCTTCCTCTCCTTTTCATTGCTCATGTGCTCAAGGGTTGTCCAAATCCACAATGTGGTGAATGTACCAGTTTGAAAAGGAGGTTTTGAAAATAAGATGACGACGACGACGACGACGAAGAAGAAGAAGAAGAAGAAGAAGAAGAAGAAGTTATTTACCATCTCTGCATTTGCAGGTAAACAAGAACTTCAACATTCTAGGTGCGCGGCCTGTTTTTACTTTGAATCTAGGCACCCACTGAAGCTTTTTAATGGGTATCTGTGCTGGAATGATAACTTCACATCCACCCACTCCCAACACCTTTCAATGCTTTACTGGTGATTGATTTGTTGGAAGACGTATATTCAATAGCATGCGAGTCAGAGCCTTATGTTAAGTGTTCCTGCTCTCTAATTTCCCCTTTTCTCAAAAAGAAAAAAAAGAGAATGACAGAGGCAGCACTTTAATGCTGTGATCCATCCATTTCAGTCAGAGAATAAATGCACATTCTCACCTCATTTGCCTTTATATATCTCCAAATGGACATTACTTTTATAATGCTCCCTGCCCCCCCCCCCGCCCCCTCTCTCTTGAAAGCTGAAATGCAGCAAAGGCTATAATGGTAGGTGCCAGGACTCTTTTTTCCTTTTTCTTTTTGAATTGCTGGGTGACTGCTTTAGCTGATCCTAAAAAGCGAGTGTCTTTTTCTACCGCATAAAAGAGCCTGAAATGTTTACATATCAAAAGGCTATAGGCCAATTTCTGTCAAAATTATACATGAAGTTAAGCAGTACAAGCAATTTATTTAAACACTAGTCATTGTAGAAAAATTCCAAACCATATGCTCTTTTTAGCAGGTTTTTTTCCCTCCCCCCACAAATGCATTTGACCCCATGACTTGGCAAGACATGCAAGCTTCATAATTTACCCAAAATTTCAAATCCCCCCTGACATTTCAAGCAAAGATCTTCATTAATAAGGTTTATGTATGAATGAAAACTTTAGAAGCTGACATTGTTCGAGGGAAGCATTGGGGAACAGACCTTTTTCTTGCTTTTTTTTTTTTTTTTTGCAATCTTTTGGTGTGTGTTTTCAAAATGAACTTGACTTTCCTAATCAGTTCAAGAGAAGTTTATTCTGGAAACAAATTATACCATACTGTTGTACTGTAGGGACTTGATGCATTCCACTGTAGGCGCAGTGCCCATGCATGGAGGGATCCCCACAGACGGCAGAGCAAGGGACCTGCTTCCCCGCTCTTTGCTCAGTGCACACTCACAGACTCTCAGCCTGCCAGCCTCTTTGCAGGGAATGTAAAGTCCCCTATGTGCTTTCCCTGGCTGAGTGGAGGGAAGCATTGGATAGGCACACACACAAGCATCCCTTACCCCATCATCGCATTGCAGACACCGAGTGGGTTCACATAACACGATAACCCACATTCAAGGTTGAGTGTGGCTCATCACTGAACCATGGTTTGTTGTGTTGTCTGAACCCAGCCACGATAACAAACCATGGTTTGTTAACCACAAACAACCCATGAAGAAAACCCATGATTTGTTGTTGGGTTGTGAACTGTGGGTTGTTCATGGCTGTTCAGAGAACACAACAACCCATGGTTCAACTCCTACTCAACATGGAGTGTGGGTTATTGTGTTGTGCATGAGTTCATGCATGAGTTCCAGGTGGATAGGGAAAACATGGTTCTGCTATGGCAGGGGTGGGGAACTTCTTTCAGCGGGAGAACTGAATTAAATTTCAAAAAGTGTGGAGCTAAAAATACAAAATCAATCAGCATATTTTACTTAAAGCTCTGTTTGCTGGCACTAAGCCTTGGGAGAGGCATTTCAACCATTTAGAAGGAGAGGAAAACTTCACAAAAACTGGGAAATTACCTGATGATTGGTGATTGGGGGGAAAGGGCCACTGTGGCCTCTATTGGGCCCACAGGCCTGAGACTTCCCCTCTGCATAAATCCACTGTGCCAGTGGTGGATTGGCTTGAGCCCTACTAGGCTTTTGAAAGGATTTGAGAAATTAAAGAAGACAGCGTAGGACCTAATCCTATGCACGTCTAGACAGAAAAAAGAACAATAAAGCAGAGCAACTGGGTTGGGTGCACTGGTGACAAGATAGATAGATAGATAGATAGATAGATAGATAGATAGATAGATAGACAGATAGATGGATGATAGATAAAACAATAGTAATAATAATATTTTTTTAAAAAAACTATATGATTTTTCAATCTAGTTAAAACATACACACACACACACAATGGGAACAAGCACACAATATATATCGGACCAATAAAACACACAATGGCCCCCGTTCAGATGACACCATTTACCATGCTGTTTAAGGGTTTCTGGTTAAGCAGCAAGGTCATCTGACATGCATTTTCCTTAACCAGGTGCTCTGCTAACCACATTATGGTCGGCTTCATGAACCCTGTTCTGCAGCAAGGTTAGTAGCACTAACTTTGGCTTAAGGTGTCTTATGTGATGTAGCTGTGGCTGAAATCATAGAGTTAGCGGTATAGAGCAGCCTAAATAGCCTAAATTGCACAACTACCGGCTCTCTTAGTCCATGGGCCAATGGGATATGCGACAGAGAATTCAGAGGACTCAGGTGCTCATCTAACTGCTTTATGGTTTACATATTGTTAAGGAAACTGGGAACCGGACAGGGTTAGCGGTGTTGTGTGCGAGTGTACGGCTTGTCGTTAGTGCTAACCACAGAGAACCATGGTTAAGCTAACCACAAAGTTCTCAGTGTCATCTGAATGGGCCCACTATTGTAGTATTATAAAAAACTATCTTTACCTAAAAATACTTTTACTAAGACCAAAAGAGTTTTGACCAGTCTTCTTCACTGGTAAAATAAACTTCCACGCCAATACAAACATATTGTCTACGATATATACAACACAAATAACAATAGAGACCACTGCAGCGTTAAAACCAATTTAGCTCTCTTGCGAGTCCTTCCTCTAATACAAGGAGCCGTAGAGAAATATGCATTTTATAAAATAGGTAAGAGGGCCAAGGGTTCCACCAAGAAGAATTGTTTTTTGTGTTGTTGGCAAGGGGGTTGCAGTTGTCGCATGAATGCTAAGTATAATGAGATAGCTCAGGAAGCTGCCCAAAAAGTTCTACAACTGCCATGGCCGGCTGAGGAATGCTGGGACCTTGTTCTGCCTAAATATACATAGGATTGTCCTTTTAGTTTATTATTATTATTATTATTATTATTATTATTATTATCTCACTCATGGCAGTTTTTCTAGACACACATGACGGGCTTTGCCAAGTCATGCTGTCTTTTACTAGGGGTGTGCACGGACCCCCCGGATCGGATCGGGACCCGGATCGGGACCTCCAATTTTGTCCCGGACCGGTTCGGACAAAATCGGAGGCCCCCCGGACCGGATCGAGTCCGATCCCGACCCAAAAATCGTACATTTTTGGATCGGCCGCCATTTTTTTCCCCATAGACTTGCATTGCAATGCAAGTCTATGAGGAAAAAATGGCGGCGGGTGGGTAAGGGGGGGCCTAACTCCCTCCCCCCCCCCGGGGCCGTCCGCTGTGGACGGCCCCGGCAGGTAAACCCCCTCCCCCGCGCTCCCTACCCCCCCTGGGGCCGCCCGCTTCCATCCGCTGGCGCCCGCGGGCGCCAGCGGATAGAAGCGGACGGCTCCGGGGGGGGGTGTAAGCCCCCTTCCCCGCCACTTACCTTCTCGGCCCGTCCGGCGCCGGCGGCTACTACCAGCGGGCTCCGCGGCCTACTCTCGAGTAGCGCGCCGGGTGATGACATCACCCGGCGCGCCACCCTGGAGCAGGCCGCGGAGCCTGCTGGTAGTAGTAGGCGCCGGCGCCGGACGGGAGCCGCCGGGCCGGGCAGGTAAGGGCCCCCCTCCACCCTCCCCCCTCCACGCGCCCCCTCCTCCCCTCCACGCACCCCCTCCTTACCTTTCCGGCCCGGCGGCTCCCGTCCGGCGCCGGCGCCTACTACTTCCAGCAGGCTCCGCGGCCTACTCTAGAGTAGCGCGCCGGGTGATGACATCACCCGGCGCGCCATCCTAGAGCAGGCCGCGGAGCCTGCTGGGAGTAGTAGGCGCCGGCGCCGGACGGGAGCCGCCGGGCCGGAAAGGTAAGGGCCCCCCTCCCCCCTCCGCGCGCCCCCTCCTCCCCTCCACGCACCCCCTCCTTACCTTTCCGGCCCGGCGGCTCCCGTCCGGCGCCGGCGCCTACTACTTCCAGCAGGCTCCGCGGCCTACTCTAGAGTAGCGCGCCGGGTGATGACATCACCCGGCGCGCCATCCTAGAGCAGGCCGCGGAGCCTGCTGGGAGTAGTAGGCGCCGGCGCCGGACGGGAGCCGCCGGGCCGGAAAGGTAAGGGCCCCCCTCCCCCCTCCGCGCGCCCCCTCCTCCCCTCCACGCACCCCCTCCTTACCTTTCCGGCCCGGCGGCTCCCGTCCGGCGCCGGCGCCTACTACTTCCAGCAGGCTCCGCGGCCTGCTCTAGAGTAGCGCGCCGGGTGATGACATCACCCGGCGCGCCATCCTAGAGCAGGCCGCGGAGCCTGCTGGGAGTAGTAGGCGCCGGCGCCGGACGGGAGCCGCCGGGCCGGAAAGGTAAGGGCCCCCCTCCCCCCTCCGCGCGCCCCCTCCTCCCCTCCACGCACCCCCTCCTTACCTTCCCGGCCCGGTGGCTCCCGTCCGGCGCCGGCGCCTACTACTACCAGCAGGCTCCGCGGCCTGCTCTAGAGTAGCGCGCCGGGTGATGACATCACCCGGCGCGCCACCCTAGAGCAGGCCGCGGAGCCTGCTAGTAGTAGTAGGCGCCGGCGCCGGACGGGAGCCACCGGGCCGAGAAGGTAAGTGCCCCCCTCCTCCCCCCCCCCGCTGTCCACTTTCATCGGCGGGCGCCCGCTGGCGCCCGCCAATGGAAGCGGCGGTGGGCGCCAGTGGGCGCCCGCCGATCCGCCGATCCGCCGAACCGGTTCGGAGCTTTTTCGGACCGGTTCGGATTGGATCGGCCGATCCAGCTGCGGGATCGGAAATCGGATAATTTATCCGATTTCCCACTGGACCGGACTCGGATCGTGGATCGGGTCCGATCCAGTGCACATCCCTATCTTTTACAGACAATTGAGCATGTTTTAAATATGACTGCTTTCTGGATGTTGGTGTGGATGTATTTTGGTAGGCCCAGTTTCTGAAGGCTTTCTGTATAATTTTTTTGATGTGATGCCAGTGACTCAGGTGACTAACGGAATAATTGTGACTTTTTCCTGTTGCCATAGTTCTTTGACTTCCATGGCCAGTGGTGTATATTTGTCTCTCTTTTCTTCTTCCTTTCCAACAACATTGTTGTCTTTTGGTATTGCTATGTCGATGAGGTATGTGTTTTTTTTCTTTTTTGTCTATGACCGTTATGTCTGCTCGGTTGCAGGGTATGTCTTGTCTGTATGAATTGTTCTGTCCCAGTATATTTTATGATCTGCATTTTCCAAGATTGTTTCGGGTGAACATGTATAGTATGGTGTAGGTGGTTTGATAAGGTTGAATTTGATGGCCAGTGGTTGGTGAATTATTTTTGCAGCTGTATTGTGCCTGTCTGTATAGTCCATTCCTGCCAGAATTTTATATCCTACTGTTTTTATTATTATTATTATTATTATTATTATTATTATTTATATACCGCCCCATAGATGAAGTTCTCTGGGCGGTTTACAACGATTAAAAACATTGAACAATTTAAAACCAATATACAAAATTTAAAACCATAAAAAGCATACAAACAAACTACATATTAACTATTCATGGATCAACTATCCAGGGTTAAGGAAGTCTGAAACTTCTGCAGACTTAGGACAGAGTTAAAATAGTGACCTACCTTACAGGGCTATTGCAAGGAATATTATTATTTTCATTTCTATACTGCCCAATAGCCAAAGCTCTCTGGGCGCTTTACAACAATTCATAAAATAATGAAAAACAACATAAAAAAGACAGCATAAAATACAACATAAAATTACATATGTAATATTTAAAATTATTTAGTCAGCTAAAAACAATTTCAATAAAACACTAGACCTGTTTAGATGACTGGCATAAATGCCCCATCATATGCCACTAAATGTCATTAAATTAAACAATTCACAACTAAATGAAGTCCCATTGAATTCAATGGGTCTAGTCTAAGTATGACTAAATCTGGTGTATCCAACCCACTGTATTTCCTAGTTAAGGATTTTGTGTTTAATTCTGCCTTTGAAACGAAGAGGACTTTAAAATGTTTAGCTTTGGATGGATCATGCACTTACACTGTAATCCCTAAGAGCCAGTGTGGTATAGTGGCTAAAGTGTTGGACTGGGACTCAGGAGATTTGGGTTCTAGTCCCCACCCAGCCATGGAAACCCAGTGGGTGGCTTTGGGCCAGTCACAGACTCTCAGCCCAACCTACCTCACAGGGTTGTTGTTGTGAGGATAAAAATGGAGAGGAAAGGATTATGTACACTGCCTTGGGTTCCTTGGAGGAAAAAAGGTGGGACATAAATACAATAATAAAATAAAATAAATAAGTAATAATCCTTAAAAACACCTTTCCTTTGAACCAAAGTAAGTTGCATGGATTTTGCAACATACTCCCAAATGAATGCATTTCAGATTGAATTCTAACAGTGAAATCTTATACTCAGAAGTAAGCATAGGACTTTGAGTTTGATGTGATTTACTCTCAGTTAAGTATGTACAGGATTACACCCTTAATCTATAGTTGTTGCAGAGTATTCCCAAATGTTTCTTTTTAAATGTGCTTCCAGATAGAGGGCTCCTAGGGCTGCCACTCCAAAAAATTTGTGCAACTATTCCATATTTTCCTCCTTAATGGATTTTTCTTTTTCTGGTAAGGAAAAAAAAGTCAGAAGAAGCACTGGGAAAACACAGGAGAGTTGCAAATGGAAGATGATTGGACCTTCTGTAAAATTCAGTGAATCAAGCAGAGTGAGCACAGAATAAAAAGAAGTACAAGAAAAAGAGAGTTCTGGGTTTAGTTGTGTGTTATCATTATTTCATCTGCCAACAGTTTATCTGGAAATTGTGTGAGCCCTGGAATAAAGGAAGTAATACAAAAAGGAAAGAATATCCCTGGAAGAATTTTCTTCGTTCAACGAATAATCACAACCTGGTCTCCACCAAAACATAGGATGTCTGATTTCGGTGGTATGAGCCGCCATATCCAGATACATTTGAGCCCTGGGCAGAGGGCTCCTATCAGTTCCAATCAAAATGCATCGTGAAGTGATTCTGTCTGCCCCCCACTAATGGAATTTCTGCAGTAAGTAAAAAAAAAGATGGAAGAGGTGGTGGAAAAAATATAAGAGGGCTTCAAATGGAAGATGATTAAATGTGGACCTCCCTGAATGAAGCAGTGTGGTGGCACAATGAAAGCCTCATCTGGAAGCACTCCTGGTCCCAGTTCTACTACTAGTACTATTATTAGGGCCAGCTCTACCATTGGGCTGAGTGAAGCAGCTGCCTCAGGCAGCAAACTTGGAGTGTCATGAAAAGGCAACAAATTCTTAGGAGATTTAATTTGTTATGATTGTGTTTTTACTGCCAGGAATGGGGTACCAGAATAACTTGACTGGTTTAGGGTACTACTATGCCCCTTGACTTTGAAGGTGGGGTGGGGCTCTATTTACTCTTCTGCCTCCGGCATCAAAATGTCTTGGTCTAGCCCTATTGTTGTTGCCATTGTTATCTAAAAGCCAGTAGGTAATTCTTGAGCTGCAATAGTTCTGTTGCTCCACTATAGTAGAATGACCCCAGAAAATCCATACTTCCTCCACTCTTTAAAACTCTTTGCTCTGTTGTTCAAGTCCAGGCAGTAGCATCCTAAGCACATTTACTCAAAGGTCAATTTCTATGAAGTCAGTTTAGGAAAAAAGCCATATAGCCTCTTCCTCTGCACATGCGTTCACTGGGTTTGGTGTTAAGTCATAAAGCTATAAGGAGAGCCCAGCTGAATCAAACCAAACATCCATCCAGTACAGCAACATCCAGTTTACAACAGTGGCCCAGTGATCTTTGGGAAGCCAGCAATAGCTCAGGACTGCAATACCTGATGGAGCATCTCTTCCAAAATGAATCTACCTGTACACCATGCTCAACGTCTAAGGTCCTTCTCCAGGTGCCTATTCTGAGGCAAGCTCTGAAGATAGCAACAAGGGAAAAGGCCTTCTCAGTGGTGACCCTCCCCCCCCCCCAATTATGGAATGATCTTCCCGATGAGGCCTGCCTGGCACCAACATTGCTGTCGTTTTGTTGCCAGGTCTAGACTTTTCTTTTTTCCCAGGCATCTGGTGATGAGGTTTGATCAATCCTGGATTTGTTTTACAGTTTGCCCGATGACTCAAAGTTGTTTTCAATGCATGTTGTCTCTGTGTATACTGTCTGTTGTGTGTTCTTTATGTTTTGACATTTTGTATAATGTTTTTAATCTATGGGGCAGCATAAATCTTTTGCTCTGGAGTGGTATAAAATGCAATAAACCACCACCACCACCACCACCACCATGGCATGAAGGCAGCAAACCCACCATCACTGCTTGTCTCCAGGTGTCATTTGGCATTCAGAGGCCTACTGCTGCCTCTGAACATCTAGTTGTCTTCATGTCTTACAGACCTATCCTCCATGAATTTATTTCACACTTTTAAAAAGCCAAGCTACTGGCCATTATGAAATCTTGTTGTGGTAGTGAATCCATGCATTAACAGTTAACACTATTTTATGCATTCTTTGGTCCCGTTCCCCCCCCCCCCATTCTGTGGTCCTAAATTCTAATATTAGAGGAGAGGGAGAAATCTCTCTCTCTGACCAATGTTAGTCCTACATAGAGTAGACCCATTGAAATAAATAAGACAAAGGATGCTTCCAGATAGAGTCTTTTCTTGTGCAAGGCAAGCACCCTGCTACATTAACAGAATTTTATGGTGTTCCCAAGCAATGTTGTCTGCCATTTGTAATCTTCCCATCCATTCCCCCACCCTTTAAAAAAAAAATCTGTAAAGGGGAAGATCGAATAGCTACACAGCGTCTTTTGATTGGTAGTGCTAGAATCCTTCTGTCTGGAAGCATCCCGAGGATAGATCCTCCCCAACCATCCCTACATGAAGAAACCCCAGATGTTTTTGCCTTATCTATTGATCACTTTGGTTGCTTTTTATGTACTGTTTCCAGTGGTATAAATTATATATATATTTGGTGCTCCCAACAAGTAAGTGTGTGTGCGCGTGCGTGTTTTAGAGTTACTAGGGATGCGATCCTATGCATGTTTAGACAGAAAATGTCTCACGAGTCTCAGCATTCCCCAGCCAGTGGCAGGATTTCCCCCCAGTCTGAATATGCATAAAATTCCACCCTAGCAAATTTAACTAAGAACCAAAGCCATGGCATGGGCTGCCATTTTAGGCACGCTCCTGACCAAGCTATGTACTACTATCTACAAAAATGCCTCGGCTGCAAGTTAAATATTTGAATTCAGCTTGAGTAGTTGAAATTAAATTCAAGACGGTTTAGATTGCAATCCATAGGGATAAGAGTTTGGGAAAGAGTCCCAGTGTAACCGTTTGGAGTTTATTCTAAGGATAAATATGTAGTTGGGTCTTTCGTGGAGCACAAACCAGTTAAGTTTAAGTAGTTTGATTTAGGTGGGTTTTGGTGTCTCTGATTTAGTTTAGCCTCTTTAAAATCCCGTCACTCCGGATTAACTAATCTGTGTGGATTAAGTTGCCAAATAGGCTTTTGCTACTACCTTTTGCTCGCCCCGCGTGCACCGGGGGTGAATTCGCAAATGACAGTGTTGCATAGTGAAGGGTAGGCATGTCCCGTGAGCCCATATTCCAAGACGACCTTTAGACAGGATTAAACACGCATGCAGTGAATCGGATTACACCCAGGCACCGCTCCTTAACTGCTTATACCGATCGCCATCAGCCGGAATCACTCTCAGAGTCATCTGATTTACACATGGGGTTTGAAAAGCCTCCAGACATTCTTTTCCTCTACACCTAAGGTTCCTTCAGGGCTGACTCCGAAGTCAAGGGAACATCCATCAAGTAGGGTCAATTAACTTCGTATGTTGCACTTTACTCCGTTTTAACCAGCATTTCATCCCTTTTTAGGCTTAGATCTACGCTACTGCTTTATAGTGGCATTGAAGTGCACTGATAACTTTTGGGGCACAATCCACATTCCATATACCACTTTCATAGTGTTACATCCTGCTTTTTATTCCAGTTTCGTAATGCTTTGACACAAGGTGTAGGTCTGGTCACAACTTTGTAACCCCCCCCCCCCTTTCCCCCTTTAATTCCATGCCATGGCCCCGTTATGGCACAGTATGGGTAGCCCTTCAGAAAAAGATCCGCTCGGTAATAAAACGAGTGTGTTGGGCAGGCCTGGATGCAAAAGAGTTATGCTGCTTAGAGAAATCATGGGGCATGATGCCTTTGGATATTTCGCTTTAAATTGCAAAGCATATTTAAAGAAAAAGCGCCGTAACCATAACCCCGAAAACCCCATCTCTCTGCTACCTTTTGAATCAGCTGATTTGTTCTTTAATATCCCCCCCAAATGAGGGACATGTCGGCCCAAATTGAGTGGCTCCTCCACAAACCACATTTCCATAGGTTTCTTGCATGGTGATTGCTTCGTGGGAAATCGTGTTTGGGTCATAATATTGAAAATCAGTGTCGTGTGTTTACGTGACGCCTCGTCTCACGGCTGCCTCCAGCCCTCGCTCGCCTCGCTCTTTCGGCGCATCTTCCAGCCCACGCTGTGACTCCGGCTCGGGTAACAAACAAGACCTTAGCAACAACGCCGCCGGCGCGCGATTCGCTTCGCTTTCATTTGTTATTCCAATTCCATCCTCTTCCAATGAGTGACAAGTGATTGATTGTTTAATGGCGAAGTTCGAACTGGGTTGTGGGGGGGGGGGGATGAAGGAGGAGGCGAACGTGGCTTGGAGGGGGATCGAGGAATGGCTCTGAGAAGTTCACCGAAGTCCATCCAAAGGGGGGCGCGTGGAGGGGGGGAGAAAAGAGACACAGAGAGAGAGCTTTACACCTGGATGGACCGAACTGCTTAACTCGCAGGGATGTATGTGTGGCAAGTTAGACTGCGATCCTTTCACAATAAAGACAACCTGAAAAGGAGACAGGGGCGAAGGCGAGGGATAAAATAGGAAGAAATAAAATAATCATATATCCGCAGGCGCTCCGGACCGAAATATAACTAGCAAGCCAGTCTCATTGTCTGTTTTAAAAAAATGGGGGAGGACTTTAAAAACCCACGGTGTGTATTTATCATGGTATGGCAATAATAATAATCAAGCTGGGTGTTTTGAACTGGCACAAGAGCTCTTTTTCACACACACAAAAGAAGAGTTCAGATAAAGCGATCCGATCGTAAGGTCGCCTAAATATTGGCTCCAAGCATCCAATTAACTGTATCGGAATATAAAGCGACTTCTGAATCCGAAGTGATTTACATACCGCTTATATTCAAGAAGAATATTCACAGTGCGATGCAGCATTTATTTGGGTGGAAATGACAGGAGGGTCCCTCTTGGCGCTCGGATCCTAAACCATTGGTTTGGAAATAAGCAAACTTAGATATCAGTTGGGTTTTCTAGGTTGGGGTGGAGGAGATCTTGAGTTCTGACAAACGACGCAGTTTAAACCGGAGTGATCTCCCTTAACTGAGGTGTAGACAGACCCCGCACTGTTGCTATCTGATAGCTTGCGAACTGGTGGATCTGATTTGTATGTGGTCAGTAGTTTGTAACTCTCCGGATAAATGGAATGTGCTTCCATTTCACCTGGAAAACTGTTACCTGAAGAACTGTTTTGGGTCCAAATATCTTCGTTCTGCTCCTGAAATGGCCCGTCAAAGATTTTCCTATGATGAGCGAGCTCTTATGGCCCAAAGAGAAAGTCTACAATGGGAAAAGTAATAATCACAGATATATTGTTTTAACACGAGTAGCCTGTACATTAATCTCCGCAGAGTTCTGTCTAGGATGCGCCTTAGGAATGGCCAACTCCGTCCGTCCCCCCTGGAAACATTCCCTTCTCTCGAAAGCCTTCCGCAAGCGCAATGACCAGAGTCGCAGTCGCTTGCTCTTTTGCTTAGAAGGGTAGGAGGAGATCCAGCAAGGAGTGACCGCTGCACCGCAAAGCAGCCATTATCAGAGAGCTGGGAAGTTTCGAGGAAGCGTAACAGACCGTCTGGTCAAAGTTCCTTGCAGTTGTGTTTTGGTAATTTCTACAGGTAGATTGGCTCTGTTTATTTAACGTGTGCCACAAATTACGCGCGCGCGCGCGCACACACACACCAATTTTGTAACTTCGGAGCCTAAGACTTTTGTTTGCTTAAAGGATCTTGGAGGATCGGCGCCTGTCTTTGTTGCCTGTATGAAAAGATCTGTTTCATAAAGTGCAACGGTGACCCGAGTGGAAGCACATAGCGAAGCGCCCAGCAGCATGTGTTCATAAACGGGAGTTTTGTGTTGCAAGCGTTGGGGCTGGTCTGCAGCGGAGGAAAAGGCACCGGGGAACTAGGGACCCGAATGAAGACTGCGATCGTGGAAACTGTGAAACGGGCTGCTTTCTCTCCCTCCCACCCCCATTTCGTTGACTTGTCCGTCCAACGCTATCTGTCAAGCAGCTTTGAGTTTATCATTTCGGACAGCCGTCTGAACTTCAAATTTAGTGATCTCCTTTTACACCAAAAAGTGATACGGGGATGCTTTGGGAGACGGGGGTGGGGAAGGGGGGAGGATGAGTGGGGAAGAGTTGGTAAAATTGAACTCATCAGTAAATGTGAAGAGAAGAATCTTGGGGAATATGTAAAATAGTAAACATACCAGACACAAGGCATTATTACTGTACAGATACTCAATTATATTAATTTCAGTATTTAGTCATCACACCTTTCTCTTTATACGTTTACTGGTTTGTTTGTTTTTTTTGTATAACTAAGGCTGCAATCCTATGCACGCTCCCCAGAGAATAAATCCAATTGAACTCAGTGGGGCTTACTTCTGAGCGAACCTGAATAAAATTGCGGTGTAAATGACTACCTCTTGGCTTGACCTGAAGAAAAAAGTCTCCGGCCTCAAGGAGCTTACGTTCGCGATAGGTCGATTCATGCGTGACCCTATTTAGATTTATTTTAAACAGATCCAGTGCCGCTCGGTAGACTGGGGATTAAATTGGCTTCAGACCGTGGCTTGATCCAAAATGTAAAATAAGGGGGAGGAAGGAAGGAGAAAGTGAACAGAGAGGCTTACAAATTTAATATCTCCGCCCCCTTTTTTATTGCGCTTTGAGGTTTGCCCGGATTATGAAAGACAAGGAAAAGAAGGCAGATTCCCGGTGTTGAGAAGTATCTTGTAGGGTTTTTTTTAAAAAAAAGGAAGAAAGAAAACAATTTGTTCCTTGTAAATAGCTCCTAATGGCTTGTTTTCGTTTCACGCGGACAATTTCCTACCTTCTTTGATGGAGAGCTGATGGGGTAAATATTCTAATCTGATTCAGTTCGCCTCCTGTGGATTGCTAGAGACAATCGTGACAGACCAAGTGTTCTGCAAATCACACGGACCAGGCTACCAGGAGAGACGGCCGTCTTATTAAACAAGAGGTGTTTTTTTTTAAGGGACTTAGGCAAGCCACCCCTTCTGTATAAATGCAAAATATAAAAATACCACATCAGCACTACAAACGTGCATGAGCCTGGCTTGTGAGATTGGAAAGAGACATTTGGTAGTAGTTTCCACCAAAATACAATCCCCTTGTCTGTATGTTTGTCTAAAATCAAATTTGAACAGTTTCCCCAAGAAGACCATTTTAAGTGTGTAAAACATTGTGATTAATCTCGACTTCTTTTCCGAAACTTTAAATCTGCATTAAAAGAAAGCTTGAGTAATTATGATTTCTTCTCGGTGTTACACCAACTGGAAGAGAACCGTAATACTTCCAATTTAAAGATACTCGCTCCTGGATTCTAAGAACCGTGGGTCAAATCGAGATTAAACCCCGTTGCTTTCAATGGGAAAGTTAAGCACATAGTCATTTACACTCGCCCCCACGTCCCGTTGAAACCAGCGTGATTAACAAGTGGCTGGATCGTGTCCGTTACTTGATTTGCGGTGGAATTTATTTCCGAGTGAATGTATTTCTGAGCGAACTCCTATAGCAGTCGGAGAGAAACCTAAAGGAATTTGATTCTATGCAGGAGTGCGCTCGCATAAGTATGTAGGAATTGGCTTCTAAAAAACACTTGAGTCTGTAAATATATAATTTCATCCCACCAGCAGGTTCGTCCACATTTTTGCTAGCGGCATCATCCTAAAATCAGGAATTCCGTATCTCTCACAAAATCTGAGAACGCAGCATAGATCCTCAACAGTTTTGCTTCATAGAAAGTCCAGCGGGGCAGCATTCCAAATGGATATGTTCAGGATCAGAAATGTAAGGGGGGGATAATAGGAATCGGAAAGTGGAGGCGGAAGACCCCCCCCCCCGCAATGTATAGCATCCCCGAAAGGATTTAAGGCTGCGATCCTGTGGACTGTTAAGGAATCCGTCCCATGGAACACCAAAAAACTTACTTTCGGGTAGACACGTACAGGATCGGGCAGGACTCCAAGGCTATTCAACCGGGGGGAAAAGTACGTTCTAAGTCTTGTTTGCTTCACTTTCCCCCCTCCCCAATTCACGTAAGAAATCAAGATTCTCAAACGGCCCGACCTCAAACTCATTTCCTCTGTAGTAAAATCCCACTGATGGCTTTCCCAGGGCGCGCGTTTTTGGATCGGGGGGCAAACCGGAGGCAGAGGAAACAGCGCACAATATGTGAAGAGAAGTAGGCCTGGGGGGTGGGGAGAGAATTGGAGCCTAGATTGGGAGTTGTTGGTGTTAACCGATTTCTCCGCAGTAACATTAACCAGATTAACCCGGGCAACAATTAACAAGGGAATGGGTGGTGGTGGTGGTGGTAAGTAGTATGAGAGATCAACCCCAAATCGTGGCAGAGGAGGAAAGGGGAGGGGGGAGTTCACAGAGAGAGAGGGAGAAGAGAAAGAAAGTGATCCCACTAATGGAAAGGATTACGATAATTTCGTTAATTCTTAATACACAGAGATCCGTGTCTCTCGGTCTTTCCTCCTCCTCCTCCGGACGCGCCCACCAGCTCCGCCCCCTCCATATCCACACACACACACACACACACACACACACAAAACGAAGGAGCGGAATCTGGTTTTATTTGCGATCTGATACATAACCGGGAACTAAATCCAGGATGACGTCGCCCGGGTATAAAAAAGGAAAGAGGCTGGGGCGGATTAGAGACTCCACGCAGTTGAGATCGGAGGAGGAAACTGACCAGAGTGGAGGAAGACAAGGAGGAGGAGGAGGAGGAGCAGCAGCGGGGGGGGGGGGAGTAAAGAGGAGGGGAAGAAACACGCCGAGCTACGAGGCAGGATCTTGATTTCCCTCTCCAAAAACGAAACTGCTCGCCGGCAGGTTTCCCCCCTCCCCCGCCCCTCCCGCAACTAAGCCCGGCTCTCTGAGCGTCGGGAAACTTCTTGCCCTTTGGCTCCGACGCGCCGCGCACGCCGCCTGCTCCGTCTTTCTCCTCCCGCAGCCCGAAGGTCGGAGGGAAGTTCGCGCTTTCGCCGCTCCGCGCCCTGCCTCGCAGCTCCGGGGGATGCCTGCTGTCATGTTCAGCATCGACAACATCTTGGCGGCCAGACCCCGCTGCAAGGAGTCGGCGCTGCTCCAGCACCACCCGCAACAGCAGCAGCAGCAGCAGCAGCAGCAACAACAACAGAACGCGGCGCCCGTGGTCTTCTCGGCCGGCCTGCACGGCGGCGACTCGCTCTACGCCTCGGCCGGAGGCGCCGGCGCCGACTACGGCGGATATTACGCGCGGGCCGTGGCGCCGGCTTCCAACCTGCCCGCCCTCGGTGGATCTAGGCTGGGAGGCTACGGCAACTATTACTACGGGCAGCTGCACGTCCAGGCGTCCGCCGTGGGTCCGGCTTGCTGCGGGGCGATGCAGCCCTTGGGCGCTCAGCAGTGCTCCTGCGTCCCAGCCACAGGTAATGGAGGGGGAGGGGGGAGACGCCTCCCCAAATTCCCGGCTCACTTTCCACCCATGGGGGGCGGGCAGAGAAGAGGGCGTGTGAGGGGGGGGGGGAAGAGAGCAAAGTTCCCTCGGATCCTTTATTTATTTTTTGTTCTCCCCCCCCCACCCCCCACCCCGTTTCAGCCCTTGAGCTTGGTGAATTCTTGTGAGACAAGTAAAATGCCAATCATTATGATGGGCGGGAGGAGAGACTGTACAGGCAGGATCTACGCTACTGCTTTACAACGGTATTGAGGTGCACTGACAACTCTTGGGCCCCATGACACACGCCATATACTGTTTTTAAACCGGTTTCATAATGTTATATCCTGCTTGGTGTAGATCTGGCCTGTGTTGGTTTTGCTGCAACCGATTCATAGGACTACTGTCCCTTTGGGGAAAAAGAAAGAGTGGTGATGGGGGAGGTAAGGGTAGCCCAAGTGGATCCGTTTTGGGTTGTATCCAATGTCAGTCCTACTTAGAGTAGACCCATTGGAATGAATGGGACTTGAGTTGGTCATGTCTAACTTAACTCCCATTCATCTGAATGGATCTACTGTAGGTAGAACCCCTTATCTTTCCTCTGTCCTCCTCCCCTGGAATGAATAGCACCCCGTTCATTTGTATGGGAGAAAGTTACAAGGATGCATGAGGAGCGTGAGCTAAAACGTCTCTCTCCTCCAAGTGACTTGATGCATTTCGAATCAAGACTTTCTCTATAAGCTTCACCCCATGTTTTGGTCATGCTGGAGTGTGATAGAGGCTGGATCTATGCCTTCTGTCAAATCATTACGAATGTGGAATAAAAAGCAGGAAATAACACTATGAGAGTGGTATATGGAATGTGGATTGGGCCCCAACCGTTATCGGCGCACTTCAATACCACTATAAAAGAGTACTGTGGGTTTAGCAGAATGTTAAGATAGTGGACAGAAGGTTGAGAACTGGCAATCCGTATTGGAACCAACATATGATTTGTAATCGAAATCCGTTTATGCTGAAAATTGGAGCGGGTGGAGGTTTCTGAAATGGAGTTTCCCCAAATTCTTTAATTCCCTCCCCCTTGAAGGTATAAGATTTTATCCAATGTTAAATCCTACTGAAGAGTAGACCCATTAAAATGAGTGGAACTTAAGTTAGACTAACATTGAATGCAACCCATACCCTTTTTGACACCCATCACGAATTAATGTATTCCGAATTAGCACATCACATATATTTACTTGGAGGAGCGAGACTGCTGTCCCAAACACGTATTTATCTGGCAGTAAATCCTACTAAAATAAGGGGGCTTGCTTCTGGGTAAACAGGTGGTGCAAATGTATTTTGGATTGGAGTGTAGGCTTCTGAGACCCTGCCCCCTTCCCTTTAATTTGGTTTTTAAGTTTCCATACCTAACCAGTTGCTCTTTTTGGAATTCCTTTAACTCTTGGTGAATTAAATGAAAATTTCTTCTGTGGAAATATTTTTGAGTTCGGGATATAAATCTTTCCCTCCCAATCAAATACAACTGATCGATACCCAGTGAAATGGGCTGGGAATTGGGAATCGGGAATGAAGCTGATTTAAAAACTGCCATCCTAACCCTCTTTCTGTGGGATTAAGTAAGTGCCACTCAGTTTAGCGGGACTTGTTTCTGTGTAAACGTGGCGTACAGGGCTACACTAACTCGGCTAAAGACTACTTAAACGTTGTCCATTCATTTTCAAAGGAAAGCCTTCGTTTATTTCAATAGAACTATTTTCCAAGTACATGTATACAGCAGGTCACAGTAATTCGGTTTTTAACCCTGTTCAGGTTAACCACGTTTTAGACAGTAAAAAATCCCCGTACTTCAAAGTTATATACAGGGCTGTTTTAAAGGCTTTTTAGACTTTCTCTCCAAAACTGCTTTCTTGAAACCATTGGGATGTATTATTTCCAAGCTCATAGCCTTGGAGCTTAGCTTCTGAACCCCTTAAACTGCCACAACCTAACCTTATTTACTCTGCATCCTAGGATACTAAATGTATGAAGTAAGCCCCGGTGAGTTCCATTTACACCCTCTTAGTAAGAATGCTTCAGGCATCCCAAAGTTGAGCAAATAGCTGCAGCGCTTCAATTCACTGGAGTCTATTTTCATGTCTATGTTTAGAATTTGGGCACAGGGGCAAAATCGTCTCCAGGGACAAATCTAGAGTAAGTAAGATCTGCATAAATTGCCATCCCAGAGTCTAAATATCACCTTTCCACCCTGTCTATAATTTCCACAGAAGTGAATGGCATGTCCCTTCACTCCACGTTTAGAAGTGGGGAGCCTTCAGTATCCCATCCGAAACCCTCAAAGTTCTAAATCTAAACAGAAAATGGTGAAGTCTTTCCCCATATCCCTTTTGGCAACCCACTGCCGTGTTTGGAGGGGGCTTCAGGTTTGCTTTTGATTGAGAACTAGGAACTCTTGGAGGTTTGGAGGCAATATAGCATTTTCATACTTCCACCCCCCCACCACATGGGCACCCTTTTGCATCTCCCCTCTCTCTTTCTGTCCAGGCTATGAAGGCACTGGGTCAGTCTTGATGTCCCCGGTGCCCCATCAAATCCTACCCTATATGAATGTGGGGACCCTGTCTCGGACTGAGCTGCAGTTGCTGAACCAGCTCCACTGCCGGAGGAAAAGGAGGCACCGGACCATCTTCACGGATGAACAGCTGGAGGCTTTGGAAAACCTCTTCCAGGAAACCAAATACCCAGATGTGGGGACCCGGGAGCAGCTGGCCAGGAGAGTCCATTTACGGGAGGAGAAAGTGGAGGTAATTGGACATTTCTTCTCATCTGCCTTAAACCAACCTGAGATGCCTGGGGGTTCACAGTGGGGAATGCTTCTAAGTCCCTTTTCCTCAAACCTGGTGCCCTCCAGATGTTTTGGATGACAATTCCCATCATTCCTGACCATTGGGTATACTGACCTGGGCTGATGGGAATGGAAGTCTAAAACATCTGGAGTGCCCCAGGGGTTAAATCCAACATAAGTCCAATTTAGGGTAGACCTAATAAAGTGAATGGGGTTTAAGTTAGTCAGGACAAACTTAAGCCCCATTTATTCCAATGGGTTTACTCTAAGTAGGACTTATGTTGGATTTGACCCCAGGTTTGGGGAAGCCTGTTTTATTTTAGGTTACCCAAAAGCTGGGGGGGGGGGGTTGAGAAGAAGCAGTCAATAGGTTTCAGGAGAAAGAAGAAAATTTAGGTTGTGAGCAGACTGCAGGTGCTGCTGTGTTTTGTACAGCACTTGGAAGACCTTGGCACATAATTAAGGGCACAATCCTATGCATGTTTAGACAGAAAAGTCCTCCAACCCCCATGCTGACTGGGGATTGCTGGGAGCTGTAAGACCTTTTCTATCTCAACGTGCATAGGAGTATGTCCAAATAGTAGTAAAGTAGTAGTAGTGGCAACTCCGCAGGACCCGGAGTAGTTACTCAGAAGTTGCCAGCTTCACATTGCAGTCCTCTGCTCTTTGTCTTAAGTGAGTGCAATGGGTTTAAATGGAATGTAATTCTGAGCAGGTGTGTTTAAGAACACAACTTTAGTCGAAAAAGATTCAATTGCGCTGCTTGAGTACAGTAGTGGATCACAGCTTCAATCTCACGCTTCTCAATTGGATCAGAGTCTGGTTCCATGTCAACAATTTTGACAGCAACCTTATAAACTCATTTACTTGGGAGTAAACCCCATTGCACTGACTAGGAGGTACTCCTGAGTAGGCATGCATAGGATTGTGCTGCTCCATCGTTGGAGGTGTTGAATCCTATTCACAGATTTGTACTTGGCAGGGAGTAGCACTGAATTTAATAGAACATGTTCCTCCGGAAATATGATGAAAAATATCAATCTCGTTCCACCACCCCTAAGTTCAGTTTTAGGAGGAATTGAATACAGCTGTTCACACTTTGGGACTTCAACGGGGCCAACGTTTTCCTTGTTAACCGCCTTGTGGATCGCACTGCGAATCTTTTTTGCGATCTCTTGAATTCCTGGGAACTGCAACCGAAGTCACTTAGGCCGCAGTCCTATGCAGGTTTCCACAGATAAAAGCCCTACAAGTCCCAGCACTCTCCAGCCAGTTGTGGTTGGTTGGGGAATGTTGGGAGTTGTGGGAGTTGTGGGACTTCCCCCCCCCCCCCCCGTCAAAACTTGCATTGCATAGGACTGCATCTTTAATTGCTCACCACTGCCAGAAAGTATGCCTTCCTGTGGCGCAGTCATCCCTGGCAGGCACTGGTACACATCCTAGCTGGTGCAAACAAGTTCCTCAGAAGGGCAGCCGCACCTGATCCTGTCCTTCTTCCTGGCTTGGAGCATCCTTTGACCAGGACAGAAATTGTTGAGCAGGTTTCCTCTGTAGCTCCAGTGCAAGGTGCCCCCGCTTTTCAGTCTGTTTGGGATGGATTTCTCCTCTCCCTGAGCAAGTTTTACATTTTGTGCAGGATTTAAGCTGTTTGGGCCCACAGGGCGCCCTGTCAAATCTGTATTTTGCACAGTTCCCTGAACACCCATTCTCTTGCACACGATTCATGTGTAAAGAGTAGCAGCGGCCGCAGCACTTCATTCCAATCAACTGTTGGGAACCATCGCCATCATTACACACCAATCCTGCAATGTCGACTTGGGAGCAGCCCGAGTTGTAGGGTGCTCCGGTGCCATATAAACCCTTCCCCTACCCAGGCTGAAGGAACTGCAGGAGCCGCCGAAGCGAAGGGGATCCATTTGCCCTGTGTGAGGAGTCTGCGCTGGGGGATGGGAGGAGATAGTGTTCAAACGTGCATGAATACTTTGCCTGATCACTGTGCGCTCACAGTTGAACGTGTGAACCGACTCCATTGGGTGGGTGGGGGAAAGCATTACATTTGAGGCAGTGGGGTGGAATGATAGGATGGTATTAGATCCGTGACTTCTCATTCACACATACACACGTACACACACTGCTCCGTGTTGTAACCGTCAGGCGATGAATGCTCTGCATGCACTTCGATGCTGTTTTTGCAAGAAATGACTCCCTCCCCTTCACCCCCATCCCTTCATTTACTTGAATGGCAGGTTTGGTTCAAGAACCGCCGGGCTAAATGGAGGAGGCAAAAGAGGTCCTCTTCGGAGGAGTCGGAGAATGCCCAGAAATGGAACAAAGCTTCCAAAACGTCCCCAGAGAAAAGACAAGAAGAAAGCAAAAGTGATTTGGACTCTGACAGCTGATACCCCTATTTTCTCCTGAGAGATGCCTGCTTGGTTGCTTTTGCCAGCGGGGATGGACTATTGGTCTGTACAACTTGCACACCCAGAAGATGCGTAAAATTCTTGCACAGACTCTGCCTCTGCGGGAGGAAGGAAAGAAAGGAGGACCCTATCCATATGTATATAATGTACATGATCCTGGGAGTGATCCCTTTTCAATAAAAATGGGTTGCGGAGGTGTTGCACAGGAGGATGTGGGTCGCACTTGTTTTATTTGGGTGTTTCTCACCCAACAGTTCCAAGGAGACAACTCAAAGGAAAGTGTGTGTGTGGCCACAGGTGCAGGCACTTCTATTTTAGTCTGGGCTAGAGTCCCTGCACAGCTTTCTTTTAAACTCCCGTGGACACTTACCTGGGAGTATGCCCCCCTGATCTCAGTGGGGCTTACTTCTGAGTAAAATTGAGCCGTTAACTTCTTTTGGCTAGTTAGGGAAAAGCAGGGTCAGGGTAGGAGGGAAGAATGTAGAACTGTGGATTCAAATTGAGCCGCTATTGGTCATCACTGTGGGGGGAAAAGATGCTGAGACAGTAAAGCTGCAATTCAGTACATGTTTACTTGGGAGTAAGGCCCTTTGAGCTCCATGGGATGTACATCTGAGTAAAGATACAGACAAATCAGGCTGTAGGTCTCTTTTGGGGGGAGCTGGGGGAGAGTTGGCGGATCTTTTCCATTCTACGATTCTAAGAAATAAACACAGTAGTTAGAGAGGGACTTGCTCCCAGGTCATTGTGCATAGGACTGCAGCCTTACAGGAATTATCCAGGCTCACAGACGCCATTGGTTACAGACAAATCGCTACCAACTTATCTGCATTCAAACCAAAGTACTTTTCTTGTGTCCCCTTGTGTCCCGTGGCAAAATGCTTCACTTGAACTGAGCTGGGGATCTGGCTGTAAAGTTCAAAGTGAACTTGGCTAGTTTGCTTTTTAACAATCTTAGGAAGTCACAAAGCTCTGAAACTCATTTCCCACTCTCCCTCCCCCCAGTAAAGACACCCCACTTTTCCCAACGTACTTTTACACGGAAGTATGTCCCATCGATTACAATGCAGCTTATTTCCAAGAAAGGATGCGTAGGATCACAGCATGAAATATTAAAAAAAGAGAGAAGGTAAAACAGCAATGCAAAGGGGGTAAAACCACTTCAGACAAGTTTGAAATTAATCTTGAAAAGACGGCGAAACAGAATTTTAATTTTAAAAATGGTTCACTGTTGTTTTTAAAGCCTAATATCTGCACTTTTGCAATCTCTAATGGGTGCTCCTTTAGATGGTGTACTTTCAAACGCCATTGGAAGTTTACGGCACTTTTGAAAAGAGGGGCTTAGGTAGTGAACAACTTTACTCATTGTAAATGGGGAGTGGGGAGGACAGAGGTTACTGACATTTATTCCGTAGGGAGGAATTGCTGAGCAAGCTTGAGTTCACCAGGAAATCATGATATCTCCCTAATTCCCCAGATTATAATATCGGAAAAATATGTATTTTGTTCCAGAATCCGAGGATGGGTCAAGTTTGTCTGAAATGTTGGGCAGGGCTGTGCTATCATCAGACAGCAGTACAACTCTAGCATGTATATTCAATGTAGCCTTAATGTGTCATTTTTGCCGTCCCTTTGCATAGGTGGGATTAAAAAAGAGTGATAGATTATTTCCCTGCTCCTTCAGTGCGGAATCCTGGTTGCATTTATCTGCAGCAAGCAGGTGGTATTTTCTCTGAATTAATCTGAAGTAAGTGTGTGATTTTTGTCTTAAGGTTTTGCACCACGAATCGGACGAAAGTTTATTGGGAAGTTTGTTACGGCAGAGCACAGAGACTAAAGTTTAAGGCCACAATCCTATACACGCTTACCTGGGAGTAAGACTAAGTGAAATTTGTGTAATGTCTTACTTCTGAGTAGGCATGTCTATTACAACTGCACTATAACTGGATCAGTGTGTTGGCATAGAGGTGCAGTGCACCTTTCTCTTCCTAAAAATGTTGAAGATGTGCCGCTGCTGACTTTACTTCTCTGAGCCAAATTAGGACAAAACGATTCTGTCCCTTTTAAACTTTTTCTTTGACAAGGAACCCTTGGGTCTTCTGTCCGCTCTACAATCCTTTACTCACTTGCCTGGGAGTCAGCCCCATTGAACTCAATGGGACATGTTTCTGAGAGTTACACTGGAATCAATGTCCAGTTGATTTTACTTCCCTGTGTCTAGAGCCCCCCCCCTCCGAAATTCACACTGAACTCCAACACCCCTTCTGCCACAAGCATGACTACAGTCCCATTGATTGTGGTTGAACCCCCCTTCTGCCTCCCTCATTGAACATACTTAGGATCTGGGGGCCAGTGTCTGTCTGAAATGCCCCCCCCCCCAACACAAGTGTAAGGCTAGATCTACACAATTGCTTTATAGTGGTATTGAAATGCACCGATAACTGTTGGGACTCCATCTACATTCCATATGCCGCTTTCATAGTGTTATTTCCTGCTTTTTGTTCCACATTCATAATGGTTTGACACAAGGTGTAGATCTGGCCTAAATCAAATGTATTGAGGCACATGGAATTGCACAGCCCGCTGTTGCTCTGTCCTTGCGAGCAGGGCTGGGGAGAAGTAGTCAGGTAGGGTGCCCTCACCTGGGTGGCGTGGTGGACATTATAAGGCTCCGGTTAGCAACTGCCCAGGGTGCCCTTGATCCCACATTGTTAATGTGCGTGAATACAAATTTCAGGGAAAATATATTTAATATATTAAATCTGTATATGTACATCCATCCACCCACCCACCCACTCACAACCATACCGAAGGACTTTGTGAGGGGAAAAAATGGATAGGAGGAGAATCATGTAAACTGACTTAGGTTCTTTGCAAGAGGGGAGAAACGGCATGCAGTGGAGGCTGGTGGCTCCGATTTTGGTGGGGAAGTGATGCCATTCTGGGTTTTAGTCAGGACCAGCCAGAACTCTAAAGGAGTGATCCAAAGTGTTGTATGCTATCCCCCAAATGGGTTCAGCACCTTGTATAGCTCCTTTAGCATTCTGGTTGCCCCCCCCCCCCCCGAATGGATTTGCATGCAACATTGGAGCTACCAGCCTCCATTGAAGGCAGGCTACAAATGCAATACGTAAGTCTAATAACATAATAGACTGTATGGATTTTGACCTTCAAAATTTACCATTACATCAGCTTTCTGCAACCTAGTGCCAAGACCTTTGATGCTCATCCCTGCCTGCTTTGCCTCAAGCCGGGGTAGTGGTCCTCACCTCCCTCATTCCTCCACTCTATATGAAGGGACACAGGCATTGGCTGGAGGGGAAGCAAGGAGATGTGGAAGAGAGTCCTTATTTAACCCCAATCCACTTCCCATCACAGACACACAAATTGCTGAACTGCTTGAAAACAACTTCCCCAACAAAGAAGCTATCTTTGTTGAATGGAGCATGGGAAGCTGCCTTTATACTGAGAGCTTTATCACGCCTACATTTTCCCCCCGGTTTGCTTCTGCGGGTTCCCCCTCCGTTTCCTATGCGAGTCTAGCGTTTTGATTTACATGTGCTCGGTATTGCTGCAGTACCTGCGATACCTGCAATACCTGCCTGTGCCTTTCAGACTTTGTCCGTTCAGGGATACATCGAAACAGAAACCAAAAACCCCGTCCTCAGGGTGAGAGAACAGCATGACAGGGATGACATCATGCGAGTCCAGCGCTAAAGAAGTGGAGCAAAGTTGAGGTGGGTGTGCATCAAACCTCGCATGTGATAATGGCCTGAGTGAGACCCTTGGTCCATCTAGCCCAGCAACGCATGGACTCCCCACAGACTGACATCAGCACCTGTCCAGGGTTTCAGGCAGGATTCTTTCCCAGCCCTACCTGGAGATGCCAGGATCAAACCTGGGACCTTCTGCATGCAAAGCAGGGGCTGTACCACTGAGTCACACCTCTACAACATGGCTTGATGTGTAACTAGCACTTATAATCCTCCACAATCTTGCTCTTTATCCAATACTGCCTCTTCACGAGAGGTTTAACGCTCTTTGAAGTCTCATTAAAAAATTTACCTCCACACCAGCAGAGCGCAAATGGGGTGTAGAGGCAAGTTATCTCTCCGATTATGCGCACTATTGAATGCGCATTATATCGCGAGTTTTATTTTGCTCCGTCCGTTAAAGCGCATTTTGACTGTGTGAATATGCGCTTATGCATATTAACTACTTGTAAACCGCATTTTGGACATCCGTTCATGCGCTTCGCCGCCTCTCGCCGCCTCTCGTACAACGTGATTAGGCGTAAATGCGCTTCTGCGATTATGCGCCTAATCGGCTAACCAGGCGCACAAGCGAATCCTTGTAGAGGGGACAATTGGAGGAGTGGTGGGAAAGAGTCTTTCACCGCCCTCCCATCAAATCCATTGGTTTCATTGCAGTCTAGTAGTTGTTTTTATTCCTCTTCCTCCTCCTTTAAGGTCCTGCTCCATGATTCACAGCTCCAGAAAATCAGCCCCGGTGTCTCCCTCTGCAAAGCTTGATGTGGATTGGAGCTAAGAGCCTGTCTGAGCTTTATCACACCTAATCCCCCCTACCTGATTTGCCTCTGCATTTTTTTTAACTCTGTGGCAAATGTGCATCAAGCTAATGATCCCTTTCACCCGAATAGCTGCTCTTTCATTTCCATTTCTCTTTCACTCCACTCCACTCCACTCCTACTCTTCTCATTCTCCTTCCAGTCTGGCTCTTTGGGGGCATTGAGGGAGTACAATCCTGTCTCTGCAGAGATTCAGGCATTGTATGATTTAAAAAAAAAAACACTTTGGAGCCTGGAATGCAAGGTTTGGGTTTTATATATTGAGGCTTGGAGCCAGCTGCTGGGAGAGATTGCTTTTCCCAGCTAGGACCTGATGCAATCCATTCAATCCCCGTTCTGTTAAAACTACACAGAGGTTTACCACGGATTTAATGCATTTAGGGAAAATAATCCACACTTTTAGCATTCCAGGGAAGGCTGGGGAAGAGGCAGGGTATCAGCAGGACAGGCACGGCATCATGTGAGTACCATCCTGCAAATCCACACACCAGCCATGGCAAGAGTGCAGTAAATTGCTGGTGTGATGGAGGCCCCTGGCAGCCCCTCCATGTATGGGCCGGACTACATTTCAGCCTATGGAAAAATTTGACACTTTTGCACACACATCTCAGAATGGCTTGGTGGGGAGAAAAACCAACCAACGAAAAGGATGCATCCCTGTGTGAAGGAGCCATCCACAGGATGCTTCTACACAATACTCCTTAAAGAGCTTTAATTATCCCATGGAAAACTTTGATGGCAACACAGTAGCATAACATGGCCTTAACCTGGTGCCCTTCAGATGTGTTGGACTGCAACATGGCTGGCTGGGGGATGTTGGGAGTTGTAGTCCAATACACCTAGAGGAACACTAGGTTGGGGAAAGTACAAAATCCATATAGTGTATTATTTCGTTATTACATTTATATCCTGCCTTTCTTCCTCTTGCAGGAATTCGAAGTCAGCTTACATGATCCTCCTCCTCCTCTCCATTTTATCCTCACAACAACCTTGTGGGATAGTTTAGTTTGAGACTCAGTGAACTTCATGGCCAAGTGGGGACTATAACCCAGATCTCCCCAGTCTCAGACTCTAACCACTACCGCACACGTGCTCTAGTGTAATACCTTTATTAGGCCAACTCAAAGGTCACACACACAAAATGTTCAAAGTTTCAAGATATCCAGATGCACTATATGGATTTTGGATTTTTCCCCCTTGTGATCAGTAGGGCTGCCCTTATTTTTTGCTTTTGGGAAGTTCATCATGACGGCCGCCATAGTCAAGTCCCTAAAGAGAATCCATAGTCATTCCACTTTTCTATTATATATTCTCACAAGGAGCTAGCACTCTGGTTTAAAACACCATCATAAAACACAAACATCTAGAACAAACAAACAACCCACTAATAAAATCTGCCAAGTAAGTTCATGGGGCATGACTGCAGTCCTAGACATATTTACCTGGGAGTAAGTGCCACTGAACTTAGTGATACTTACTTCTGACTGCACAGCTCCAACTTCTAAAACATTCTGAGCTCCAGCAAAAGATCTCCAAAAAGCTGAAATGGAACGTTTAACTTTTAGTTTGCAACACCAATGATTTTGTAAAGGAATTCTACCATTTAACCTGAAATCATGAAGTAGGAACCCCATTAAAGGAAAAGGAAAGTATACAGCCTCTTCTTGATTGTTTTCCTCATTCTCTAACTTCCTCTGTGCTAAGCCATCATTAACAACAGTAAAACTTGAAAGCTTTGTTATAACCTCCAGAGCAAGGAAGGGCCTGCCAATTATCCTAGTCTCAACAACAGTCCTGGAGCTGTTCTCTCTCCACTACATCACTGATTACTACCACTGCAGTTGATCTGTCTTCATGCCAGGATCCCCAAAGAGGTAATAATGAAGTCTGAGCCATTGTGCACATAGTCAGGCTGAGCAATTCCATTCACAGGTGAAGGAAAAAGCCCAGATAGGTTGACAACTGATGCCTCAGTATGCTGTTTTAGCATATATCTGGATGTGCCCTTTAAATGGAGCAAATCTATGCAAACTGCACCTAGAAAAGTTTCCAGATTGAGAGAGAAAAAGACAGTCTGCCTTACACTTTTCTGTACCACTCTGTAGTGCATGATGGTAATCCACAAATTTAAATAGGAAATACTGTTCCAGCTCAGTCTTTTGCATACTCTTTCTTCTCCCATCCTTGTGATCCAGATAATATTTTGCACCAACAGATCTCAAGTGACAATAAAATAAGCCATGTTCATTATACTGTAATCAGAAAGCCCAGATTCTGAGTTACGAATATTTTATGCAAACTCGCATACAAATTCAAATTCCTTTATGTTGCTCAAAGCCATAGATCATAGCATTTGTACTGCAAAACCCCCACAAAAAAACAAGCAAACATACAAGAATAAACCATCAGAATATACAAAATAAATAAAATATTTAAGTACTCAATCTAAAAAAAATCACATTATCTAAAAATAAAATTAAATCTGTAGATATATCTTGTGCATGTTTGTTTGTCTCAAAGAAGGCATAGAGTAAAAGAAATCAGAAATCTCAAATTGGGTGGACACTTCCAGAGAATCACTGTAGGTTGCAATATAGGGTGACCAGATAAAATCCAGGTCAGGGCTCCTGTAACTTTAACAGTTATAGAGCAAAGGGAATTTCAGCCAGTGTCATTTGTATGCAATGAGTTCCTGGTGATATTCCCTCTTCATCACAACAGTTAAAGGTGCATGCACTATACTAGAGTGACCATATACAAAAGAAGGCAGGGCTCCTGCAACTTTAACTGTTGTGATGAAGAGGGAATTTCACCAGGAACTAATTGCATACAAATGACACTGGCTGAAATTCCCTTTTCTCTACAACTGTTAAAGTTACATGAGCCCTGACCTGGATTTTATCTGGTCACCCTATTGCAATACCAAGATCCAAATGTAATTTAGTACTAGGGATATATTACCACCCCCTCCCCCCACCCGATCAAAATGCTCAGGTTGATCTTGAGATGGAGAAAGAATTCAGGGAGGCATCTATGAAGAGGGAGGGTTTTGCAGATCAGGAGATTGCAGAATAGTTGAATGAATTCTTTGTATGTGTCTTCGCTGGAGAAGTTCTAGAGGAGGTAGCCATTCTCCCAAACAGGCTTTGACCAGATCGAGAATGAGATCAGATCATTTTAGTTTCAGGAAGGCTGCTGCATTGTGCCTTCAGACCATGTCCATGCCAATTACTATATAAGATCAAATATCATCAAATATTAAATACCATTGTGTGCCAACTGACAAATGCTTGTTAGTAGTTTTCAAACTATCTTGAAATCAAATTTTAAAGAGGGAATTGTTTTGTGAATTAGGTCAGAAAGTGCCAGGCAACTTTGATCCATGGAGTCTTTGAATTAAGAACATAAGAACATAAGAAGAGCCATTAGACCAAACGTTCATCTAGTCCAGCACTCTGTCCACACAGTGGCCAACCAGCTGTCTTTCATTAGCCAGGAATCTTTCAAGGAAACACTTCTAGATTTCTATTCCAGAAAGCAAATATTTAGAAACTCGGTTGCTTCATATTATGGATTTTCAAAGGTACTTAAAGACTGTGTAATGGACCTGGCAGTCTAAGACACACTAGTTCTGTGCACACTAATTTGGAACTAAGCCCTATTGAACTCAGCAGGGATTACTTCTGCAGAAACACCGATAGCCTCAGACTCTACAGAATAATGCCATAATTCAGCTCTACTGATGCAGCTGGAGTATTCAGGAGAATGTTTAAGATAGTCCATAGTAAATTCTTTATAACTATTTCTAACTCTTTATTTTTATGAACTCCCCAGTGATCCATACCGTAAGAAACTGTGGCTTGTAATGTAGCCTTGGAAATGCAAAGGGCAGTGTTGATCATATCACTCTCATAATTGCAATAAAATTGTAAAACAGACGTTGCTGTCCACTCTGCTTTATTTTAGTGGGATATTTTCATGGAATATCAGTACTTGGCCCATCTATTACAGCATGAAAACTGAACTTGGCAAACAGATGAGCTCATTGAATTGATTTGTTTGATATTATTGGCAAAGGTGATAAGATTTTGCAACTGGAACAGTGCGTGTGTGTTTGTGTGTAAGCCAGAAATTTCATGGAAAAGAAACTGGTAGTGGAATATCAGCCCTCTATTGTCTCTTAGGTGGAACAATGCGAGGCAGTGTAGTGTAGTGATTACAGTGCTAGACTGCATTCGAGTCTCCACTCAGCCATGAAACTCACTGGGTGATTTTGGGCCAGTCATGGACTTTCAGTTTAACTTACTTCACTGGGTTGTTGTGGGGATAAAATGGAGATGAGGAGGATCATGTAATAATAATCATAATAATCATAATCATAATCATAATTTATTTCTTACCCACCTCTCCGTCTGGATTGAGGCGGGGAACAACAATATGATAAAATACATAAAACTGATTAAAACATGACACATATTATTAAAACTGCATTAAAACATCCTACAACATCCTAAAAACATCCTTAAAACAGGAAGGCAAAAAAAGGTGGGACATAAATGTAAGAAAAAATAAACTCTCACAATATACCCACTCCAAAAACTGTTGGGTCCCCCAACTCTCCAGACCAGAGGGAGCAAGGGAGAAGGAGTGGAATTCCTCTTGTGCAACACTAGATTTTAGCCTCTATCTTTACTTCTGTTATTCTTGCCATAACATAATATTCCCCCCAGATGTATTAAATAATATTTCAGGGTTTAAAATGATGTGATATCATCAGAACATAAGAAGAGCCATGCTGGATCAGACCGAGGGTCCATCTAGTCCAGTCTTCTGTTCAGACAGTGGCCAACCAACTGTCATTCAGGAACCCACAAGCAGGACATGGTGCAACAGCACCCTAACACCCATGTTCCCCAGCAACTGGTAGACATTTCTTACTGCTCTGATACTGAATGTAGTATATAGCCATCAGGACAAGTAGCCATTGATAGCCTTCTCCAGGAATTTGTCTAACCTTCTTTTTAAAGCCATCCAATTTTATGGCTATTACTATGTCTTGTGAAGTAAATTCCATAGTTTAATTATGTTCTGTGTGAAGAAGTCTTTCCCTTTGCCCTGAATCTCTCACCAACCAGCTTCATAGGGTGACATGAAGACATTTGTTTTGTTTTGCAAATGGGTTGTGTGTTACAAACAGCCATACAGAGGCCTGCCAATGCTCATTCTTTTTGGCTGTGACTAGATGATGACGCCTTGGTTCCCTCGAAACCCCATGGCTTTCAGCACGTTGAGCCTGCCCCGTGCCCTCTGCCCTGACGTCCCAGCTTACCGTGTCCTATCCTGGGCCTCAATCCACCCAAGAACACCCCCCAGCTTGAATCTGAAGCAAGGTCACCGCCAACAGATGGCAGAAGCCTCACAACAAAGGGAAAAGCCGTGGACAGTTGGCTACTTTTAAAGTGCACAGTTTCATCAAAAAAGCCCATGGTGGCTGTGAGTTGGCAGCTGCATTGTATAAAAGATGCAGTGCCACTGCACAGCCACCATGGGGTATACAGGGCGTATAGTCAGCCCATGTATCTCAGGTCAAGCTTTCTTGCAGATTATTCACTGAGCTGCCTTTCAGTATCATGTTTTAAATCTGATATTCAACAACAACAACAACAACAACAACAGGAGTGTGTGCTTGATACCTCATAACCCACCTTAGGAATGTCCTGGAAAGATACATGTTAACAGCACAATCCTATACGTGGCTACTCAGAAGTAAGGTCCTTTGATTTTGATGGGACTTACTACCAGGTAAGTGGCTAAAAGCTTCTTCTTCTTCTTCTTCTTCTTCTTCTTCTTCTTCTTCTTCTTCTTCTTCTTCTTCTTCTTCTATTAAAACACAACAACACAAGAATGCATACAATCACGACAAAATCACAACAATAAAATTACACTGACAGTAGTTGTAAACTGAATTTAAAAGCAAGTCAGTCAAATGTTTGAATTCTGATGTATTTGGTACTATTTCATGCACCCTTAAAAGACAGTAAATCCCATCGAACCCAGCAGGGTTTACTTTTGAGTAAATATGTATGGGACTGGGCTATTAAACAGCACTTAAATAGTTGAACTGATTTTTTGGGGGGGGATGGGGGGTGGCTGTGTATGGAAAAGGTTTTATGTGTCTACATTAAGTGTTGGGTTTCTGTATAGTGAATACAGAAAAACCTTCTTGTATGTGGAGGTGGTGTGGCATAAAATATTTTGGTCCACTCATAAATCCCAACCATTTGCCCCTCAGACACTTTGTCCAGGAGGGAGCCTGGCTTAATGAAATCTTTGTGTTTTATGGCAATGCAATTTTAAAATTCAGAAATACATCACGGAAATAATTTCATGAAACCATGTACATAATCTTTTGCAAAGCTCCTCAAATAAACCTCTGTGAATATATTGATAACAAAGACAGCCGAACAGGGCCCAGAGTGAATAACTCTTCATTAAGAAGAGCAGAGAATTGGAAAGTATCAATTTTGTGCCAAATTGTACCCTGTGGTGAATAATTATGGCCAAGCCGTAAACCCCTTAAAAGCTACAAGGCACCACTATAATGAAACACATAGCAGAAGTTTACAGTATATATATGTTGAGAGCTTTCACTTGAAAATGTAGCTCTTTCACCACAGAGGACTTGTAAGTGCCATGTCAAATAAATGATTGCTATTATTATGAAGTACACCTATTTAAAACCAACAAGTTCAGCACTAAAATGTGTGAGAATGTGTGTGTGTGTGTGTGTGTGTGTGAGGGCTGGAAACATTTTGTTCCAGATTGGAGCAAAAGATACGTTGTTGCCTGAGGCAAAGGGCAAGATGGTCCACCTCCCCAACATACTTTCATTTCATGTACAGAAGCTGACTGGACTGGAAGTTGTACCTTAGTTCAACACTGATGATGAGACAATGTCTGGGTTCACACAACATGACAAGCCAGAGTATGGGTTGAGTGTGGGTTGTTGTTGAATTATGAGTTGTTGTGTTGGGTGAATGCAGCTGTGCTAACAAATCATGTTTTTTTAACCACAAACTACCCACAGTTCACAATCCAACAACAAACCATTGGGTTCCCTTCATGGGTTGTTCATGGTTAACAAACCATTGTTTGTTAGTGTGGCTGGGTTCAGACAACACAACAACCAATGATTCAACAACAATAACAGCAACAGCAACAACCCATGATTCAACAACAAGCCGCAGTTCAACAACAATCCACACTCAACTGTTTTCTGTCTAAATATGCATAGGATTGTGCCCTATATGTGTTAATTTATTATATTGGCTTACATGTGACAAAGGAATGAATAGTGTAGTTGGAACCCATAGATAACTGTGTTGCAAAAACACCTGTTCACTCAAGCTACAGCCTGCAGTTATGGGGGATTCTGGGCCAACATTGAATTATCCTCTTACCACATCGGAGGGAGCCAAAATCAAACTCTCCTCCCTTGTCAACCTAGTGCTGCTCAAATATTTCCTGGCATTTGACATTGCAAGATTTGGAATCCCTATTTGTGTACTTCCTGAGATGGCTGCCAAACTGTCATTAGCGATCATATTTACAAACCATTTGGCTTCAGAAAACGTGTAATGTTAGCCAATGTGCTGTATATCAAAGCCGCATATGCTCAAGACGTCATTTATAACTGCCATAAGCTATAAAGCTGTAGCTGTAATTTGTTGAAGCCTTTGAGCCACACAGAAAGAAAGTTAGATGGAGGAGGTGCAACAAACAGAGGAAGAAGATGTAGGCGAGAGCATGCAATTAAGGATGGATGGAACTGTCTGTATGGCTTCCTCCCGCATTTGAATGTTTCTTATCTTGAGTTCTTCCTCTCCCAAATAGGGTCCTTGTGAATCTTGGTAAATTCTGATCAAAACTGAAATGAAATTCTCACCCATCTGCACTAGACAAATTCAACAAATAGTGCTATCCCCAACATTGAAAGGACCATGATAGACCTGCCTGACTGTGGGGCTGTCTATGTGGCGCTGCGTTGGTGTCTCATTCCTTCAAAACCCAGAAGCATCGCTGCTGCATGGCAGAAGCACTCTAGTTAGACGGCAGGAGGGAGCGTGGGCTATCCAGCCAGAAAAACTGCAGCACCGGCAGACATTTGGCTTGTCAAGCCCACCTCCTGTCCCTGCCCTGCATTCCCATGCTTACCTGATCTATCCAGAGCTACGCCCACTGGATAACCCGAACTGAGGCCACTGCAGACACACAAAGAAACAATGTGGTGACCTCAGAGCAAAGGGAAAAGTCACAGTAAATGGACACTTTCAAAAAGTACAGTTTTGGGGGGGAAGCCCAATGTGGCTGCGAGATGGTGGCTGCATCATATAAACAATTGTGACAGGGCAAATAGGGTGTATTGACACCCCCGAGGTGGGAATCCTAATTCTGCACCACAAACATGGGCTTGTATGGCTAGATCTGTCAGTTTCATTTTCTTGCCAATTAATTTTTTTAAAAAAAATTTCAAATTCATCTTGTCCCAAATATGGAAGACATTGTGAATTTAACTAAATGGAAATGAAATTCTCACCTGCATGTGAACTCAGCCAAGTTGCTAGGCTGAGATGTGAGGGAAGGGGTGGTGGATTTGGTGGTGGAGGTGGAGGGCCTCAGGAGGGAACTTGCAGAAATTAATTTTCCACAGATTTTTTTTTAAGTGGGTCAATGGTGGAGTGGACTTGTGCTGCCCAATGCATATACATGAAGCACAGGAACTAGGGATAGTTGAGAATTTTGTTTCCACATCGCCACTTCATAAATGCTATGTGGACCGAGCATGTCTTCTTCTTCTTCTTCTTCTTCTTCTTCTTCTTCTTCTTCTTCTTCTTCTTCTTCTTCTTCTTCTCTTACAAAAATTGGCAAATTTCTCCCTAGATAGGATGGAAAGAATTTGAAATTAAGGGCACAATCCGATGCATGTTTAGACAGAAAAAACTCCTACAACTCCCAGCAATCCCCAACTGTGTAGGATTGCACCCTAAAATAAACTGAATGTGGAGAAAGCAAAACTGACAGATTTGTCCTTCCAGGTAGAGCACTTCCAGTACTTAGAATAGTTCTTCAAAGGCTGGGTTTGAATACCTGTATATCCACAAATGATGACTTCAAGTTGTCATTTCTTTTTTCTGACAGGTTCATCATCTTAAGCAGCCACATGGCAGGCAGGTACAATATGATTGTCTCCATGCTAGGAATAGCTTTACCTATTAAATTTAGGCATGGATGAAGATTTCATTTCTGTTTGGTTTTGGAAGTTGTTGTTTTTTTAACCAAAGTTCACAAATTTCTTCAGATTCAGAACAGAATGAATTATTTTTTAAAACCAATGAATGTGGGGGAAGAAGAAATTGACAGAATTGTCCATCCTGGCCCATGGCTTTGAATGATTCATGCTTAAAACTCTGGGTTTGAATTCCTATGTATTCAGCCACGATAGTGTCAAATTATGCTTTCCATCTCTTTTTTGGACAAGCTCCTCATCTTTATTTTTATTTATTTTATTTATTGACAAATATTTATATGCCACCTCTAAAACATATCCAGGTGGTATACAACAATGCAACAATAATATAAATATACAAATATACAATATAACTAGGGGTGTACATATTTTGTAAAATCCATTCTGACTGTGTTTTGTGGATTGTCAGGTGCCTTTTTTTAATCATCTGCTCATTGACAAAATCAGTTTATTTTCCAATTTCCCAAATTTGCTCAAATTCACACTTGTAAAAATGTGCAAATTCTTCCTCCCCAAATGTGCAAATCCACCTAATATGTGAAGTTTTGTGCTTTAGCCTATGGGGAAAATGTGCATTCTTGGCCAGTGGGGTTTTATTTTATTTTATGTAATATCTACAACTAAATTTATGTCTGCATAAATGTCTGCAGCCTACTATGGAATCTGTGGCTTCGATTCATAGAAATCCAAATTCATTTGATTCCATAGCAGATTTCTCCAACATCCCTAAATGTAACTAGAACATACTAAAACACAAGCATTGGCCATCAAAAAGCAAGCAAGCAAGCAAGCAAGCAAGCGGAATTTAAAAAAAATGACAGCTATATCTTTAACAGCTATATAGCAGGTAGGCTCTTTCCATGCTGGGAACACCTGTAACTATTTACTTTCTTTTCAGTTCAGTTCAGATAAGAATTTACCAAAATATAAGAATTTCTTCGTATTCAGTATGGAATAGATTTGAGATTAAAATAATTCAAAAGTAGGAGAAAGGTGAAATTGACACATTCATCCATCCCAAAATGGGTGAGAAATTTGTTTGCTTTGTTATATGTTACTAACTTACCGAAATTTACAAATGCCTTCATAAACATACTGTAAAGAAGATTGAAAAACAACCCCAAATGTGGTAGAAAGGGAATTGTACCCACCTGTGCTCTTGTTAGGGATGTTAGTCCAGCCTTAACAATAATCCTTCTCTAGGCATTTCTAGTTCTCTGAGCTGTGTCATTCATTGGGTTATATCTAATATTAATGTGACTCAATTCCCATTCATTTCAATGTGTCTACTCTAAGTACAACTATCATTGACTACAACCAATTGGATCAAATTATGCGGACTGATTCTCAAAACTATTTTGGGACAAGGTTCAACTGATATGACCCATTTTGTTCCCTATTTTTCCCATTTTGTTTTTACTTACCTAGAAAAATGCCTGCCTAACAAATTCTGAGAGGGTGTGATTCGATATAGAAATGACATTTAAAGATAAACTAGCAAATGACTGTCTAATTCCATTGACGGAGATATCAATAAAATATCTAGGCATTTCCATCACCTCTAATTTAAAGGAATTAACAAAATATAATCATAAGAAGGGAAGCAAGAAAAAGAAGAATGAATCCATTTGAATTGTGTGGCAGTGATGTTATTCCCTCCAGCATCAGTATATAATGATATATCTGACTGACCACAGGAAATTTATTTATTGGAATTCAGTGGCACAATGACATCATTTGATACACAGCAATGTCATCCCATTTGCTGTGTGGTATCTGACTATGTAGACCCATATGATTATATCATGAAAGTATGGAAAATGAAGAGGCAGCGGTGGTGGTGGAGGAAATGATATGAAACAGGTTTTTAAAACCTGATTTTGGGGGCATACTTTGATTCTTGATTTGACAAAATATCTTGCCCTATCAAAAAGGCAAATTAACATTTCCGCTTATCGTAAGTTAATTGCCTATCAATTTGGAAATGAAACAAAGCCACCTAAAAATAACGTAATAGTCTAAATGTACTTGGTGAGTCTGTAGGTATGCAGAAGTAGATATGTTTGTAAATTAAAAAAAGGGGGGGGGACCCTAAAAATGGCCAGACAAGGGCTTGTGAGTTTCCAGAATGTATGGAATATTCTTTAGCAAAAAACGAAACTGGAGGTTTGGTAGATATTTTTGGTTGTTTTTGTTTTTTGTAGTTCTTAAAAGACTTGCAACTTGTTTGACTTGGCAGTGGAAGAACAGAGAGAGAGAGGGAGAGAGAGAGAGGGGCGGAATTTGGACAACACAATAGTCAATGGTGGGGTAATAATCAACTTTACAGTTTTTCATCTAGGGGGTACTCCCCACACAACATGGTAATAAATAATCAACTCTGGTGTGGATTAGGATCAGCACTGAGTTGACTATGGCAGCATTCGGATGACACAATAGTCAAAACAACTGACGATTGTTCTCCCCCCCCAGTTGCTTATTGTGTCGTCCGAATTCAGCCAGAGAGAGAGAGAGAGAGAGAGAGAGAGAGAAAGGGGTATCTATATACAGCAGACTTTGATGTCTCTGTCATCCCCTTTCCTTTTTCTTTAAAAAATTATCTGCCTCCAATCTGCATCTCAGCTGTTTCTTTCCAGAATCCATCATTTGGAGCTATTTCCCCCATAGCATCATCAATGAACCCTTTTCTTTCTCCCTTCTTTTCCTTAGTAGCATAGATTACAAACTCATCAGCACAGCTGTGCATATGGCTCTTAGCTAAGAGCCAAGGATTTGACCCATTAGTATAATACGATATAAAATGCTAATAAGGTAAAAAACAAACAAACCCTTAGCTAAACTCCAGCTGTCTAGCTGACCCCATGTCTCTGCCCAAATTCATGCTGTAATGAACTGTTTCTTTGCCTTTCTGACAAGCTGAAGAGGATGTGACATTTCAGAGGCTGGAGAGAGATTTGTATCCACTAACAATCATTAAACTCTTTTGCAGAATGATCATAGGAATGGGTGCAGCCTCATTCACGGTAATCAAGCCTGCTAAGCACATAACAGTCATTTCGAGCTAGGAATTGGTACAGCGTGCTGTTTATGTTCAAACCCACCACAACTGTGGATAAGCACGTACTTCTACCCAGTGCTCAGCCATGTACAGGGTCCTAATATGATGGAATTGGCACACTCCCTGCCATAAAAATACCTAGAAAAAACTTTCGGGCTCTAATGTTGGGATCTGCCAAGAGTGCAAAAATTATTATGACTCTGAGCTCTTGGTTTATGGCGTCTTTGTCTGACCAAGTATGAAGTTGGACTGTTGAATATTTAAAATAATTTCCCCAATCACCTTCTTCCAAAAAGTTGTGGCAAAAGCAATTAATATCACTATATTTCACATAATCATCCTAGGGTTATTTGGTTTTCTTCTGTTTAACTGAATAAGCTTCTTATATAAACTGCGGAGAAAGGAATGTGTACTCATAAATAAGTAAACTCCTACAACCATATTAGAAATTCCCAAAACATCTGCCAGGACATGGATCTGTGTGTCCAGATGGAAGAAATGTATGTATTTAATGCAAGTACAAAACAGATGCACAGGATATGGGGAAATGCTCATCTCTTTAAATGAAAATAATAATAATTCAAAATATAATATTTGGCACCAAAAAGTAAAGTATCACTTCAGTAATGGTGCATCACCCAATAGAGAATTATGATATTGTGTTTTGTTTTGCTTTTTGCAAGAGGTGGAGAGACCAAGTCTCCAAATATAATAATGCAATTCAGAGGGTAGGAAGACCCACACCAACCTTGGATTAATTTACATAAGAACTCAAAGCTGTCAACTCTTTCCATGACCTCCCTCAATGTCCCATTGTTCGTCTAGTACATAAGAAGAGCCATGCTGGATTGGATCAAACATCTATCTAGTCCAGCATTCTGTTCGCACAGTGGCCAAACATCTGTCTGTGAATGCAATATTACACTCCAGCTTGTGTTCCCCAGTATACACATAGGTATACTGCCTCTGATACTGGAGGTAGTATATAGCCTAGGATTGTCGTGAGTGCATGACTGGATCCAGGAGGCCAGTGGACTCCCCCTATCTCCGCCCCCCAGAACTAATCAGGGGTGCTCGGCATGAGCACGGACCCTCACCTGAGTGATTGTGAGGGCCTGCAAGTGCTCAGGCGTGGGTCAACTCTGGGAAAGTGCACTTTCTAGAGCCTCTGGAAAGTGTGCAATTCCCATGGACACACTAATAGTGTGACCATTAGCATGGCTGGGGAAAATGCACACTTTCTGGAGGCTCGGAAAAGCACGTGTCGTCACCCCCAAAAGCCAATGGGGGCCTTAAAGGCCCTTTTAACACAAGGCTACCTTGCGTTAAGAGGGCCTTTAAGGCCTTGGTGGGAGGGAGGAGAAGGCTAGGTGGGAGTAAGCCTGGGAAAATTCATCGGACTTTACCCTTCAAATGGATTTCTCCAACATCCCTAGTATGGCATACTAATAACTGAAATGGAGGCACAGCTAGGGTTAGACCCCAGGGCCAAAGTCCAGGGGTCTGCAGCCCAGAGCCTCCCCAAATGGGAGTACCAGCAACCAGGTTCAACATCAGTATTTGGACCAGCATGGGTGCAGGGGCTGAGAAGCATTTTCTCCTCCTCCTCCTCCTCCTCCTCCTCCTCCTCCTCCTCCTCCTCCTCCTCCTTCCCTATTTAATAATTAAGGCCATGTACATGACTACAGATTCTCCTTTTCTTATTTTCACATTAATATATCAATTAAGAACATCAGAAGAGTCCCACTGGATCAGACCAAAGGCCTATCTGGGCCAGTATTCTATTCACACAGTGGCTGCCTTTGGGAAGCCCAAACAGGACATGAGCACAATAGCACCCCCCTCACGCATGTACCCCAGCAACTGGAACTGCCTCTGAGGTAGCCAAGGGTGCTGTGCGTATATATTCTTTCTATTACACATATGTCCATTGTGCTGCAGCCTCCTAGGCTGCCTGCACTTCCTGATATGAAAAAGCCCTATGGAAGAAATTACCTCATGATGGCCCTGTTCAGACAACATTCTAAATCATGATGGTTAAGCATTTTGAGCTAAACATTATGGCTTAGTGTGTCATGTGAACCATTCCTAACCATGGTGGCTGCATAAAAACAGTTTAAGCACTTGCTGAAAAAAGATTAGCGGACTAACCATGGCTTAGCGTGTTGTCTGAACAGGCCTGATGTCTTCCTCTGAGGCTTAATTGAAGCCCAGGAACCCAAGGAGGCAACAGATTGCCAAAGAGATGGTTGTACGATGAAAAACATTTCTGCACATTCCTCGGCCACCTCCTGAGTAAGGTAAGCACAAGAAACCCACGCCTATCCCATGAGAATTTCTGCAAAATTTTCTTCAGCATTGAATTTATTTTCAAAAGCAAATTCTTTCCCACCGAATTGAATGAAAATGGTTGAAACACATGTGGGAGAAATTTTCGGCGCAGCACCACTTCAGATAAGAGGGAAAACGGCACTGGAGGAAGAATTATACAACCCCTTCCCCCAGCACTGCCAGCCCAATCGGAATCAGAGTCCTCTGCAAGTGCTTTTAAGTAAAAAAAAAAAAATCAAAACATCAGGAGATCCGTTCTTGACTCTTACACACAATGTGCACTTTAGCCCTTAGAGATGGGCTACGTTTTATGCTACCCACATGGCAAGCAGCCCAGCTATGACTGTATAGAATGCTAAATGCTTCCACATGCTGTCTGTTAAGTCAAGGATGGCCGGAGGGGCATGAAACACTGGGTTGCCCTTTGCTATTCCTCCACCGGCAGGAAGGAGGGAGCACACCCTGGGCAGATCAGCGATCTTCTAGAGGGGAATGCAGTTGTTGGCTGGCTTCTCCTTCCGTTGTTATGTTGTGAAATTAATCTTTCCTGTCTCTTCCCCCACCTCTATCTGAGATTCTACCTTTGAGCTTGATCTTCATGAACATTCTGGCTCTTTCCAGCTCTGTGATTCTGTCCAGCATTGACTGTCGGGAGCTATATGTACTCTGTTCATAGAAGAAATCCCTGGGGCCATATTTCTCCATGAGCAAAGCGGAAAGTGGTAGGATTTGGGATGAAGAGTACTGAACTGAAGTTGCACAAGGTTCTTAAAACTTCAGAAATGCATTATGTTCCAAATCCACATCTTTTAAATTTAACATCACAGAGCCACAGAGGGGGAGGAGGTAGTGTTTGTGTGTGTGTGTGTGTGTGTGTGTGTGTAGGGGTTAATTTGGCCATGAAGGGGTATATTTGGTACAATGCCTGGATCATTTAATTTCTTCTCTCCAAACACCACTTCAATGAGGTTCATTTTACTCCCGCAAGTTATTCAATCCCTGTGGTGAAGAAAGTCACCCTTCTCTGATGTGGAATGGATAGGAAGCCAACTGCCAACATGGGTTTGTTTAAATAGAATATATGTTAGAGCAGTGATCCCTTTGTAAACATCTGGACCATGAGTCTCCTGCAGATTTTGGGTAATCCCAAAATGAGTCCAATTCCATAAAAGTAAGAAAACCCAAACCTCTATGACACATAGAACCCCAGACCCAGATGTGTTTCTTAAAAGAAGGGGGAACTGCATTGCCCCTGATTGGCAGTGTGACATAAAATGAGATGATGCATGCAACTGAATAACATCCAGATCAGAACATAAATAAAACCTTTGAAAATAGAGTATATATATGATTTTTGATTCAAACTGGCTTGAAATCATGGGTGTTGCAATCCAACGAATCTGGAGGGCACCAGGTTGGGAAAGCTGGCCTAGAAGAAGACACAACATCAGCTGGAAGAACAAATGCTCTTTTTGCATTAGATCAATGCAATGCAAGGGAAGAGAAAATGATGGAGGTCAACAGCAGAGTGCTGGACAGAGGTGAGGGGAAGCAGGTGAGTCATATTTCTCCCTCTTTCATAGTACCAGAACCTGAGGTCACCTCAGGAAGCTGATTGGTGGAAGATACAGGATAGATAAAAGGAAGAACTTCTTCACACAACACATAGTTAAACCATGGAATTCACGACCACAAGATTTAGTGATGGCAATCAATTTGGAAGGCTTTTAAAGGGGATTAGACAAATGCCTGGAGGAGAAGGCTATCAGTGGCTACTAGTCCCGATGGCTACAAGTTACCTCCAGTATCAGAGGCAGTAAATCTATGTATACCAGTTGCTGGGGAACACGAGTGGAAGGATGCTGTGCACTCATGTCCTCCTTGTGCGTTTTCCATGGGCAGCTGGTTGGCCACTGTGTGAACAGAATGTTGGACTAAATGGACCCTTAGTCTGATCCAGCAGGGCTCTTTTTGTGTCCTCAACTTGAGTGGAAATGATGAGTGTTGTGCCTCTGAATGATTTAGGGCCAAATTAGTTTGTCATTGCATAGTGGAATTTTGTCATTCAAGTAGCCAGTGTGGGTGGGGAAATGGTGAGCTGGATTGGGATCATGGCATAGGGTGAAGGGGCTTTAAGTCTTTACTCTTGTTAAAGTCTCAATCAGAATTGCCCTACCCCATGTCTATTATTCACAATGAGAGAAAAGCTCCCATTGGTGTCAATGAAAGTTACGTTTAGAAGCTTATGCAGGATATGGGAGTGGACAAGAAGCCAGTGTGAAGGTCTTAGGAAAAGACATATGTAGTCAGAATGGTGGGTGAGGTGAATGTTATTGGCCACAGAGTGCTGCACAGAGGTGAGGGGAAGCAGGTTGTCCAGGCCTGGAAACCGTCCTAGGAGAAAAAGTTGAAGGTGTTGTGCACCGGAGAAGAGATGGTTAAGAGGTGATATGAAAGCTATCTTCAGATATCTAAAGGGCTGTCTTGTAGATGAGAGAGCAAATTTATTTGCTCCTGGGGGCAGGACCCCAATTAATGGGTTTAAGTGACAAGTTAAAAAGATTTACATTGCATTTCAAGAAGCATTTCCTGACAGTACAAGCTGCTTGACAGAGGAACACACTACCTTGGAAGGTGGTGGACCTTCATTACAAGTTTTTAAACAGAGGCTCGATGGCCACCTATCAGGGATATCATAGTAGTGGATTTCCTCCATCAGAATGGGGTTTGACTAGATGACTTCTGAGGTCCCTTCTAATTCTTTAATTCTAAAATGAAAGATGAACAGGGCATGAACCACGGTGCCCAAAGGAAGAAGCAATATGATTTTGCGGTGTATCAGACAAGGGGAACAAAGGAGGATGGAGAAAAGTCAAAGGGATTCTGTCCTCAGGTGGTTCTCCTCCTACATGTCTAACTGCTTTTTCAGTATTTCCATAGGACAGGGGTGGGCAATATGTAGCCTTCCAGATATTGGTGGACTGCAACTCCAACATCTCCAACATCATCATCTCATGGATGGCTAGAACTGAATGAAATTGTAGTCCAACCACATCTGGAGGGCCAAAACTTGCCCATCCCTCCCATAGGAGGAACTCTTCCTCTGCTTTGCCTCCATCTATTCCCCCTTCCCCCTCGGGTTTAGTTCTTGATCCCCCACTTTTCTTTTGCTACATACTGTCCCTGAATAATTGCATCCTATTCCATGTATTTCAACACAAGATGAGTTCTAATGACACCCAGTGACTGCCTGTGCACTCTTTATATACATTGGCAATCTCACTATCCACAGGATGGAGAAGAGGGTTTGGGAGGAAAGTGTAGCCATTGATGAAGCATCTAAGGTCCCCTCCACAAGGATTCGCTTTTGCGCCTGGTTAAGTGATTATGCGCTTCATCGCTGAAGCGCATTTATGCCTAATACCTCTGCACGAGAGGCAGGCAGGGAGAGGGGAGGGGGGAGGTAGGGCGGGCAGGCGGGCACCTGTCTCTTTAAGGCAGGTCCCTGCGAGTTGTTATGCTGGAGAGTGAAGGAACTGATGGGGCGATTGAATGAAACGGAGCAAGGGGGGGGGAACAGGGCAAGAAAAAGGGAAAAGGGAGCTGGAAGACGGAGCCCGGTAGGAGCGGAGCCAGGAGCCGAGCGGGGGAGCCAGCAGCAGCAGCAGCAGCAGCAGCACTCGGGAGGCAGGGCGCACGGGGGGGGGGGGGAACAGGGCAAGAAAAAGGGAAAAGGGAGCTGGAAGACGGAGCGAGAGGTCAGCAGGAGCCCGGTAGGAGCGGAGCCAGGAGCCGAGCGGGGGAGCCAGCAGCAGCAGCAGCAGCAGCACTACTCGGGAGGCAGGGCGCCAGCTTCACATCCCGCCGCAAAATAAAACTCGCTATTTAACGCGCATTCGATAATGCGCACAATCAGAGGGATAGCACGCCTCTACACCCGATTTGTGCTCCCTCCTTGTAGAGGTAAATTTTTTAAAGCGCCTTGAAAGAGCTTTAAACCTCTCTTGTAGAGGCAGCCTTAGTGGAGAGATGCACTTGGAAAGGCAGGATCGGATAGAGGGAAAACGTTCTGGGTAGAGGCAGACCTGGGTGTCATTAGCACACATCTTGTGTTGAAATGCATGGAATGGGATGCAATTATTCAGGGACAATATGTAGCAAAAGAAAGGTGGGGGGAATCATGAACTAAGCCCTGAGAGGGAAGGGGAAATAGAGGGAGGCAAAGCTGAGGAAGAGTTCCTCCTATGGGAGGGATGGGCAAGTTTTGGCCCTCCAGATTTGGTTGGAATACAATTTCATTCAGCCCTAGCCATCCATGAGATGATGATGTTGGAGATGTTGGAGTTGCAGTCCACCAATATCTGGAAGGCTACATATTGCCCACCCCTGTCCTATGGAAATACTGTAGGAGGAGAGCCACCTGAGGACAGGATCTCAGAGACTTAAGGGAAGAAAGAAAGAAAGAAAGGAGTCAAGCAGGAGAGCATGACAGATTATATCAATATAATTTTGTAATTTAAATATACCATCTATGTTCATATATAATATTGATACTGAGTTTTGTTGTTTATTTTATGACAGCTAGTATTTAAATCTTTTTGGAGGACATGAATGTCAAAATCTTCTCAGTAGTAAAAGAGAAATTTGTCGTAATCCAGGAAGAAAAACTTCAGAACTAAAAATATTTCCATATTTAAAGAGAAGGAGAGAGAGAGGGGGGGAGAGCGAGCGAGCAAGCAAAGAATGTGTCAGGAAATAAAAAGGTCAGATGTGACAAGTGTGGAAAAGGAAAACATTGCTATTCTCTTCCCTCTGCTTTCATTTGTACGGCCTCCTGAATTCAACCTGAAGTCATCTGAATGTTAATCCTACCCAGAATTTTTTCCGCAAGACAAATGCATCCCACCCCCACGTATGAACATGATATCCTAGAATATTTGGGAGGAAACTCTGATCCATTTATAAACCCATTGACATACAACCGTGGCTGGGAATTATGGGAGCTGCAGTGCAAGACATTTAGAGGGCACCAGTTTGTGAAAAGATGTCCGAAAGGCTACCACATTTATTGTGACTTAAGCTTCTGCGAGCTAGATCCAACATTGCAGGAAGTGGTGACTTACGGAGGTGAGAGCCTTTAACCTGAGCACAGAGAGAAAAATAAAAAGAAATGCCTGCGTGTTTAAACCCAGAGAGGCCAAAAGAACAGTAATGCAAGAGACAGAACTGGGTGTGCCGCAGTGCTAAGCAGGACACAAATAAATGCAGGCTGCCTCTACAAGAGAGGTTTAAAGCTCTTTCAAGGCGTTTTAAAAAAATTACCTCTACAAGAATGGAGTGCAAATCGGGCGTAGAGGCGCGTTATCTCTCCAATTATGCGCATTATCGAATGCGCGTTAAACAGCGAGTTTTATTTTGCTCCGGCCGTTAAAGCGCATTTTGACTATGTGAACAAGCGCTTATGCGCATTAACTACCATTTTGGTCATCCGTTAATGCGCTTCACCGCCTCTCACCGCCTCTCGTGCAGAGGTATTAGCTGTAAATGCACTTCAGCGATTATGCGCATAATCGCCTAACCGGGTGCAAAAGCGAATCCTTGTAGAGGGGACCGCAGAAGCCAAAGGAATGATTGCAAGATGCAATCTGCATGGGGGTGATCTACTCCTGGCTAGCTTCGGAAGAGGCTCTTTCTAAACCTCCTGGCGTTCCGGGAGGGAGGGGGAGGCTCTCGTGATATCCTCATTGCGAAAGCATCTCCCAGCATGCACACGTGGCGCATGACATCCCGCAAGGAAACGGGATGTTGCGCCTGCCTTTTGGGGGGGGGGCAAGGAGGAAGCACACATGCGCTCCAGTGCCAAATGTAAGCAAAAACAAAAACAAAAAACCCAAATCGGGCCGCCACCCCCTTCCTGCTATTTCAGGGGTGGCGAAATTTCTGCCACCCCATCCCCTGATGGGTATGGAGCCATGCAGTGCAGCTCCTTGCCCGTTTCTGGTATCATGCTTCCTCACGAGAAAGTGCGGCACCAGGTGGGATGGGCACCCACATCTCCCGCAGCCTCAGAGATATCTTTCACAGAGATAAGGATCCCTTATCTCTGTGAAAACCCATGCCTATCCCCCCCACCCCCAGGAGTTCCTGTGCGTCATCTGATCACACAGGGACCACCCAGGGGCAGTCCCGATAAAAAAGGTCTGTGTAGAAACGTCCAGATTCTTTTTCATCATCTGTATGAGCAAACCATTTTCAATTCTGAAACTTGAGATGGACAGTGAGTGGTAAGTGACTGATCTAAGTGTCGGTGAGGATAGAAGGCCTATGGATTGAGAGGAAAGGGTTGGCTGAGCTACTAAGGGATTTTTGATATTTTGAAGTGGACTAGATGAAGCAGAGGTATACTGTAAATCTGGTGGTACAGCATGATTGAGCCATGAGTCCATCTAGTCCAGCAGTCTGTTCACACAGTGGCCAACCATCCCATAAGCGGGACATGAGTGCAATAGCACCCTCCTGCTTGTGTTCTCCAGGAACTAGTATAAAATTAGCTGGCAAAACAGAAGAGAAAGAGGAAGTGGGGAAAGGAAGGTAAGACAAAGAGTGATAAATTCTATGGGAGCATGTTGGAAGGTATATTGATGTGTTAGTGTAGAGATGAACAGGTCTGGGCGGTGGTAGATACGGCAAGCACTTGATATCTTGGGCTGAGGGAGAGACATTTAAAAAAATTTTTTTTGCCAGTATCAGAAAGGGTTTCCCCCATTTGACTTTTTCAGCTTAGCCTTATGTAGGTCTACGTATATCAGTTTGGAAACATTGTTAGGAGACTTAAAAACCCTTGGCCCTGTCCGTACAATCAACCAGCTACTATTTCTGTTTGCCTGGTGGAATAACAAACACATGGCCGTTCCCTCTGTGATGCACAAGAGCGTCACATGTATGGCTCTAAAAGCCATATTGGGATAATACCTTTTTGTTATCAAAGGTCTCAAAATAGTGTGCACATTTTTGAGTTCTCCAGATGGAAAGCAAAGCAAAAAAAGATACAAAATGTGAGGAGATTGCAGACATCCAAATTAGTTTCTATCAGGTGCTATGATGGTTTGAAGTTGCACTTAGGACTGTCCCTGGGATGAAAAAACAAGGAAACAATGTTGGGTTCACACAACATGTGAAGCCAGGCTCAGTGGTTGAGAGTGGGTTGGTGTTGAACCATGGGTTATTGTTGAACTGTGGGTTAACTGAACTCAGTGCATTTCCCACAGGGTGGGTTATTGTGTTGTCTGAATGCAATGTGTTTTCCATGCAACACGCTAACCCACACTCAGAGGTTGAGTGTGGGTTGTTGTTGAACTGTAGTTTGTTGTTGAACCATGGGTTGCCTGAATGCAGTGTGTTTTCCACAGGGTTACTTGTTAACCATGCAGTGTAGTTTGTTAACCTCCTGAACCATGGATTCTCAAGGTAGCTTGTTCAAGAAAAATAAGCCACACTGCATGGTTAACAAGCCACCTCGTGGAAAACACGCTGCATTCAGACAACCCATGGTTCAACAACAACCTACAGTTAAACAGCAACTGACACTCACCACTGAGTATGGGTTACTGTGTTGCATGAACCCAGTGACTAGTTGATGCCCCATTTATGCAAATATAAAATCCAGCTGTTACTCAGAACTGTCTCCATCTTTTGGTGAAATATATAGGTTTCTTGGTAGGTGGGGAACAGAACTAGAAACCTGAGAGTTTTAATGTTAACAAAGCTGGAAATTATTTTAGATGGTGTATTTGGTAAAAAAAAAAAAAGACCCTCTTCCTTTACTGTAGAATCCTGCTGCTGAATGGCAAAATTTGGTATTCTTCAAGTTGCACAAAAAGCAAAGGTAGCCATGTTGGCCATAAGAAAGAAAGGCAAAAGGCAAAATCCTTATTAGGGCAATGTAAACATGTGTGGCTGTTTGAGAGAGAGAGAGAGAGAGAGAGAGAGAGATTAATTGCCTTGTAGAGCCACATAAACCACCCTTATGTGACATGTTACTTAAGCTCCATGCTGCGGGAGAGAAGTATGTATCTGGCCATCCAAATGGGAAGGGGATCCACAGCTGGGTGATAATATGAACTAGTGTCTGGGTTGTCTTTTGCACAACAGCTCCCATCAACTCCAGATGGCATGGCTAATAGTCATGGATGATGGGAATCCAACAACATCTGGAAGGCCGCATTACTGCACTGGTAATAATCTGGGGCGTGAGGCAAAAGCCAAGAGAACCCAAAGGAAAGTCCCCTGGAGTAAACCAGAAATTTATTCCTTCCAGTATCGAAAGCGTAAGGGAGAGCTTGGCCATGGATTGCATTTTGATAGGAGGACAGTGGCCAGCTGAGCAGAGGTAAACTGAAGGCATGCTTGTTTTGACCTCATTCTGGTTCTTGGCTAAGTGAAATATCCCCGCTGTCTTTGCAAAGGACCAAGCAGAATTGAGCAGTCTTGAAAAAGCGACTGTTATTCTAAATTCTTTTGGTTTTATGAAAAATTGCCAAGATTCCATTGTCATTTATTTAAGTAAGGCTTGGTAAATGCTTTTCCCGCCCTGTGTTGAGAAATGATTTACAAAGTGTTTGTAACCCCAAGAGTTTCCAAAAGCCTCTTGCATGTCAAAGCAGAACAATTAATCTTGTGATTAGCATTCTGAAAAACAGCACTTGCGGTCTGATTAGCAAATATTTGTTAGCATTCTTCCTTTCTACAGAGAATTGTCACTTTGACACCCCTCTCTTTCTCTCTTTTCGGAGTATAATGTAACTCTGTTCCTCTTACACATACAGTCAAAAGGAGCCAGTCAGATCTTGTACAATACATTAAATTGGATCCTCTCTGATGAAGTTCAGGGTGGTTTCAGGAAAATGTATAATGTAGCCACTTTGTACAACATTAGCTCTATTCATTCATTATGAAAAGTGCGTAGACTCACCACACAAGCAGAAACAGAGCCATATCAAGTAGCCCTGCCCACAATGTTCCATCATAACAAAGCTCCTCCCATAGACATCTGCACATGTGTAGGCTGTCATCGGGGTTCCAAATTGCATGGAAGCCTATGCACATAGAGCTATATGTGTGAAGGCCTCCTTGCTACAGGCATTTGCACTGTAGGCATGGACACCCCTGGGAGGAGCTTCACTATGATGGAACATGAAGGGGTGGGGCTACTCAAGCACAGCCTCATTCCTGTTCATGGGGTGAATCTTTTCGTAACGAATGAATAGAGCCATATTCAGTGGCTCCGATTTCAGTGAGACTGTAAATCCATTCTGGGTTTCAATCAGACCCAGCCAGAACTCTAAATGAGCTGAACCCAATCCCTAAAATAGGTTCAGTACCTTGGATAGCTTCTTTAGAGTTCTGGTTGGTTCTGACTGAAACCAAAAATTCACAGCCCCACCAAAATTAGAGCCACCAGCCTCCACTGGCTATATTCATGGTCTTTTTTTTCTTTCTTCCTTTTTTCTTTTTTCAGTGAATGTTCAGCGAATGCATGTGGTAGGGGAAACTGGGCTGTATCCATTCAGCTGACTGTCACCATAGAGCAGGTGTGGGCAATTTCTAGGGTTCAGGGAGCCATATTGTCCCTCCCCACAGTATCCACCAGGCTCCACGCCTCACCCTGCAGAAATTGCTGCTGCTGAAATTTGCCTGGGAAGCTTCTTTGCCTGAAACTTGCCTGGGAAATTTGCCGGGAGCTCAATTCTGCTTGCAAATAAGGTGTGTGCCTCCCCTGCTCCCCTTTTTCCTTGGAGAATTATTGGCAATAATAATGTCAATAATGGAGAATTATGGCAATAATAATAATGGCAAATTCAGAAACAGGGGCAGGGCCCCCACAAAGATGGCCACGAGGAGCTGCATTCAGCCTGTGAGCCATGTGTTGCCAACCCATGGCACAGATTTGATAGGCATACAACATTACACAGTTGTGACCCTCACCCCCCAAAAAAGCAGTTGGATATATGCAGGCTCTGTGTAGACATTCAGCTGAATATGTGCGCACAACACACATAATCCTGCTCCTACTCCTGCACATGTTCATCATAATATGTGAAAAGCACTTATTTTGAATTGAATGTATATGGCTATTCATTGGCTAAGAGTCTCTCAAGGCATGGGGCCTGTTCAGACAACACACTAAGCCATGGTTAGGTCACTAACTCTTTTGCAGCAAGTGGTTAGTGAGCCTATTTAAACTGTGGTTATGTAGCCACCATGATCAAGAATGGTTCACATGACATGTTAAGCCATAATGTTTAGCTCAAAATGCTTAACCATCATGGTTTAGCATGTTGTCTGAACAGGGCCATGGTGGCTAAGGAAGATCCCAGTTCAAATATTGTCTGTGCCATGAATTGAACACTAGGTGGCCAGAAACAAGAAACCAGTCTTTCCATCCATACTATTCTCCTTTCTAGGGTTGTTTGTAAAGGTAACTGAAATAATGTATGAGGTTGTTACCCACCTCCCCCCAGCCCTGTGCCACCCCATATACACCACCACCAGACCACAGGTACATGGATCAGGAAACTGCTGTACGCATCAGTTTTCAATCCATGTAGCTGCGGTGGGAAAAACAAACAAATCCTACTGTTTTTCAAACAATCCTACCGGCTAATGTTTTCCTCCATAGGATAATTCTTGTAAACTTAAACTGTAATTTTGGAAGTAGTCCTAAACCTAGAACAGAAGGGAATTTGTAGGGAATGATTTTCACATTCAAAATTATAAACCTACATCTTCAATGAATGCATATGAATATTTGCATCTTAATGGAATGCATTCTGAAAAAAATTGCTTGGCTTACTTGCTTGAGTACGTCCGTACCTCTGTGCTCAGCAGTCACCTGACTACCTTGCATTACATTTTTCCTCATCTCTGCTTGCAGCAGTCTGTGGTCTGGATTGCATATGCTGATCTGTGGGAGCCGCTGGGTGCTCACATCAATGCATTTGGCAATGGTTTTAAGCATCTAAAACCAAGAATAGATTGAAGCATGTGCAAAACAATTTGATTCACTTCCTGCTAGAAAGGACTTCAATACTAATTATATTTGTTGGAAAGAAATTACATTGATGTCAGTTGAATTTACTTCCCAACTGAAGTATTTTCTGGACTGCAGCCTGAGGTTTCAGATGTCCTGCATCCAGCCAGGCATGCAGAGGTGAACTGGCTTCAACCAGACTGAGGCTATGCACAAGATTGTAGAGGAAGTTATTCATGGAGGGTAAGGCTACTCATGGGCACTAGTCATGATGGTGCCCTATACATCCTCCATGTTCAGAGGCAGTATGCCTCTGAGTACAATGTCCTGGGTTTCAACAGGGGAACAGGGGCTTAAGGGGAGCATGTATCCTTTTACAGAGGTTAGTCCTCTATTCAAAGGGTTACCAGAAGATTGTCCTCTATTTTGAAGGTGTCCTTTGTTTGAAGGGTTGTCCAGACTTGCATAAAGTCTCGTATAAAGATAAAGAACCACCAAAAGGAAGATGTGAAGGTTTAAGGGCCTGCACTTTTTCTGTTGGAAGAGGGTATCCCTGAATGAAGTAGTTTCATTTCTCCAGTTAAGATTCATTCCCTGTTTAAGTTTCATTTCTCCAGTTAAGTTTTATTTCTTCAAAATGGGAACAGTACTATCTGTTTGGGGAGGAGGGTAAAAGAGTGAGAGAACCAGCCAGACCAGAGGGATGTCCAGAGCGTAAGGAAAGAGCAGAAAGATGCAGCCTGAAGAAGCCTAGGTAAAGCTTAGGGTAACAGAACTTGTGTTTTTGCAACTTTTATTTTCTGTTAATACCTTTATATCACTCAGCTCTATTGACTATATGCCTTCTGTAGTGTCTGCAGCCTAAACCCCATGTTACTAGGAAGGGGAAGGTAAAAAGAAGGAAGGTGGGTCTCTTAAGGAGGAAAAAGATCCTTAAAGAGTTGCTCAGGGGGTCCAAGTCAGAGAAGGAACCGTAGCAAAAGACCTGGGCCTCGAACTAGCCATCAATAGTACCTGGACAGCAAAGTGAGCAAGATACACAGGTCACCAGGTCACAGTCTCTCCCCCCCCTCACCATGTACTGTACTCTATGGATGTACTGTAATTCTATTTGAATTATAATAATTACTCTAATTTTGCAGCTGTGCATATAAATTAGCACATGCTAATTTCATGCAAAACAGCTGCCTCTTCTGTCTTTTTTGTTTTTGTTTTTTTGTAATGCAAGTTATCCTTTTTGGTGATCCACAAGTGGCCACCCTATCCATTGCCCCCAGGTCTTGCCTGTGGACTTCCCATAGGCATCTGCTTGGGCACTGTGGGAAACAGGAACCTGTTCTGTGGAAGAGCCATACCTTTTGAGTGGCAATTTAGCCTGGGTTACCTGAATCCTGGATGGTCAGTTGGTAGCATACCTGGGCAGGAGCAGGAGGGCCACAAGCTTGGCTCTAGAATGCAGTCAGGCCCACACTCATGGCTTAGCAAAACGGAGGTGAAAACATACCAAGGCATATGTACTATAGCAGGGGTGTTAAGAACATAAGAAGAGCCCTACTGCATGAGACCAAGGGTCCATCTTGTCTAGCATTCTGTTCATGCAGTAGTGGCCAAGCAGCTGTTGATGGGAGACTCATAAGCAAGACATGAGTGCAATGGCACCCTCCTGCCCATGTTCCCCAGCAACTAGTGTACACAGGCATACTCCCTCTGATGGTGGAGGTAGCAAAGAGCTATCAGGACATTTAGCCATTGATATCCTTCTCCTCCAAGACCTCTTGAAATTCTTTCAGCTTGAGGGTTTAATTCAGATTTAGAGAACAACTTGAGGGCTGCATTCCAGTGATGGGTGGGGCCAAAATCAAACGGGGTGGAGGCAAAATACCCCGCATTAGCAGCATATTTTAGTTTAAAGCTCTTACTGCCAGTAACTAAGCCTGAAGAGAGGTATGTCAACTTTTTAGAAAGGGGTGGGGAAGGCTTCCCTTATAACAGGCAGGAAACTATCTAACGATCAGTGGTCAGGGGAAAGATGTGAGGTCAGTGGAAGGGATGGGGACCCCAGGGGGGCAGATTTGGCCTGCATGCCTGAGGTTCAACACCCCTGTCCCATAGTATGTATTAGCATGTCACTCTCTTTGCTATGAACCTGCACAACCTTTCGTGAAAATTCTTGTGTAAATGGAAGCATCATAGAACCGACCTATTATAAGAACATAGGAACATAGGAAGTTGCCTTCTACTGAGTGAGACCATGGGTCTATCTAGCCCAGTATTTTCAACACTGACTGGCAGCAGCTCTCCAGGATTTCAGGCAGGAATTTTTCCTTGCCCTACCTGGAGAAGCGGAGATCAAACTGGGGACCTTCTGTATGCCAAGCAGGTTATCTATCATACTGAGCTTCCACCCCTTCCCACATAGCACATTTGTGCCCGAGTTTGCAGCCACCACCCAGAGTGCTTTGGATCCAACCCCATAGTCCTTAAGTGGGCTCAAGCATGCCCACTAATATGAAATAAAACACATCTGAAAAGGCAACAAGAATATGTTCAGCAGTTCAGGGACTATTTTGTAACAGTCAGGCTGGCATAAAGATTCATTATTGATTCTGCTGGTGATGGTGTTGTTGGAAGGTTCTGTGACAAACCACAATCACATTTAGGCAATACAACCTGGGCGAAAAGTCAGGAGCACAAACAGTGGCCTTTTAGTACCCTGTTAGAGAGAAACAAAGTTGAGGCACATTGGGACTGAACAAACAGGACTAATTTAATGAGGGTTCAAGAGGTTGTGCCATGCTGGGTCATGGGAATTAATTGAGGTCAGGAATAGGCATGTTCATGGCAGAAACAAGTTCTATATTTTTTCCTCCTACAAATTTTACGTCTAATGCCTATAGAGATTCAAAGCCGAAATTGCCTGTTTTTACGACAGAATTTAATAATAATAATAATAATAATAATAATAACAACAATTTATTTCTTACCCGCCTCTCCGTCTGGATCGAGGCGGGGAACAACAACATGATAAAATACATAAAACTGATTAAAACATGACACATATTATTAAAACTGCAAAAAAATCCTAAAACATCCTAAAAACTTCCTTAAAGCATTCTAAAATTCCACTGGATATGCCTGCCGGAAGAGAACAGTCTTTATGGCTTTCTTAAATTCTAAAAGACTGTTAAGTTGACGAGTCTCCTCCGGCAGGTCATTCCACAGTCTGGGAGCGGCAGAAGAGAAAGTCCTCTGGGTCAGCCTAGTCTTGGCCGACTGCAGTAAGTTCTTCCCAGAGGACCTGAGCGTGCGGGGCGGATTGTATGGGAGAAGGCGATCCCGCAGGTAACCTGGACCCAAACCATGTAGGGCTTTAAAGGTAATAACCAACACTTTATACTTCGCCCGGAAACTAATTGGCAGCCAGTGGAGCGATTTTAAAGCTGGCGTAATATGGTCACCCCTAGATGTACCGGTGACCAACCTGGCTGCCATATTTTGAACTAGTTGAAGTTTCCAGACTAGGCCTAGAGGTAGCCCTATGTACAGCGCATTGCAGAAGTCGAGCTTCGAAGTTACCAGCGCGTGCACCACCATCTTTAGGTCTTCCAACTCTAGGAAGGGGCGCAGCTGGCGTATCAGCCGAAGCTGATAGTAGGCACTCCTGGCCGTCGCATCTATCTGGGCTGTCATTTGGAGCGACGGATCCAGGAGCACCCCCAAGCTGTGAACACAGTCCTTCAGGGGGAGTGTAACCCCATCCAGAACTGGTTGACACACCTCCAAACCCAGGTTGCGGCCTTTGACAGCAAGCACCTCCGTCTTGTCTGGATTCAGCTTCAGTTTGTTTTTCCTCATCCAGCCCATTACCGCCTCCAAGCATTCATTCAGAGGAGACACACTATCCTTAGCTGGCGCTGTTATCGAAGGCATAGAGAAATATATTTGGGTGTCATCAGCATACTGATAGCACCCCGCCCCATGCCTCCGGATGATCTCTCCCAACGGTTTCATATAAATGTTAAACAGCATTGGGGAAAGGATGGCACCTTGCGGTACGCCACACAGCAGCTCCTTCTTTGCAGAGCAGCTGTCCCCAAGCATCACCATCTGGAACCTGCCCGAGAGGTAGGACCGGAACCACTGAAGCACAGTGCCCCCGATTCCCAATCCCCTCAGGCGTTCCAGAAGGATACCATGGTCGATGGTATCGAAAGCCGCTGAGAGGTCCAGAAGTACCAACAGGGACACACTCCCCCTGTCAATACTAAGGCGTAGATCATCCACTAAGGCGACCATAACAGTCTCAACTCCGTATGCCGCCCTGAAGCCAGTTTGAAATGGGTCTAGAAAATCAGTGTCATCCAAGACTACTTGGAGTTGAAAGGCAACCGCCCTCTCGATCACCTTGCCCAAGAATGGAAGGTTTGATACCGGTCTGTAGTTATTAAAGTCCAGGGGATCCAGGGAGGGCTTCTTTAGAAGCGGCCGTACCACCGCTTCTTTTAAACATGATGGGAAAGTCCCCTCCCTGAGAGATGCATTAATAATATATTGTAATTGCGATCTAACCGCATCTCCTCCCTGGACGACCAGCCATGAAGGACAGGGATCGAGAGGGCAAGTCGTCGTCCTCACTCATCCAAGCAGCTTGTCCACGTCCTCGGTACTCACCAACTGAAACTGATCCAGTGTAATTCTACTCGCGGAGTCGCCGGACACCCCATCGTCAGCCTCTGCTATAACGACGGCATCTAAGTCGGCTCTTATCCGAGAGATTTTATCTGTGAAATGATCGTTAAAGGCATCACAGCGAACTGCCGAAGGCTCTAAAATCGGATTCAGGGGGGAAGGTGCCCGAGTTAGACCCCTCACCATCCTGAACAGTTCCGCTGGACGCGAATTCGCAGACGCAATGCGCGCAGAGAAGAATGCCTATAGAGATTCAAAGCCGAAATTGCCTGTTTTTACGACAGAATTTATTTGTACTTTCGGTTAATCCTTGGCTTACTGCTAGAACCTCTGCGGTAAATACTCCTACAGGCTTCAGATTGGCCTTGATTCATGCATTACCTGAGTGGGATGGTTGCCACTTGCCTCTGATTGGATCCCATACCACACAAGTAATATGATGGAACAATTATGAGACACAGGCAGATCTCATTGGAATATTTTATTTTCCCTCTTCCTGAATTTTCTGGCCAAAAGCTAGGCTGGTAATTTCACTAGATTTTGGCTCTCTGGTGGAAACTAGGGATGCTGGAGAAATTTGAGATGAGTTCCGATTTCTAAGAATCTGACCTGCAGAATCCGCTGTGGACTGGCCTCACTCCACACAGAGTCTGCGGACTTCCAGATTGTGTGTGTGTTTTTTTAAAAAAAACTTTCCCAAAATTTATGCAAATTTTTCACCAGGAAAAATGCATGTTTTTCATGAGACATATGCCATGCTGGAAAGTATACATAGGGAAAAGTCAAATGGAATGGGGGATAATAGGCTAAATGTTATGTAAATTATGTAAAGGGTTGCAAACTTGTGCATTTTTCCATATAACCGAGGGGCGGGGGGGCGGGGATCAAATCCATCTGTGAACAGATACCGGAATGAATGACACTGCACATCCACAAAACACACGCAGGATCGATTTCACAAAATCCGGACATCCCTAATGGAAACTAATGTGATTTCAAACAATCTGTGCTAATCAGACTGCCTCTTGACTGTTGTTTCCAGTTCTAAACATTGTGTTTTCAGGATATTGACAAACTGGAATGTGTCCAAAGAAGGGTGACCAGGACAATTGAGGGATCTGGAAATCTAGTTCTAGGAGGAATGGTTGAAAGATCTGGGGATGTTTAGTCTGGAGGAGAGAAGATTAAAAGGAGATGTGATAGCTGTCTTCAAATATTTGGGGGTGGGCAGAGGGGTCCATTAGGCAGAAGTTACCTGACAACCCAGGGAGAAGATACCTTCCCTCTCTTTTGTTCCAGAAGGAAGAACTAGAACCAATGGGTAGAAATTGAAATGAATCAAATTTTGGATGAACATTAGAAGAAATGTATGAACAGTATGAGCTGTTTGAGCGTGGTATTTAATGCCTTGGGGTGTGGTAGGACAGGGGTGGCTGCTGTGCTGCCCCCTAGTGTGATTCCTGCTGCTCCCACTGCCCTGACATTTTATTTTTAAATGGCGCCTGTAGAAATCACCCCAAAGGCCAAATTGAGCTTGTTTTCACTCCTGGTGTTCTGTAGATTCTATGGAGTACCAGAAGGGTTAAATTTAGTTTGCAAAGAAATTTTGGCAGCAAAACTGTGATTTTGGGAGCTTTTGAGGGAGGCCCAAAAGGAGGTCTGGGAGAGCAGGCAAAAATAGTCCTCAGTGCTCTGGATATTGAGCAATTCCTGTTGTAGACTGCCCTTTGCTGTTGGTATTTTAACAGAGACTACATGGCCATCTATGTGACATGCTGTCAATGCATGATTCCTCCATTGAGTAGGTGATTGGTCTATATCAGGGATATTGGACCTCTTTCAGTCCTAGGGCGAAACACAAGTTATAAATTTTTGAGAAGTCCTTGGGGGTTGCATTCCAATGTGGGTAGGGCCAAAGGCAAATGGGGCAGAGCCAAAAATACCAGCATATTTCAGCTTAAACCTCTTACTGCCAGTAATCAAGACTTAGGAGAAGCATTTCAACATGTTAGAATGTGGGGGAAGCCTGGAAACCAGGGGAAGAATAGCTCTATGGGCTGCCCTGGACGGCCAGGTTGTGACCTCAGGCAAGCCAGATTTGGTCCCTGAGTTGGAGGTTCTTCACTCCTAGACTCTAGATAACCTCCAAGGTCCCTTCCTACTCTGGGATTCTAGGGTTCCACATCGCACTGTGTCACCTTCAGATATTCTCCCTCATCGCCCAACTCCAAGTGATTAGAATCACAGGAAGGGAAAGTGGAGATTTTGCATGCTGGCCCTGCCTGCTGTAGTCATGTAGGCTCTCTACATGGGTTAGAACCCTGGAATATCAGATTCTAAATTGCACAGGGAGAAGGTCTGCAGCGGAGGGCCTGCAAGTAGTGAAGGCACCCTGGTGTAGATGTTCAGCCTACAGTTGTCAGAGAAATCCACAAGGGAACCAAATGAGTTCAGATTTTTACGAATCAGACCCTCAGATTTTGCAGTGGACTGGCTTTCCCCCTGTTGAGCAGAGTCTGTGGACTGTTTTCCTCGCCTTCAGGAATTTTGTACAAATGTTGTTGTAGAAAAATAGGCAAAACTAAAAAACAGCCAAAAAATGCACATTTCCCCCATAGGCTAAAGCATGAAAATGTACATGGGGGATTTGCACATTTTGGAGGAATTTGCACAAATTAGTATTTGTGCAAATTAGGAAATAGAAAAAAATCTGATTCTATCATGGATGAATGGTGGAAAGAAAGACACCTGACAATCTGTGAAACACAGACGGAATGGATTTTGCACAAGCCGTACATTCCTTGTTTATCCCACAACATATGGAGGGTATGCGAGTGGGTGACAGGCACACACATTCTGGGTCCAACTGGCTCATCCCTGCTCTGTCACTCACATGATGGAAATCATGTGTGTTTGTGTGTGGGAGAGAACAGATGAAGATGGTTTGTATCCCCATCAATTCCCATATATCTATCCTGATGCAGTCCTAGTTAAGTATATACAAGCTGATAGCATGCAACTAATTACATCTCAATGTGCATCCAATATATGCCCATAGTTCCCTGTTCAGCAAGCGATGTACAGATGCTGAATTAGGAAAACTGTCAGTGGAGGCGATGGGAGAGTAATGCATATTACAAATGACTCGAACCTGCGTTGATCAACAGTAAAAACCGAGTGGAGCCAGGCTGTTTGAACTGCAATTTTTGGATCGTCTTGGTAGGATGGCAAATCTTTAGCTTATTCTTCAAGCACAGTTGTATGAGGAGTGCATTTGGCTGAGAAAGCATAGATCGCTCCTGTGTGGCCAATGCACTGAACCAGGCATGTAACTTTAGCCCGGGATGGAATTAAGAGAAAAATGTGTTGAATTGTCCACTAGGGGGAGCAAGATGGCAACACCTTTCCAAACATTATTTGGCAATAGAACTGCCGATATTTCAACAGATGTGGTTGTGGGAAACGAGTTCATAGAGATTTGTAACCCTCCCACCCACTCCCACCCATTCACGTCCCCAGGGTCTCAGTGCTGGAATGATCTCTCTATACAATGCCTTCTGAGACCTAATCCACACCAAGCAGGATACTGCCCTGTGAAAGTGGTATGAAAGAGGTATATAAAAGGCAGGAGCCACACCAAGCAGGATATAGCAGTATATGGTATGTGTCAATGGGCCCCAACAGTTGTCAGTGCACTTCAATACTGCTATAAAGCTGTAGTGTGGCTCCTACCTTTTATATACTGCTTTCATACCACTTTCATAGTGCAATATCCTGCTTGGTGTAGATGAGGCCAACATCTGATAACTCTGGCCTGCTTCTAAGCCCCTAAAATGATCTCTCCAACCTATTCAGTGTTGAGGAGTTCTACCTCTGATGTTTATGGGATTTTCTTCCTGTCTGGATTTTATTTATTTTTTGGTCTAAAATTTTATATAGACCTCAATCGCATGTGTGGATTGGTCAAAAAGGCTCCGCATCACTCCTGAGAGCTGCTTTCCCCCATAATCTGGTCTAAAACCAGATGCAGGTGGAGTATTCCCCCCCTGCTTGTCCCATCCTTATTTGAAAATGCCAGTCACATTCCCTTCTGATTGGCTCTTTTGTGGGTGTAGCACAGTCATGTGGGTAGCTGACATACAGGAGTATCAGGGTACCAAGGAAATGGCCAGGAGGGTAGGTCTTGGGTATGGTCAATGGGTGAGACTTGACATGACATTTAAAAAAGAGGAGTTCTTGTATGAATAAAAGAGAAGACTTGAAATGGCATTGAGAAGTATTAAGCAGATATTTGCTTGAAGGGACCCAGTACTTTTTCAATAAAAGACAAAAGAGGAAGAGGAAGAAGAAGAGACAACAACTGAGGTGATAGCACACCCATGGCTAGCACTGAAGGTGGGCATGACTGAGCACCTGTACATCCCAGCAGAGGCCCACTGACAAGAGTACCCTGGAGTTGTTCCCTCCTCTTCACCACTGCAACCTGCTTGTTCATCTGCGTCTTCCTCTGGCCCACACAATGCTGGTGGTGAGAAGAAGAGGCAGGAGATGCTACCACCCACTTGCTCATAGGCTCTTTGCCTGCCAAGCAAACAAGTGGGTAGCAATGATGAGAAAGGGGATGAAGAGTAAGAGCAGCTGGTGACAATGGCAGTGAGAAGATAGACTCCCCAAGGGAGGGGACCATTGAAGGTGACTTGCCAAGGGTCCTCAAAACCATGGAACTGGCACTGGAGTAGAATGTCATGGAGGAGGGCAGGGTTTACAGTAAGGGCGTCAGTCCAGAGAACTGTCAGTAGTAGCTATCACTGACTTCAAATCATTCATGAATGCTCGTTTAAGGGGCTCAGGTAGACTCCAATTCAGATGAAAAACACTGTCATTCGTTATAGCTGGTATTCTACAGTGACACCTCATTAATATTGACATTCTTGTAGCAGATCGCAACTGTATGCTCATGGCCACAAAAAGGCAAAGTAAAACGAAAGATTTATGCTCCACTTTTCTCCCCTCAGCCCACCAACACTTTTCTGATTTCACTTTATTTTTCCATGCTACTTTCTATAATAATGGGTATGATGATGTCTGAACATATTGAGGAGGGTTGAACACAAGATTATTGTTTTTGTCCCAAAAGTTCGGAAATGGCTTTTAAAATCATGTCTAACCAGTGGGGCTTGCAAAAATAAAAATATAAAATGTCTGGCATGGAGTGCTCTTGTTTAGTGTTCCAGGCAAACAGCCATGTCCTTCTCCATGATACTCTACTCCAATGCCAGTTCCAAGTTTTTGAGGGCTCTTGGTCAAGACACCCTCAATGGGTCCAGAGATTCTTTTTAAAATAATAAAAATGGGGATGCCAGGGACTGATCCTAAGAGCTTCTGAGCCTAAGACCTTCAGAGCTCAAGACCTTCAAAGCTCAAGACCTTCTGAGCCTAAGAGCTTCTGAGCCTAAGAGTTTCTGACCCTAAGACCTTCAGAGCTCGAGACCTTCTGATCCTAAGAGCTCCTGATCCTAAGGGCTTCTGAGCCTAAGAGCTGCTGGATACAGATGTATGCTTTGCCACTGAGCTATGTTCCACCCCCCAGTACCACTGTTGGCCTTATTATACCCACCATTGTGTAACCAAGACAGGCAGCTGTGATTTTTAAAATTTAAAAAGAATTCAGCTGAGAGGAGGGGGGTGCTCATCATGGCTTGAGACAACAACACACAGGAAGAAGAGCTATTCTCACTTAATTTTGATTTTTGCTCTGTTTCAGTTGGTTAGGAGGTTGTGCTAGTGTGGGCATATGTCTTCTTTTACAGACACTCTTCTACCTGAAGCCCTGCCAGAGAACCATCCTCTGTTTGAAGGGCTATCCTGTCCAGTTCCAGTTCGAAGATCAAGAACCATAACAAGAACTGTTGCCTGCCACCAGTTAGCACCAGAACAGCAGACCAAGCATGCAGGCAAACAGGTCACTTGGTTTCAGTCTTCCACACTACAGTGAGATGTACTGTATTTCTATTTAAATCATATGTGTAGTTTATGCAAATGTGTGTCCTCTCTCTTTATTTTTTGGTAATGCATTTCTCCTTCATTTTTTGGCACCCTAGAGTGGGGCCAAAGGACTGAAAAAGGGAGATAGCTTACTCAAGTGTCTGTCTGTTTCCCCCTTCATGGCTAATAGCAGCTTCAGGATGAAGATTTGGACCAAGTCTGTTTCATGGAGAAAAAGTGTTAGCCTCACAGCACCACACCTCGGATTCAGCTTGCCTACCTCCACCCCATGGTTGCCTTAAAAAAAGAAAAAGGCACCAGGAAAAGGTATCCACACATCTTCCACATCACATTTATTTCTTGGCATACAAGACGCACACCCATGCTGTGGACCAGTGGAAGGAGCTTGTCCAAAAGGAGATGCCAGTGGCCTGCAACTGGTTGGAGAAAGAAAACATCCTCAGGTGAGTCTTCAGAACAAACCTTGACCTGTGAACTCATTGCCAAAGCAGAGAACACTGGCCTGAAGTTTGAAGCTCTGGAGAGGAGATGGATGATCCCAATAGGGAGGTCCACAGTGCTCTCTCATCGTAAATCATTGCTGGTGGCTTGTTGTAAAATGTGTATGCCTGAAGGTTAATGGGAAGGAAAGAAGATGGGCTCCATTGAGAGGATGGATCATGTTCTTGCTTCGAATAAAGACAAAAGAAAAGCATGTAGATTGAAGACAATTGAAATGCTTCAAGATGTTGAGTGTTCCCAATTTTCAGTGTTGTTTGATTTTCTCATATAAAAATATTTGGAAGAAAATACTAATTATATGTAAATTGGATAAATTAAAATAAAATCCAGACAGTTATAACTGAAAGCAACTATTTGGAAGAAGGAAAACATACCAGTGCAATTTGGGTGGAACTCTATTATCTATATCCAAGTGGCATCCCTTTGTCTCCCGTGTGAATCAGTGCGCACAATGCTCCAAGACCACCCCATCTAGAAACGCTTTGCTGGATAGACTCTCTAGAACAGTCTCTACCAACCTGGCACTCCGCAGATGTTTTCACCTACAACTCCCGTCTGCCCCAGCCGGCACTGCTACTGATTAGGAATCCTGGGAGTTGTCCAAAACATCTGGAGGGCACCAGTTGGGGGAAAGCTGCTCTAGAAGAAAAAGCCCGTAGACTGTAAAAGTGCTATATATATATATGATCTATCTATTATTTCCTTTTTTGTAATTATTTTAATATATACTAGTGTAAAGCCTATGTCATTATGGGTGCAAGTGGTCCTATTCCATTCCCGCTTTTGTGGCCCTCGGTCATCTTAGCACAAAGGGGCTTGTAAATGATACACATATGAATCCTCCTTCCAAAATTTGTATGCGCCGTGCCCCTTCCCCCTCCCTCACACTCCCTGATTGGCCGCCTCTGTCCCCTTTCCATCCCTGCCCAGGACTTGCCTTTGTACCACACTGATTGGCCAAACAGGGCTGGTGGAGGGGCTGCCCTGCCTGAATTGCACAGAGGAAATTAATTGCCATTAAAACTCAAGCTTTGAACCTTTTTTAAAACTTTCAAAATTTTTTGCACATCTATGCTGTTCAAGCTTCAATTTAAAACAAAAATGAGCAAAATCGGTCTGGTAGATCTTGAATAATAATACTTACACTACTGTATAAGGGTGGATGAGGAAATCCTAACCCAGATCTCTGTATTCTGCTTATCCTGAGAGAGGCCAGCAGGCCAAACAGCTGGTGTGTGTGTGTGTGTGTGTGTGTGTGTGTGTGTGTGTGTAAGGGTTGTTTTGCCCAAGTTGGGGGGGATGGAGGTAGATGGGCCTATTGCGGCATGCCAGTTCCACATGGCCAAACCCAGCTCCTCTCCCCAGCACACACTGAGATGCCTCCCTTTGGTTGGCATGTGAGTCAGTCACCTTCCTTGCCTATTCATGGTGGCATCTCTGTTCCTAATTAGACACATCAACCTGGTTAATCAAACCAGGTAATTTCATCTCTTTACCTCTGGCCTGGAAACCTGTAAAGTCACTGCTGCTGATCAGTGTTGACCATAGTGGGTTAAATGGACTACTGGTATGATTCAGTACAAGGCAGTTTCCTATGTTCCTAAGCAATCACACTAGTTGGGGTCTGCCCAGGGTGCAGAAATGGACAGTCATGGCTCTGGATATAGCTGCCTGAAAAATAGTTTTCCTGATCTAAATATTCTTAATTCTGAACTGGTTGACAATGAGGAATGTGCCTACCAGATTGGCTGCTCCCCCTTACCCACTCCTACCCTCAAAAACCAACCCCATAAACTAGGGTGACCAGAGAAAATCCAGGTCAGGGCTCATGTAACTTTAACAGTTGTAGAGAAAAGGGAATTTCAGCCAGAGTCATTTGTATGCAATTAGTTCCTGGTGAAATTCCCTCTTCATCACAACAGTTAAAGTTGCAGGCATTATACTAGAGTGACCATATACAAAAGCAGGCAGGGCCCCTGCAACTTTAACTGTTGTGATGAAGAGGGAATTTCACCAGGAACGAATTGCATACAAATGACACTGGCTGAAATTCCCTTTTCTCTACAACTGTTAAAGTTACATGAGCCCTGACCTGGATTTTATCTGGTCAGCCTACCATAAACTATATTTCCTGATCTAGGGGGAAAAATGTGTATTGGCTTGGATTTCATTTCTTTTCTGAATTGCCCTTCTCAGACTGGGATTCTACAGCCACACATTTTCTTCCCATGAGTAAGTCTTCTCAGAAATGTTTGGTCATTTGCTAGTGTTTGAGCTGTGGACTACATTAATGAGAGAGTCATTCTCAAATAATGATCTTTTAAGTACTGCTGGCTCCAGGCCCAGTAGCTGCTTTTAATTGACTTGGATTTTCTAAGGAGGCAGAAGAAAACGGTGAAGCAGTACTGAGAGGCAGGCACCCGACGATGCTTCACTACTCGTTCTTTCAGCAATAACTTGGCAATTTACCTGGTCACTCTACTGTTGTGGGTTCCTTCCCATCACTAGAATATAATGGTGTGTATGTGAGCGTTGCGCCTGCTGTTTCTCTTTCTCAGTTGAAATAAAAATGGAGAATTCCAAATATTTAATCCTCAGCTGCTCTAAGATGGTCAGTTTATTGCAGTCTGAAATCGTAGCTTCCAATTAGAAAATTAATTCGTATATCATTTCACTATATATTTTTTTTAAAGCTGATTTCCTTCCAACCCCAAACAGATGATATATTGTTATATGGGGCTGAAGTTACACTTAATATCCTCCTATAACAGAGGGAAACACACACGAGACTTTTCCGCTCCGTTTGGTTAAAGCTTTTAAAAAAAATAATATGTTTTTTACAAGCCTAACTGCAGTTTTTATTCCTCTGAGTCACGTGTGCGCTGGAAACCATGTACTCTCCATGGTTCTCAAAGCATAAAATAGGCAATAAAATGTTTTTAAAGGAATTCTTACTATATTTGGCTTTGCAAAATAAAAGGCCCCAGTAAGTTAAGCCTAATGTCATTAACTTTTTGTGGTTTTCATGCAATTTGTAATCCAAAAATCTTTGGTATTATAGAAGCTGAAGTGCGGGAGGGGGAGGAAGTTAAAACAGTAAAAGGAATGAATAAATGGAGCCAGCATTCCATTTTTCTGGTAAGGAAAATGATTCAGTACCAAAATTTCGAAATGCGAGGGCTTCTTATGACTAAAATGTTCACTTTTTAAATGGCCTTGGAAATTCATTGAAATGGACTCCAGGCTTCCGATCCTCATAGGACTCAATTTCAATAGGATGGTTTGTCAGGACACAGTGATAGATTACTTGCTAAGGAGTGGTCATTTGGATGAAGCCCAATGCTACTGGATGTTTCAAGCATACACTACAGCTACATTCTTATGCGTACTTGCTTAGGAATACATCCCATTGAAATCACTGGAACTGTAGCTGTACTACTCATATATAGGACTCTTTTGTGGAGAAGGTGGGGCTGGGGCTAGGTGAGGGTTAGACCCATTCCATGGGCCTAACCCATCCCATGAATGTTGCCCGTCCAGCCACAGAGTCTCCAAGGGGTGACACTTATCTTCCATGCCCTGCCTTGGAAGAATTTCTGCTGTTATCTCCAACCCACAATTGGAGATAACAGCAGGAATGTGGGTGATGGGGACTTGGCTGGCCCATGAGGATGATGTACAGCACTGAAGCCAGGGACTTAGCTAGTGCTGAGAGGAGCAGCCAGGTTCACTTGCACACTGTGTCCCCCCCACCCCACCCGCTTATGTCAGCCAGCCTGCGAAGGGCTCAGTGCAAGAGATAATTAGGTCCCTCACCTACAACATGCTCCCTACCCCTGATCTACTCACATATAATTGCCCCTTGCAGATGTCGACGTTGAACCTGCAGATATCAAGGAGCCAAGGCCAGCAGGGTAGACATAATAAGGGAAGGGGACAGTGGGGCAGTCCTACTCCCCTTCTCCACATGATCACCTTACACATAAGGAATGTTTGAATTGGGCTTTACTTACAAGAAAATGTACATAGGGTCAATCTAAATAGAACCTTCATTCATTTATTACATTGATATACTGCACAATAGCCAAATCTCTCTGGACAGTTTATAAAGATTAAAACCCTAAAACAAGAATATAATAACAGGATGTATTAAAAATGTAACAATTTTAAACAATTAACAAGAGCAATAATAAACCATAGATTCGAGGACCCATTAAAACCTTATCAAATGATGTCAAATGCCTGGGAGTAGAGGAAAATCTTAACCTGGTGCTGGAAAGATAACAATGCTGGCATCAGGTGAACCTCACTGGGGAGACTCTTCCAGAATTAGGGACTACCACTGAGCAAGTTTTGAATGTTTGGTACAGGGGTGATCCATAAAATATGGGAAATAGCACTCTCAGAAAGATTAACTCCTCACATTTGGGTGATATGAGGGAGTGAAAAATATAACTGGATTCATGGGAAACTGGTTTTCATTGATCACATTCATAAATAAAGGAACAGCCCATTCTGGAGGGATTTGATTAAATAATGCAAGATGGAGGCTAATAAGAAGTCATGCCATCTTCAAATAACCTGGCTCCAAGCTGTTTAGGGCTTTCATACCAGCACTTTGAATCAGTCCTAGACCTAGACCAGCAGCCAGTGAAGCTGGAAAAGGACTGGCATAATGTGGTCTCATTGGCCAGGCCCTGTTAACAATCTGGCTGCCCTGTTTTGTACCAGTTGAAGTTTCCAGACTGTTTTCAAAGACAGCCCCATGTATAATGCATTGCAGTAATCCAGACAAGAGGTTATCAGAGCATGGATAACTGTCGCTAGGCTATCTCTACACCTTATAGACATATTTATCTCTGCTCCTGCTTTGGTTCTTTGTGTTTTAGGGGACCCATGCCTTCAGCCCCAAGGAAAGAGCAACCAAGTGGCATGGCAGTATAAATTATTCCTACTCTTTTTTTTTTACTGCTGTGAAATAAAATGCTCCTGTAAAGCTTATTCTACACTCATTCAGGGATACTTTGAAATTCAGCTTGGAAGGGGGACACCATTTGCTGTACCACCTCAGGAACCAAAGTATCTTGGACCAGCCCTTGCTAGGCCAAAGTCTTCTCATGGAATACATAGATTCTGAGGAGGAATTTGATGAAAGATAGAGATGAGTAGCACCAAGGAGGGTTTTTATGTGTGTGTGTGTGGGGGGGGGGGGGGACACAGAGTAAGGAGCAAGGTTTATCCAGAGGAGCTTTTGAAGACATTAGAGATTTAGGCCACAATTCATCCCAGAGTTAGGGGCACTTACGCCCACTGGTTTTAATGGGCTTAGGCCTGCTCATCTCTGGCTGAGACAATGGCCTTGCTCTCTCTTGGTTCCATGTGAGAATTCCATAAAGCAGAAGTAGGACAGAAGAACCCTGTGGCACAATCCAAAAGAAGTGGGGGGTGCCCCCCCTCCCCGAGAAGTCACAGCCACAATATTTGTCTGCAAATGCTGTTTCAGTTGTGTGGGAGTTCAGGTTACTAACTTTCCAGTTCTTTTTACCAGTTCATTCCAAGAACAATTCCAGTTTTTATAAGTTAATAAAAAAGAACTCGGGTACTTGTAATAAGGGAGCGAGCGAAGCCAGAAGGGGGGGGGGGAGTTGGGACAGCAGATCAGGAAAATTATCAGTCTGAGCGTGCAGGCTTGCCAAATTCAATGAAGAAAATAAATCTTGAATCTCTGAGCTTGCCACAATCCAAGGGAACCCTCAATGATCCCTGAGCAAGAATTATTCAAATTCAATTTGGTGCGTTCTGCTTTTAATACATGCTACCAGGAGCAGACAGTTTTAAATAACAGGCTTGAAGTATGCATTTGAACCAGACGGAGCTGTAATGCACACACACATCAAAACAAAGAAAACTGTATCAGTTACCACAGGAGGAGGGGGAGGGGGTGGGAATGAAAAACTAAAATATGTTTGTGTGCAATGTTGAAATGATATGATTGAAAGGAAATGCTGATGGGAACCGAGTCTTACATTCCCCCCAAAATAGATTTTTCATTTGATTGATATATATATATATATATATATATATTCAATGATATAAAAAACCCTGCTGGTTTAAAAGCAGAATTAAAGCTGTCTTAAGATCCACAAAGCTAGGAAATTGCAAGTTTAGGCTGATGCCTTAACAGACATGCTCCATGATCAGTGATGATGTTACTGATCACAGGGCATGTCTGTTAACGCCTTAGCCTTAGCTTCCAATTTCCTGGCTTTGTGGTGCTTGAGCCAGCATGAGATTGCCTTAACTTTTAAACAGTGAGACGGAGGCCTTTTATAGTAAACCTCAACATCCTTAAGCTGTTTTTTTGTGGCACTACAGGAAGACTGAATTACATGAGAGTTCAACTTTCCATTCTGGATTTGATGAATGGGGGGAGGGGGAATCAATCAATGCTACAGTGAGATTACTACCAGCAGCAGGCATGCAGCAAGGTATTTGGGGTACCATTGGAATCCAAGGCGAGATCTATATACCTTGTGTCAATTCATTACGATTCCATCGTGGTAACGCTATATCCCTCTTGTGCATTTATACTTTGTAGGACACACAATGACATTTGTTGCAGTATTTTGGATAATGTGGAATCAAAAGCAGAAAATAAAATAACCGTTATGAAAGCAGTATATGGAATGTGTAATGCGCTCCAACAGTTGTCAGTACACTTCAATACCAATATAAGATCTAACCCAAGATGCTTGGTTGGGATAAAACGGGTTAGGGGTAGGAATGCCGGAGAAATCCACCCACGGATTCATAAGAGTTCTGTTTTACAGATCCTGCAGCTTTTTCTGAGTGCCACAGTCCATGGACATGCAGACCTGTTTTCCACTTGGGTGGGGCAAGGGGATTTGTGCTAATGCTTTAATCTGCATTAGTTAACTAATGCAAATAAGAGCTAATACAAATTTCAGGGGGGGGGACTTTTGTTCTGTCAATGAATGGATGAGAAAACAAGACACCCAACAATCCATACATCTCTAGTTGGGGGTATGAAATAAAAATATTTGCTCTCAACCTCACTAAGATTTCCACCAGCATGAATGCTGGTGGACCTACCAGTGGTTGCTTTGATACTTGAAATGCCTGGTGGGGATAAAATAGTATGGGTGGTATATGGTGTTCCAGTTTTTAAAAAAGCGATAAGTGGAAGGATTAGGCACCCTCTTCCAGCACACGACTTCCTTGCTTCCAATTGCATCAGTAATTTTGGCCAAAATTTGGATGAAATCTATGATAGCCATGTCAAGTTCCAAGTGATTTGCTCAATTTGTGTCATTTTTATAAGCATTTGAATTTTGAGGCTTATAATGGTGGGACGTTTTTGTTTGGAACTCACCTTAACTAAAATGGCACTCCGGTGCGCCTTTAATACTTGGCAATATTTGTAGCTAGTTCCTGTGCCTTTAACTAGGATTTTGTGCCCCATAACCAGGTTGTGCCCTGACCTCAGTAGCATTTCCATTAGCAGCTGAACTTACTCAGTGTAATGACATTAGCACAGTCACCAACTTGCCACTTACCTATGCAACAATAGTTTCTACCAAGTGGTGGAGCAGATATGTCTGCCCTCCTCTTCATCATGCATCTAAGTAATATGTAATGTAGGATTTCCATGCAGAGGCCCACGTGCAGAAAAGCCTAAATGGTCCAAAATTTCATACATGCACATTTTGAGGAGAAGAATTGTAGCTGAGATCCTTTAAATGGAGATACAGAATGTTGAGCCTGGGATCTTTTAAGAGTTTTAATGGTTTTTTAATAATGTATTGGTTTTATGTACTTTTAATCAGTTTTACATATTTTATATTTGATGTTGTTCCCTGCCATGATCCAGAGGGAGAGGCGGGTAAGAAATAAATATAATATGATGATGATGATGATGATGATGATGATGGGTGGTCTTCAACTAAGCTATACACTCTTCCAGATTAGTAGCCCATGCCCAGACCACTCCCCATTAAATTCCCTGTTTGCTATAGACTATCATAAACTGCTATGGGCATGGTAGAGGTGTACAAAATGATGCATGGAGTGGAGAAAGTAGGTAGGGAAACATTCTCTCTCTCTCTCTCTCTCTCTCTCTCTCTCTCTCTCTCTCTCTCATAATACCAGTGGAGTCATTCCATGAAGGTGGGAGTTTCAGGACCGATCAAAGGAAATACTTCTTCACACAAAGCATAGTTACACTATGGAATTCACTACCACTAGATGTAGTGATGGCCACCAGTTTGGATGGCTTTAAAAGGAGGTTGGATAAATTCCTGGAGGAGAAGGCTGTCAATGGCTACTGGTCCTGCTGGCTAAAAGCAACCTCCAGTATCAGAGGCAGTGTGCCAATGTACACCAGTTGCTGAGGAGCATGGGCAGGAGGGTGCTGTTCACTCATCTCTTGCTTGTTGGTTTCCCATTTGGGCAACTGGTTGGCCACTATGTGAACAGAATGTGGACTAGAAGGACCCTTGGTCTGATCCAATACAGCTCCTCTTATGTTCTTATGTCTCTTTCTTTCCACAGAGCCAAGCAAGGAATGCATGGAGATTGCAACTTTTGTATGAATACACAAGGGGATGTTTTGTATGCAATTTTGCCTAACATGCACATTATTTCTAAGCAATTTCCCTAATAGCGTGCATTTTAATGGGTTTTTTTTTAATATGCACATTTTAGTGTGTATTTATTTTGCTAACATATGCATGTCCGTATGCATTTTTTGACTGGGGAACTCCACTGAAAAATTTGGAGATGTGCAAATTTTGAAGACTAAGTTTCAGTTTGCATATTGGTTTGACACTGCAATGTTAGGTAAGTTAGCATTAAAATGAGAACTGAATAAACTCCCTCCCCCAACCGTATTGAAGTGGGTCATCAACAATTAGTGCCTGGACAGCATATTGAGCAGTCATGCAGGTCATCTGATCGAAGTCCTTCACATTAGGCAATAGATTGTATTTCTATTTAAATTATAATAATTATTTCCACATGTGCATCTACAGATATAAATTAGCACACACAAATTTTATGCAAATCTTTGTGCTATTTTTTTTAGTGATGCATTTCCTCCCCCACTCACATTTTTATAGCAACGTATAAGTGGCCACCATTAGCATATTATTTGAATGAGATGTCATTAACGCATCAAACATAAGAACATTCATAAACCTGTCAGTAAACACATTATCCTTCCTGGACATACCATCAAGAACCTCAGAGTGGAGGCTCTAAATGCATTGAAATCAGCAGTTCATTTGGAAGAGATGATAAAGAAATTTGATTGTGTTAATCAGGGACTCAATAGGGAGTATGGTTTCTATGCACATTATAAAGACTCTTAATGCACCCTGTGGTTTGTGACTCTTGCTTTGCAAGAATGGAATGCTTGCTGCAGATCTACTTGTTTAACTGTCTTTTCAGACTCAAAAGCTGCATTTAGACAACACAATAGGCAATATGATGGGATAATAAGCAAGTCAGCAGTTGTTTATCTAGGGGGTACTCCCCACACAACTTGATAATAATCAAACATGGTATGGATTAGGATCAGCACTGAATTGGCTATTAGTCCATGATGAGTTGACTCACTCATCCCCCTCCCTCTTTCCCCTCCCAGTCCTCCCGTTAGTATCCCATCACCCATTGCTGCCGAAAATCTATCCTGCCGGCTGGACTAGAGTGCCAGCCACTGCTTTGACTGCTCTTGCTTTGCAACTCTGTGGCTGATGAAATAATCAACAGTGGTCAAGGAAATAACCAATGGTACCCTCCACACAACACAATAACCAATGGTGGTTCAAATAGCCAACTCTGCGCAGCGTTCATTATTTGCATTGGTTATTTCGACAAAATAACCAAACATTGGTTAAAAAACTCCCTTCACACAACACAATAACCCATAGTGGGTTAAATAACCCTGAACCCTGTCAAAGCCTCCAGTTCCATTTACAGCAATTGGTGAAGTGGGTTGTAACCCATGAAAGCTTATGCTAATTTATTAAACTATCTGAACACTAAAACAGTTAGTCTATATTTGTGCTACACTTAACTCTTGAATGTGTAAACCGAAGGCTAACACAGTTATACGATAATATTATGGTCTCAAGTGTTATCTTTGCTGATGTCTTCAGTCTAAGTGATAATCTGAGGTACATATGATAGAAATAAAAGAGATAAGAACTTGTCTCTTGTTTCAGATTTCCATTCACAGTACTAGAAAGTATAAATTAGAAACACATGAGAGAGATATTGAAGAAAATATTATTTTCACTTAGACTTTAAAGCACATCCTACGAAGAACTGCATTCATATTTCATTTAAGGGGGAAATGGGCAAGGACTATTAGTTAAGTGGAGGTTTATCTAGTAAATAGTAAGTTACCAACTCCTAGATTTGTTTCCTTTCCTTTGTAAAACTGACAAGTGAATGAAATAGTTCTTCAGAACTTGCTTCCTAATATTCATTGAAGTAAATGTTGAACAGCTGTAACTTAAAGTATGGAAAAATTAAATGAAACACACATTTAGGATTTATTGAGCTGAAAACCAAGAATCCAATGGAAAATAAAACTTTGATGACCAGGAACTATGATGTTAATGCAGAATTTTTACTGGTGCTTAAAATAATATTAATGCCCAAGACTATAATCTGGAACTATATACACCTCATGATATTTTTTTTTTAAAAAAACTGATTCCATGTTAGTTCTGTAAAACTAATATGGCTATAAATTATATTTTAATGTTCAGTTAAAATGAACTGTGGCTATTTATTTATTTACTGCATTTCTATACCACCCAATAGACGAAGCTCTCTGGGCAGTTTACAAAAATTAAAACCATTAAAACCATCCAAAATATAAAACAACGACAGTATAAAAACATAATTTAAAATACAATATAAAAGCACAACCAGGATAAAAACCGAGCAGCCATGCAGAAATTGATAGGTAGGGTGACCAGACGTCCGGATCCCCCCGGACATGTCAGGGAAAAGGGGCCAAATTTGAGTCCGGGGGGGAAATTTTAAAATATCCCCCAAAGTCCGGAAAAATTGGGCCTCTCCCGTGCCATCTGGGCCTTGTTCTTGGCTAGCGCGGTTGCGCTGGCCAAGAACAAGGCCCAGATCGGCGAGGGAAGAGGCCGGAACGACGCGCGCCCGCACTTCCGGGTGCGCGTCGTTCCAGCCTCCCCCCCCATCCGGGCCTTGTTCTTGGCTAGCGCGATTGCGCTGGCCAAGAACAAGGCCCAGATCGGCCGGGGAAGAGGCTGTAACGACGCACACCCGTACTTCCGGGTGCGCGTCATTTCGGCCTCCCCCCCCCCCCATCTGGGCCTTGTTCTTGGCTAGCGCGATTGCGCTGGCCAAGAACAAGGCCCAGATCGGCCGGGGAAGAGGCTGTAACGACGCACACCCGCACTTCCGGGTGCGCGTCGTTTCGGCCTCCTCCCCTCTGCCATCCGGGCCTTGTTCTTGGCTTGCGCGGAAGCCAGAGGCCGAGCGGAAGAGGGCCAATCTCTCCCGCCTCTTCCGCGCCGCCTCCGGCCTCCTCGAGGCTTGTCACCAGGGCGATGCGCTTCGAGGAGGCCGGAGGCAGCGCGGGAGAGAGCGGCCCTCTTGCGCGCCGCCTCCCGCTTGTCACCAGGGCGATGCGCTTCAAGGAGGCTGGAGGCAGCGCGGGAGAGAGCAGCCCTCTCGCGCGCCGCCTCCCGCCTCTTCGACGCTTGTCACCAGGCTGATGCGCTTTGAGGAGGCCGGAGGCAGTGCGGGAGAGAGCGGCCCTCTTGCGCGCCGCCTCCGGCCTCCTCGACGCTTGTCACCAGGGAGATGATCTCTGAGGAGGCCGAAGGCAGCGCGAGAAAGAGCGGCCCTCTTCCGCGCCGCCTCCGGCCTCGTCGCAGCAGCAAAGAAGAAAGACAAGAAAGACGGTGGCAGGGAGGAGAGGAGAGGAGAGGTAGAAAAAAGAAGAGCAGAAGAGCGACAGGACAGAAGAGAAACAGAAGCAGCACCCACCACCAGCAGCGGAGTGGCAGCGTGGGCCAGCATCAGGGCAAAGAAGGTACATGGTGGAAGGCCTTGTGTGGGTAGCTGTGGATTATTATTTTGGCTTTGGTGTGGGGTGTGGGATGGGGTGGATTTTTATCCCCCCCCTTAAGTGTGGGGTGTGGGGTGGGGAGGTTTTTTATTGTCTTGGAGAAGGTGTGGATTTTTTCCACTTTGGGTGGGTGTGCAGTGGTGTGTGGATTTAAATTTTTATTGCCTTTGGTAAGCATGTGTGAGGTGTGTGTGTATTATTATTATTATTTTACCTTGGGTGAGTGTGTGTGTGTGAATAATTTTTTTATTTTTGCCTTAAATAAGTGGATTCCCCATCATTAACACCACCATTGGTTTGTTCCTGTAACAAAAAGAAATGTGGCTCCAGAACTGCTTTTGTGTTGATGCTGATGCAAATGTTGTTGATTATTTTTATACTATATGCAAAGGGGTACACACTCTTACAACTGTCAGCTCCGTTCCAAACATTGCTTTTCTGTATGGCTTTGAGATTCTGATTATTTTACAGTGTGGCTTTGTGTATTTACCATCCCCCCACCTGGTGAAAGGTTAGCAGTTAAAGTTGCAGGAGCCCTGCCCTCTTTTGTATCTGGTCATGCTGGGAATTGTCCTGTCCCAGCAAGATAATATGTGAGTGCATAGTGTGGATTGTCTTTTCTGAGTGTCTGGATCTGCTAGGCTCTGAAAGCATCTTTCTGGAGAGCACCTGCTGGTTGCATGATCCATGAGGCCAGGCTCTGGTTATGGCATAGTTCTCCTTGACAGGAGGGGCTTGCACTTGCTAGAGAAAGGTGAACAGATGTGGCTGTGATCCTATATTCATTTATCTGTGAGTAAGCTTTATTGAAATCAATGGGACTTGTTTCTGAGGTTTCTTTGGGCAGTTTTGTTAGGGTCCCTGATTGGGATTTCTGTTCTCTGCACATTGAGGCAGCGTAAATTCAGGAGATATTTGGGTAAAAGGAGGAAAAGATCCTTGTCTTGTACTGAGATAATGGGCATCCATTCTGGCCTTTCTTTGTATTGCTGCTGACCATGGTCTTGTTTACATGGCTAATGAACCAGATGTAGAATGATACATTTTTAGATTAGTTTCTCACTGATAAACCAGATGTTGAAACAAGCTAAGATGTGCTAGTGAGAAATAACCGGAACAAGTCTTTAGTCCATTTTGTTCCATGGCTAATGTTTGCAGGGTAATAGTATTTTATACTCTTTCTGAATGCTAGATTGCTCTTTTGTTGTACTGGATTTTTCTGATCTTGTCAACTGCTTCATTTGTTCAGTGCTGAATCTGTGAGTATGGATATGAGAAAGGTGATGGGGAAAGAATGTTAAATGTTAGGAAAGGTGAGACTATGGTTATCCAGTGAAGGAATTACAGTCAGAAAAGATATTTGAGGGAAAGGGAAACTGTATCACACAGAGCATAGCAAAAGCTTTAAAGTCCAGCAAAAGCTACAAAAGTAGGAGTGAGTGAGTGAGTGATCTTTATTTCAGTGATTTTAACATTAAGATGTTATGTAAAATAGGTTTGTCTTAATTACGTGCTGTGAAATCAGACATGTGATCAACGCCATGTTTGGGTGGGCATGCCCCCTTCAGTGCCGGACATGTTGGGGAGCACGCCCCCTTGGGGGGCGGCCATGTTGTCCTCCTTTTTGGTTTCCAAAATATGGTCACCCTATTGATAGGGATTTAAAATACAAATTTAAACAGCAAGGTTGAAAATCAAACTGAAGAACTGTTAAGACACTGTGAAAATAAAAAGGTCTTTACCTGACGTCTAAAGAAGTATAATGTAGATACCAGGCAAACCTCTCTGGGGAGCTCATTCCACAGCCGGGGTGCCACAGCAGAGAAGGCCTTCCTCCTAGTAGCTAGCTGTCTCACTTCCTTTGACCGGCTCACCAGCAAAGTTCTTCATTCCCAGAACAGTGAAATCTACAGAAGTCTGGAAATTTAATGTGTCAATGGTTTTCCATTATAATCTCCTAACCGGGCGCAAAAGCGAATCCTTGTGGAGGGGACCTCAGCGAAGATAATCTCCTCCCCCATTCCATCAGTGGAAATCCTGCACTGGATCAGAAGCCTTCCATGGAAGGAAGGAGCTCATCCATCCAGAGAAAGACAATTGTGAACCCATAGTGTGTGAAGTGACATTTGATGTTTTAGGAAGATAGGAAGCTGCCTTACTTATGCCAAATAAAACCGGTAGGTCCATCAAGCTTATTGTCTACGCAGACTGGCAGAGGCTCACCAGACAAGGGTGCCAGTTTTTCCCAGCCGTACCTGGAGATGCTAGGGACTTAACTTGGGACCTTCTGCATATAAAACATAGACTCTCCCACTAAGCTATGGTCTTTTGTACCTCTGATGGCTCCTTCACACATGCAAGTCATGCTGCTGCTGCACTCATTAAGTAATGAAAGCACATGGGAACCAGGTCTTCATCATGAAAAATCAAGGGAGACACACCCAGTCTTCTGAGCACCCAAACAATAGGGATGCTGTAATGCAGCAAATTCATGACTCAACCAAGCTCCATTGGCAAAAGATCAAAACTTCTGCAAACTTCAATAAGTCTAACATTCACTTTGGAAAAGAAAACGACTTTTGCTTGATATCTTTATTATAAGCAGACATCATTAGAAAAGGCACAGCATGCATTACTGGACCATCTGTGTCTGCTTTGCTAAGCATATTTCTTATCCAACAAGCACCTCTCAAGGGACGTATCCTGGTTCCCTCCTTCCCTTTGTATTCTCTGTAACGTGGACTAAATACTAGGGAGCAGAGTACCTATTTACTATAGTGACCGTGCAGCTTGTTTCAAGCTGTGCGTATACTTTTTCAAAGTTCCCCTGTTCCAATTACATTGGGTAGTATCCAATTGGACACCAGTGCTAACGTAATTATGTTACACTAGTTAAATGACCTCTAGCACAATGCTAATAGTGTTAATTGGTGCAACAGGATCATCTGCAAAAACAGTTGCACCAGTTAACATTATTGGCATTGCTCTAGAGGTCGCTTACACGAGCCAATTGGCTAACATGTCCGATTGGATACTGCCCATTGTTGTGCAGCAAAATTAAAACAAAAAGTACACTACCAAAACAAATAACAACAAAAAGGGCTTTTAATCAGAATTCAATATCTTGTCCCAACCCAAGTCCAATCATTCACAACTCATTGCACACAACACCTAGTGGCCCTGGATGGAAATGTGTGTCTTTATCATCCACACGAAAAGACACATCCCACCTGTTCTATGAGAGACAGAAGAACAGAGCAGAGCAGCTAGGGTGGTTACTTATGAATCACCAAAAAAGAGAAAATGCATCACCCAAAAGAGGACAAAACAGACACACATTTGCATAAAATGCCTGCCTGAGATCTGAGATCTGTTAGAGGAGTCCTCCTCTGCGTCCCACCAATGTAAGACATACATTATGGTGGGATATGGGAGAGGGGCTTTCTCTGTCGTGGCACCCCGGTTGTGGAATGCCCTCCCCTTGGAGACCCAACTGGTGCCAGTGCTGGCTTTGTTTTGATGCCAAGTTAAAACACGGCTTTTTATCAAAGCCTTTGAGGGCTAAAACTGCACATAGCTTTAATTGTTTTTAATTGCTTTTAAATTTTCTACAGTTTTTAGCTAGTTAATGGTTTAATACGTTTTTAGCTGTGTATATTATTTACTGTTTTATACTGCTTGATTTTATCTGTATGCTACCCTGAGAACCCAATGATATAAGGTGGGATACAAATGTTTTAATAAATAAATAAATACATACATAAATAAATAAATAAAATTTGCGTATGCTGATCTGTATGGATAGATAAAAATTCAGAAAAAATATATAATAAATTTAAACAGAAATACAGTACATCCCACCATAGTGTGGAAGACTGTGACCATGTGACCTGTTTGCCTGCCTGTTCAGTCTCCTGTCCAGGTGGCGACTGGTGACAGGAAACAGTTCAGATGATTCTTTATCTTTAAAATGGAATTGGACAGCGCTATTGATTAGAGCTATGCACAAATGGCCTCTTGAAATTCTCCACCCTTTTTGTGGGCAGAGAAACTGGAAGAACGATTTCCCTGAATTTCTCCATGGGGAGGAGAAATTCTCAATGGCTCCTCACAGGTAAGGCTCACTATTGGCAGGGACTGTGTGGCACAACTTCTTTCATTTTTGTCCTAAGAGTTTTTAGCTTTTTTTATTTAATTTGTTTTTGTCCTGCTACAGCACGTGGCAACAGCATCAGCAATGTTGGCAGCCTGGCCCCCATTTTGCCTGCACTACAATTCAAGTGTGAGGAATGTTTTGTACTGTGTCCAGCCCCGGGGAAGAAGCGGAGCTAGCGTTGTGCCAAAATCTGCCTTCCAATTTCCTGAAAGTTTTCTTCCTCCATGAAAGAGGCTTCCAATGTCCTACCACATTCTCAGGGTGTTTTATATTTATTTTAAAATGTGTTTTTGAGCTTACCTAATCACTGTGAGGTGGGTGAGGGTGCTGTGTTTCTCCTTCCTTCCTTCCTCATCTCAAAATTGTTCTGCAGCCTCCCAGGCTGCTTCCACTTCCTGATCTGAAAAAGCCCTATGGGAGGAATTACCTCATGATGTCTTCCTCTTGGGTTTAATTGAAGTGTGGGAAGCCAAGGAGGCTACAGGCTGCCACAGTCATCATCGTACAGTTAAAGACAGGACGCTTGTGCACACTCCTCAGCCAACTAAATAAGGCAAGCACAAGAAACTTAACCCCAACTGGTGAGAATTTTTTTTCACCATTGAATTTCCCCTGAAACCATTTTCTCTTCTGTCAAATTGAATGAGAATGGTCCAGGGGAAAAGTGGAAGAAATTTTCAACACAACATTATTATTTAGATCAGTGTCTGATGACAGTACATGCGACAGAAAGTGGAGGAGAGGTATTTGTAATATGAATGAGCATCGTGGCTTGTGGCATTTTTAGATTTGTATTAAAAACCAAGTGAAGCAAGAGTTGCCTTTACTGTAAGGACATTAGAGACCCATCAGGCAATTGAAAAGAGATGCTTTTATATCTTCTGGGTTACTTCTAAATTTCCCCTGTCCTCTGTCCAATAACTTGCTTGATTTTTCTTTTCAGTGCATGTTTCCTAATATTTCATGAGCCAAATGTTAAACAGATGTAACTCTAGTCAGAATAAATCAAATAAGAGGCACATTTAAGACATAAAGCTGAAAATCTAGAATAATGGACAGCAGAGCTTTTGACAAGCCAACTTTTTTTTAAAAAGCCAAGATTTTCTTTTTTTAAAAAAAAATGTAGGCCTGTGTTGCAACATAAGAAAGATGTACTCAAGACAGTAGGGAGGAAGGGCTGCAAATTTAAGAACTGACAATCTACCAACGACTTTACACTGCAATTCTCTAAACAAGGAGGTAATCTATTTACTCTGGACAAAATTTTGTAGTCTACCCAGGAAATTTAAAGTTACCCTCTGTTCAAAAAAGTCTGGCATCTCTCTCCCCCTCCCTATCATGCCCCCACTGGAGGAATCCTCCTCAGAGGTGGAGCTAGAGCTCTCAGAGATCAACAGTACTCCAGAACAACCCATGTCAGAAGACCAGGAGGAACCTGGGCCCTTTGTGGAGATGTCCACAGGTCTGAGGCAGAGTCTGAGTAACCCCTGGGCCATCAAGAAGCAGGCCAATAGGGCTCCTTTAAGAAGGAGTGCTCAATTACAAAGGAGACTGCTCAAGAGAAAGACTCCTCATGAGTGGGATTCTTGCCAGAGGCCTGTAATGAACTATTGCTGAGCCCTGAGTGGGGCTTAGGAGGCTCTGGCTATACAAGCCTTCAGTTTTTACCTAGCCAACACTGAAAATGTTGCTGTTACATAGGAAGTTGCCTATTACTGAGTCAAACCATCAATCTCAGTATTGTTGACATTGACTGGCAGTGGCTGTCCAGGGTTTGAGGCAGGATTCTTTCCTTGGCCTACCTGGAGAAGCCAGGAATTGAACTGGGAACCTTCTGCATGCAAAGTATGTGCTCTCACACTGCGCTATGCCCCCTCCCTTGTTGCTGCAGCTCCTGTATTGTGTATTCTGACCTGTATTCGGACCTCTGCATAACACTGCTTTTTTGGAACTCTATTTGATTAATATCTCATATCTTTGACCTTGGCTAAATCTCTGATATAATCCAAATGCCAATCACAATCTAATAGTGGAACATTTCCTTTGTCTATCTTAGTTTCTTCAGACAATATGTTCCAGTATCAGAGAAGATGCTCCACCATTCACCCATGACTGCAGAATCGTGCATTTCTAAAAGGGGAATCATAGTTTTAGACACTACAGCTAGAATTTTCAAATCACTCCATGTCACCTGAAACATGGAGGAACGACATACATGGAGTTGCCAGTGATCAATATTAATTGTATGGAAGAAATTAATGTGCATTTTTCCTGGGGCTCATAGCAGCTTCCATGAGGGGGATTTTGGTCAAGATTAAATGATGGGGGGAAGAGGTAAGCACTAGGGATGTCTAGGGACCCCCCCGGATCGGATCGGGATCTGGATCGGGATCTGGATCGGGACCTGGATCGGGCCCTCCAATTTTGTCCCAGATTGGATCGGACAAAATCGGAGGCCCCCCAGACTGGATCAGGCCTGATCCCAATCCAAAAATCATCCAAAAATCATCACCTGGCGTTCTACTGAGAACTAGGCCGCGAAGCCTAGTTTTCAGTAGATCTCCAGCAGATAAAGGAAGAAGACGCCCCAGCAGGTAAGTGCCCCCTCCTCCCCTCACGGTCCTTCTTACCTTCTGGGGCGTCCTCTCCCTTCACCTGCCGGAGATCTACTGAGAACAAGGCTTCGTGGCCTAGTTCTCAGTAGATCACCAGGTGATGACCATCTGGCGCTCTACTGAGAACTAGGCCGTGAAGCCTAGTTCAGTAGATCTCCGGCAGGTGAAGGAAGAGGACGCACCGGCAGGTAAGTGGGCCCCCCTCCCTCCTCCCCCTCATGGTTCTTACCTCCTGTGGCCGTCTGCTGCCGTCCGCTGGCGCCCACTGGTGCCAGTGGACGGCAGCGGACGGCCCCGACAAGTAAGCCCCCCCTCGCAGTTCTTACCTGCTGGGGCCGTCCACTGGCACCCTCGGGTGCCAGCAGATGGCCCAGGCAGATTAGAACCGTGAGGGGGGAGGGGGTACGATCCTCCGAATCAATCTGATCCAGATCGGGTCCTTTTTGGATTGGATTGGATTGGATTGGATTGGCAGATCCAGGGGCAGGGGATCAGATCGGATAATTTTATCTGATTTCCCCTGGATCGGATCCGGATCATGGATCGGACCCAATCCGTTGCACACCCCTAGTAAGCACCCCCCATGCATGCAGTGTGGTCCCAGTTCTTCCCTCCACCCCCACAATTATTTAAAATTTTAAACATATACACCTGAAATGCTTAAAAGATTGACTCTAACTAAGCACATAGATGCATGAAGGAATGCATGCACCTCAGGGTGCTAAGTGACTACATTTCCCATATTCAATTTACATTAACTGCATTTGTTGTGTTGTTCAGAACTGGGAGATCATTCTGAGAAAATGACTTTGAAATAGATTGCTTTTACAAGGGCATTCCTCAGAATAGAGGAATTTCATTGACTACATTTCCCAGCTCTTCCTCCCCTGCTGCAAAGCAGACATTTCAAGGATTTGGGGCTTGTAGGCTAGTCATCTACTCCAACTCAGGTGGCCAGACCAGCTAGTTGCTGATCCCTATGGTATTACTTTCGAGCATAAAACTATTTAATTATTTCCTATAGGTTGCATCCAGACTTCGTCATACTTAGACTAGACTCATTGAAATTGATGGGCTTAAGATTGGCATGATTAAATTAAACCCCATCAGCTTTAAAGGGTTCTAAGTATGATTAAGTTTGGGTCCAATCCTATATTTATATAAGGCTACCCAATAATCCTGGTGCACATAAAACAATAAAATCCTATTTAAAAATACAATATCATGCCATCATAGTTTACAGCAGAAAGGACTTTTTCCAGGCAGAAGGACGAATAAAAACAGACAAAACAAAAGAATACAGCTCATAAACAGTGGCTAAAACTACTAAAATCATATATTAAAGTCACAGGTCGAAAAAAGGCCGTGGAGAATTCAAACAAACAAACAAACAAACAAACAAACAAACTCCCAAAACCTCTTCACCTGGTGCTGGAAAGAGAAAAGAAAAAAGAAAACTACAAGGAAAGTGCTAGGTGAGCCCGTCTGGGAAGGGCATTCTACAGATGGATTTTGTTGCCTGAGCTTTCTGGTTGCTTAATGTGTACGATTGATTGACAGTGCTGTTTTCTCCTCTTCACTCCTCTCCTGAGTGAAAGTTCAGCGCTGTGATGCCTGATTCCTATTTTGCTTAGCCTCTAGTCCTCAGTGCTGATGGAAGAAACAAGATGAGTTTTTGTAGCAAGCACAAATGAATTGTATGGCCAGGCACTGCCATTTAACTAGGGATGTCCACCACTATGGACTGTGGCCTGTTTTGGGCTCGACAAACGCTCCGTAAGACCTGACTCAGCTCACATTTGCAGGCTGAGCTGTGGGGCTTTCCCCAAAATCCGGAAACCTTTTCTGCTTTTTTCTCTCTTTCTTTTAAAGTAAATAGAAATATCTGCAATTTGCAAGGTTTACACAAATATTCAGCCACAACTTGCATAATCTAAGTAAATTTCATCTGCAATTTGTGCAAATCACCCAATTTATGGCTGCAGTGTGTGTAAACCATGCGAATTACACCCTGCAATTTGTGCACAGGCCTATTTATGTAAATTTAGAAATCCTGGGAAAATCCACAAGCTGGCCTGACTTGATGCAGATTGAGTCAGGCCATTTCAAGGGGAAGTGAGCCAAAGTTCAGGGGGCCAAGTTGATGAAAGTCCTGGTTTCAGCACTATAATTTAGCACCCAGGGTGGGAGGATGGGGAAGAGGCAATTTGTTGCGGCTGATGTTAAACAATTGAGAATCAGATATCTCTGCCCACTACTGCAGATGACCCAGAGGTCTACACTGGCCACCAACATGGCACCCCTGGGGACCTCCAACGGTGCCCACAAAGCTCTCCCCTCACTGCCCCCATAAAAATTGTTTTAAGAAAAACCTTGGAAATTGTTCGGTCAGTCGTCTTTCTCTCCCTTTGTAGCCTCTACTCTTGTTCTTTCTCTCCCCTCTCCCCCTTTGCCTTACCATTTCCCCCTCCCTCCCAGCCTCTGGGCTCACTATTTCCTCCCCCTTTAAGCTCACTTTTGACTAAGGGCCTTTCTACACCATAGGGGTGTAGAGGGAGGGAGGGGGGACGGCCCTGGAAGTACCTGGTTCTGGGATCGTCACTCTAATACACATTAGAGTGTGATGACCCAGCTTCCTCCTGGGCTGTCGCAAGTCGTGCCCACCATTTTGTTTTGTTCCTCAATCTGCGAAGAGTGCACTTGCACTCCAATGGAAATGTAGAGGGGGGGTTCCTTCCAAAAAATAGCCCGAAAGTTGCCTATCCCACCCCCTCTGCCAACCTGGGGATGGCGGATTTGCTTCCCCCACCCCTTGAGGGGCACGGAGCTGCACCACATGGCTCGGTGCCCATTTCTGGTGCTTGCTTACTTGCAAATAAGTGGGCAGCAGGCGGGATGGGCGCCCACACCTCTCACAGTCTCGGAACATTCCTAGGGCCGCAGGAAGAATCAGGTTTCCCCAGGGATCCCTTATCCCAGGGGAAACCCATGCCCATCCCCCCTGCCCCCGGGAGTCCCTGTGCATGATTTTGGACTCACAGGGACCACCCAGAGGCTATCCCAGCTCAAAAGGCCAGTGTAGAAATGGCCTAGGTAAGCCACCATGGCAGCCATTATGAGATTAGCCACATCCACTGTGGAAGCCATTTTGTGGTGGCACCCACAGCATTTTCTCAAATTCCAAAATTGCCCATGGGTTCAAAAAAGTTGGGGAGCTCTGTACTAGTAGATCCAGATTTACCTATTGTTTACTCCTGATCTAATGCATGAGCAAGAACGTTAATAATAAAAGAAGCAATCCCAGAAGTTAATCATATTCAGACTACCACTGATGTAAGTTGTTTTTTTTTAAAAGGACGGGTTTCTTTCCTTTTCTGTCAGTAAACTTCACTGCAAGTGTTCGAATACAGCCAGCCAAAAGACATACTTGGTGAACTATTTAAATGCAGTCTGTTCGTCATGCTAATTGTCATAGATTTAACGGTCTATGAATTTTTAACTTGTCTCAGAGTCGTGGCAACTGGATTCTACTGCCAAGGAGGAGGCCTGTGTTTGTCATTCATAGATATTGGCAAATGACTTGAAAAGAAAAGAAAAGAAAGAAAGGTTTTCCTGTGAAGTGAATTTTGCATCCTGAAGAACTATTTCTCCAGTAAATGACTAATTCTCACAAATGACATGTAAGTAACTAGCTTGGATTCACACAAGGAAAAACAGACTACGAAATAGCTACAAAAAGGACAAGCCAGTCTAAGTGGGGAATTGGTACCATATATTTAGTCTCGTGTAAAGGTCTTTGGGAAAGTTGGCTTTCTACTGCTGAAGTTTGTACCTCTTTTTTTTGCTGGGAGATTAGATCTTTTTTTGAGGGGGAGAAGAGGGGATCATAAATCATATAAAATCATGAGAGATACAGAGACTATGAAATAAGAGATAAAATCTCCCCAATGCCTACAACATCGGATCATCCAGTGATATTGTCAGTCTGTTCTGAATATTCTGCTGTTTTGATTTTTCAGCAGAAAATAATGATTTTGGGTCATGAGTTTCAAAATATTTCCTGGAATATACATTTTATTATAAGAGTTTTCAATGTTTTTCATCTCAGCTGACTGCCATTGTTTCACCATTCTCAGATGCTTTGGCACCAGTCAAAAGAGTAAGCCTAGCCAATCAGGGAATTTGTAGTGAATGGGATGATGTCCCAGTGCTATGTAGCCAATCAGATCTGGTCACATGATGATGACAACACCAAAGGCAAATGAAATAAACTGAGAGAGCAAGAGAGTGCAAAGTAATTGAACAGGTGAACATTTTCACAGGTATTGTTGAACTATAATTGAAGTGTGTGTGTGTGTGTGTTGATACCACTTACAATGTTCTTAAAAACACAGAATAATTTCAGCTCTAAGCAGTTGACCAGGAGAAATTAAAAGTACTATCTTTTTTCCTGCAGTATATAGGAAATGTATAGAAGGCTTGGGACCTCGGTACTTGAGGGAGTGCCTCTCCCTACATATGCCAGCCTGAGATTTGAGATCTGTTGGAGGAGCTCTCCTCTGCATCCTACCAATATGAGACACACATTATGGTGGGACATGGGAGAGGGCTTTCCCTGTTGTGCCACCCTGGTTATGGAATACCCTCCCCTTGGATGCCTGACTGGCACAGACGTTGGCTTCGTTTCAGCACCAAGTTAAAACGTGGCTTTTTATCAAAGCTTTTGAGGGTTAAATTCTCCATGGTCACACATAGTTTTAACTGCTTTTAATTGTTTTATTACTTTTTTAAAAAATCTACTGGTTTTAATTTGTTAACAATTTAATACATTTTAGCTGTGTAAATTATTTATGTTCATATTGTTCTGATTTTATCCGTATGTTGCCCTGAGATTTTTTAAATTAATTAATTAATTACCACAAGCTTTTTGATGTCTACTGTGTTTTTCAAAGGACTGGACAAATTCAAGTAGTGAATCATGGTCAAAGCTGGGCTGTGTGCAGCATACTGAGGTGAGCTAGAAACCAGAAGTCATGGGACAAGCCAAAGGGCAAACCTGAAGGCAGGATCAAGGGTTAAGTCAGAAGGAGCACAAAGAGCTCAAGAAGGCCTTGTTGGTCAAGTGAGGCTCAGCAAGAACAGGAAGTCCTTCATACTCCTTCCTGCCCAGAAGGATCCAATGGCAAGCATGGGTTGGGCAGAAAATTGTCCAGAACCTGAAGGTTCTTCACTGAGAAGGTGAAAAGGTTCTTCACCTTCATCCACATACAGATCCAGTAGTTCCAGTGGCAATCACTGACCATTAACCATAGAGCCAGGAACCTGGCTCAGAGTACCAGGCCAGAACAAATAAAAGGAAGAGGGATCCAGGGCATGTATCAGCAGTGGACCCAACCAGCATCTCCATGGATGCCTAGTGCTGAGCCTGGTGCTGGCCAGTTGCCTTATATTGGACAGGATTGTGACCTCAGGGCTAAACTGCATGTGATGTGAAATGTGTCTTTGCACTTAAGGTGACCATTTTTAAAATGCAGATTACATCAGCTGGATGGGTTGATCTGATCATAAAAAAGGACACCAACCCGGGACTTCCCCTCAAAGCGAACACGGGCCTCAAAAGAGGGCTTATCTTTAGGACTGCAGTAGTGCAGGAAAAGGTTAAAAATTCCCTCTACACGCCAGCTTTGATCCCATTCATTATTACATATCCCAACCCCAGGTGATCCAATCTACATTTTTAAAAACCTGTGCATTAGCTGCAAATATGTGTGTGTAGTTTGGCCCTTAGTCTCCATCTTGGATTATTTGATTATCCTTATTCATGGAAACAAAGTTCTAGTGTATATTGCCTATTTTCTTCTACCAGAATGGATCATCTTCCTCCATTTTGATGTGTTTCCATTGAACTCTAAAGTGGACCAACAAGCTGGCACTGGGTCAGGATCGTATTGTAACACAGGAAGATATTGTGTGTATATTTGTGGACTTCTGCGTATCCTGGCATCATCCCCCATGCAATCACTTCTGGATGGTGAACAAAAATACCATAGTCCTTTTTGGTAATTTCTTCTCAGTAATGTTCTGTATGATGCAGGAGATGTGCTTCAAGTTTTGTATTATATAAAATTCTTTGGAAATCACATGCTTTATTATTTCTGACATTGATTATCTTGTGTTAGCAGTAAATTACTCTCCTTATTTTTGCGAATTCTGTATTTGATTTGTATGTTGTGTATGTCGGTGCAGGCATAGTCATTTACTGGCAACCTGTTGAATATGATGATAATTTTCTCTGCACTATAAGAGTGCATTCCCATTTACTTTGTCATGTTGTCATAACCTGATACCCTAACTGCGCCAATGTCCTCCGGCTTTTCCTTGTATGTGGGTATTGCTGTGCAGTTCTGTGTCCTATGGTGACTGACTATAGCGCATCAGACCCCAAAATATAATTCAAAAAGTCAAAAGTACAAAGGGAGACAGAGAAACCTTAACCATCAGTAGTGAAGGTAAGATCTAGCAAATCTCTTCTCAGTGGCTGCGTTCAGACAATACCTTTACCAATGGTGGGTGGAGCGGTCAATTCACAGTTAGGTTTCTTGGGGGTACTCCCCGTACGACATGTTGCCATAGCTCCATGGAGCGGCAGAGGCTCGTGTGGAGTGGATTCCTATTCAAACCAGCATTTGATTGACACAGCCTCCACCCATCTACCTGCTCTCCCTCCTCCCGCAGTCCTCCACATGCTGTCCCAGCAGCCTCTGTGAGTTGTACTGGCTGTAGCAGAGCAGCCAGCATGGTTTTGGCTGCTCTTGCCTGGGAACTCTGTAGTTAGGAGAAAACTTTCACTCAATGGGTCGGAAACACCACTGGCTCGGTTTAAACATGAAAACCACCGGTTGTGCAAGACGTCAACTCTGCAGCTGGTTGTGTTTTGCCAGTGGTGTTTTTTTTTTTTTTTTTGCTGGAAACGTCAACCATGAGGTGGATATTGCCTGACAGATGGCACAAATACCAACCAATGACCATTCCACTGACAGCTGACTCCTAAAACCACCGGTGGTTTTTGTGTCGTCCGAACGCAGCCAGTCTGTAAGTAAGAGAAGCGAAAGGACGTAAGAATTGACAGCTTCACTAATCAAAGACCTTGCTCATGGTTAGATGCACTAGTCTCAAAGGAGTGTCAGGATCTGCATATGTTAAAGACATCCAACCAAACCTTTCTCCACACGTGTCCATAGTCCTGAGAAATTTGGCATGGGAGCTCAGCATCCTTGCAGAATTAAATTAATTAGAACCTTGAAAAACAAAGGCTTTATATGTAAAGATTTATGCTGAAGTCTGTTTCAAATCTTCAGTAGCTAAACCCAAGAACGTTATTTTTGTTTCTCAAAGCTATTTGTAGTTTTCAGCTAGTTCACACACAAGTGCGCTAAGGAAATGATGCTTTCTTTGGTGCCCTCTAGTGTCAAATTTTCCCTCCAGTTTAATGTCCTCTCTCTCTTCACAGAAAAATATCATGATAATTGCATCATTATTTATTATTGATTAATTGATTGATTTTATTTCATTTCTATACCACCCAATAGCCAAAGCTCTCTGGGCAGATCACAACAACTCACAAGATAAAATTCAGCATAAAAATGTAAATATGCATATATATATTTTAAAAAAATTTAAACAGCTAAAAACAATTTCAGCTGTTCAAACAGTTGGCATAAAAGCCCCATCATATGCCATTAAATGCTTGGAATTAAAGGACAATCTTAACCTGTTGCCAAAAAGATGTTAGTGTTTCTCAGTTGGCGTATGACAAAAGAGTACACTGGTTTGCCTAAAATATGCAGGTGCTAATTTATGTGTGCAAGCACTAAGTTACAAATAATTATTATAATTAAATAGCAATACAATGCATCTCATCATGGTAGGAAAGACGATGACCAGAAGGCCTGTGTACCTGCTCAGTCTGTTCTCCGGGTGCTGGCTATTCATTGCTGCTCTCCCTTCTGATAGTTCTTTTTCTTTAAACCCGACTTGGACTGAATGAGCAAGAGGGAATTTCAGGAGGTGTTATTTGTATGCATGCAGCACCTGGTGAAATTCCCTCTTCATCACAGCAGTTAAAGCTGCTCTAGCTATACTAGAGTGACTAAATACAAAAGAGGGCAGTGCTCTTGCAGCTGTAACTGCTGTGCTATATGTGCTATAAAAACAGGGTGCTGTGCTTGTGTAGTTCAGATAGGAAATGGATAGGGAAAGGTTTAGATTGAGATAGGCATTTGGGGGGGAGAGGGAGAGGGAGAGGGAGAGGGAGAGGGAGAGGGAGAGGGAGAGAGAGAGAGCTTTTGTAGCCCTAACTGTTGTGATGAAGGGGGAATTTCACCAGGTGCTGCATGCATATAAATGACACCTGCTGAAATTGACTTTTAAATCCAACTGTTAAAGATACAGGAGCCCTGTCCTCCTTTGCATATGGTCACCCTAATACTGATCCTAAGTGAAAACAGAAAGAGGTTCAAATTATCTTCCAAATTAGGGATGCTCCAGAAAGGAAGATGATGACGATGATGATGATGATTTACATTTATATACTGCCCCATAGCTGAAGCTCTCTGGGCGGCTTACAAAATTAAAAACATTGAACATTTAAAAACCAATATACAAAATTTATGGTATTATGGTATTTTTATCATTGTATTTATTATATCTAAAATATTTTGATAACCCTTTAATTAAAAAAAACACAATCCAGGGTGTTCTGACCTTTTGTAGCTTCTCCTGCAAGCAAGCTTCTTGTATTAAAAGGAAAATGTCTATAATGCCATCAAGCTACATAAAGCTGTCTGTGTTGCACTGAAATACATTATAGCAATATCAGTCCCCTCTAAACCCATACCACTTGCTTCTTCTCCATACCTTAAGGCACCATCCACCATTGGAGGCCACAACTGCCAGTAAGCCCAGAAACTGGGCTGGAGTCTGAATCAGATGTAGTGGTAGTGAAGAAGTTGCAGGGCAGTTGAGGGAGGAGCTGACTTCCCATCCTTACTAGAAACTACAAGATGCATCAGTGGAGGTGGGAGCCCCTCAGCATCAGACAAGCATGGGATTCCTGATTGGTTAGCCACCCTCACTAAGCCCAGTAACATGCATCTACATAGAGGGTTAGTATGACTAGTAAGCATGGCTAGTAAGTCAGCATGCCGGTGTAGCTAGGGTGACCAGATAAAATCCAGGTCAGGGCTCCTGTAACTTTAACAGTTGTAGAGAAAAGGGAATTTCAGCCAGTGTCATTTGTATGCAATTAGTTCCTGGTGAAATTCCCTCTTCATCACAACAGTTAAAGTTGCAGGGGCCCTGCCTTCTTTTGTATATGGTCACTCTGGTATAGTGCATGCGCCTTTAACTGTTGTGATGAAGAGGGAATTTCACCAGGAACTAATTGCATACAAATGACACTGGCTGAAATTCCCTTTTCTCTACAACTGTTAAAGTTACATGAGCCCTGACCTGGATTTTATCTGGTCACCCTAGGTGTAGCCCTGTTGGTTCCTATTTCTGGTATGGATGGGAATTCCCCTCCCTCTTCAATTGGCCCACAGAGGAAGCTGCTGATTCTTCACAGCCCCACTGGTTAGCTGTCAAGAGCAGAGCTTTCCACTGCTGGCACCTTGCTGGCACTTCAGAAAGAGCACCTGGGACATATGAAGTGTAGGCATAACTGGGCACCTGTTGAGGGCCCACATCACAGCAGGGGCCCACTCACAAGAGCCTCCTCTTTTCTGTTGCAACCTTGTTCACATGTCTCTCATTCTAGCCCAGTCAACAGTGTTGGTGAGAGAGGAGGTAGATGCCTCTGCCTACTGGTTCACTGGCTTTCTGGCTATCAAGCAAGTGGTAGCAATGGTAAGCCAGTGGCTTTCAAGCAAGTGGTAGCAATGCTCCTCCACTTCACCTGCCTCTTTCCCTGGCCCAGACAATGATGGGCATGAGCCGAAGCAGTACTAGATGCCACTGCCTCCTTGCTCACTGGCTCCCTGTCTGACAAGAAAGCAAGTGATAGCAATAATGAGAAAGAGGAGGAGGAGCAATAGGAGCTGGTGGCAATGGTAATGAGAAAGCAGACTTATGAAGGGAGGACGCCTATCAAATAGAGCTGTGAACAGCCCCCCTGATCCAGTCCAGATCTGGACGATCCAGATCAGGTCCAATCCGATCCCGACCGGATTGGACCTCCCCCGATCTGGTCCAGAAGCAGATTTGGATCCAGGTGTCCGTGTCGAGATCCGGAGACCCTCCTTTTTCCCATAGACTTGCAAGTCTAAGGGGAAAAGGACTTGCCACTGCCGCTGCCACCCGCCACTAACATCTGCTGGCCGCCACTGCTTCTGCTCAACTGAGAACCAGGCTGTGGCCTGGTTCACAGTAGAGTGGAAGCAGTGGTGGCCAGCAGATGGCAGCGGCGGACAGTGGCAGCGGTGACAAGACAGCAGGTAAGTAGGGAGAGTGGGGGGAGGGTGCTGAGTCCAATGGACTCACTGCTGGCCTGGTGTCCCTGGGTGCCAGCTGGGTGCCCAGGGACTTGGAAGGCCAATGAGCCCCAGAACTCCAGAACAATCCAGATCGATCAGAACAATCCGATCTGGTCTGGAATGATCCGGACCTCCCCCGATCTGGTTCACATCTAGATCCGGGAGGTTCGGATCACCCAAATCCAGTCTGGATTCAGGATCTGGATCTGTTCACAGCCTTACTATCAAGGCTCTCTTGCCCAAGGATCCCCCAAAGCCTGGTGGTGGCACTGGACATGTGCTCCATCTGTTTATTTGATGATGGGCCAGCCATGAATATTGCAGTTTGTACACTGTTTACAATAATTAGGACAATACCTTAGGGTGAGGGGGAAAGCTATGCATGCCTGCTTTTCTAAGCTTAGCAGAAGTTTTCCAATCAAGGCAGTTAAATTAAACAAGACAAATGCCATTTTGTTCCATTTAGTATCGTTAATACTTCAAGCACAAGACCAGGAAGGCCTCCTTCATACTGGAAACCTGTAAGTAAGCTTGTGTTTATAACACTAATTTTCTTCTTCATTTCACAAAGAAAACAATATTGGAGCTTTTTCCTGGAATATTACTTGAGGCAGTGCAGTTAAAAAAACAGGAAATTTGGCTCTTTAGAGTTAATAACGGTTTCTTTATTGAGCAGAGACTTGTTTTTCCCCCTTGCTTTCTCCCCCCTCTCATTTTTTTTAGTAACCAGGTTTTCTGATGAAAAGGGCTGAAAGCGGGTATGACCAGTCCACACTCATCTGATTTCTTTTGATTTATGCTGACCCTAAGGAGTCGAAAGGTGAGCCTGTTGGCATGCAATAAGATCTAATCTGCTACTAAATGAATAATTAAAAGTGAGGCCTTATATATTTTGGTAATGAATTGATAGCTTTTTCCAGCCATGTGTCATAACCTTGCTCCCTTCAACACAGTCAACACATTTAATGCTGGATGACAAGTTTAGAAAAAAAAAACACCTCAACTAGCCACTCCCTCTCCCACAAATATGCTGGGTTATTTTTTTCCCAGATGGTCAGATGAACAGGGTGCTTATCTTGTAAAGGAGTGAGAAAGAGAAATCAAGAAATGATGACGGTTGGGCTGATCATGTGTTGTTGTTTTTTAAACATATTCCTTTTCTTCATGTTACTTTTCATCTGCCTCATCCGAAGGTATCAGGCTTGGGTAACAACAACACTTAAAACAATAACCTAATAAAATAGACAAGATCACACAGCCATTAACTCTGTAATCCACATTTACTAAGAAATAAGCATCATTGAATTCAGTGGCACTTATTCCCAGGTAAACGTGTATACAATTGCAGCCTTAACTATGGAATACTGAATTGAAGAAGTGGCCCTTGGGATGTTGTTGAACTTCATCTTCCATTATGCCTCGCCATTTCCTATGTTGGCTAGGGCTCATGGAAGTTGCAGTCCAGCAGCATTGTGGAGGCCAGAAGTTGCCCATATTCAGATCGACACCAAGCAGGATATAACCCTTTGAAAGCAGTTTGAAAACGGTATGTGGAATGTGTCCTGGGCCCCAACAGTTGTCAGTGCACTTCACTACCATTATAAAGCAGTAATGTAGATCCTGCCCACTAGCGTAGAACCTGTTGTATGGAAAAGCACAGGTTTTCAATTGATGGGACTGAAAAGTGGATTGTGCCTTGATCTCATGAAGGTCGAACTAGCAGTGGTGGCACTGTTTTCTTTTGGTTGCTTAGTATTTTTATTTTTTAAGGTGGTTTTTTTTTTTTTTTGAGAGAGAGAGAGAGAGAAAGAACAGAGTGTGGCTGGAGAGAGAAGAAGACAAAGGCTGTTTGTACACGGGCCTTTTTTCGTTGGATAGCCCCTGGGTGGTCCTTGTGAGTCCAAATGATGCACAGGGACTCTCGGGGGTGGAGTGGGGGACAGGCACAGGTATTCCCCAGGATAATGGATCCCTGGGGAAACCTGACTTTTCCGCAGTCCTGGGAACTTCCTGGGACTGTGGGAGATGGGGCTGCCTGTTCTGGCTGCTGCCGCGCTTACTCACATGTAAGCACAGCAGCAGAAATGGGCATAGAGCCGCACCACGCAGCTCCATGCCCATCAGGGGAGGGGGTGGCACCAGTTTTCCCACCCCTGGGAGAGCAGGGAAGGGGGTGGGAGCCCGATCGCGCACTTAAAAAAAAAAAAAAAACTTTCACGCACATGCGCTTGTGCACGAAGCTCCACCCGGGAAAACACAAAAAAAAATGGTGGGACCGATGTGCAACGGCTCGGGAGGAAGCCAGGTCATTGCACTTTCATTTGAATTAGAGTGACGATCCTGGGAGCAGGTACTTTCGGGATTGCCGCCCCTCCCTCCCTCTACACCTGTCTGGTGTAGAAACAGACAAAGAGTGACCAAAGCCCTTTTAAAAGAACCTAAAATCGGAGGGGTCTCATAGGCCATTTTCAAGCTTTGTGCTGTTTCGCACTAGAGCATCTCCAGTGAATGACTCCAATAAAGACTACCAGTGAGGAAGAGCCAACCATCCTATGGAATTGGTGATGGGATCTCTTTAAGAAAGATAGGATTATTCAATGCATGTGGAAGTGAGTGGAACTCTGGGAGCAGACCTATGTGCATTGTGGTATTATTTATTTGACTTATTGGTATCATACTTATCCTCCTTCATGGATGTCTATATGAGGTTGCCAGTGGTCTCCCATCTCAGCAGTAGTGTGACCTAGACCTTTTTAGGCTGGTCTTCCCAAAGCTAAAACCTTCTTAGCTTCAAGAAGACAAGGCTACCACTAAAAAGAATGAGGTAGCTACCCTGGGCAGCTGGGTTTGGTGTATTAGTCAATTAGTTTATAACTGCTGTCATTTTACTGCCAGGGTTGGGAGAGGTGCCAAAATAACTTGACTGGCCTTGGACACTACACATCATGACTTTGGGGAGTAGCACCATGTGCTGCTCCACTGCCTCAGGCAGCAAAATATCTTGGGGTGGCCCTGTTTATTAAGTGCCTTGAGATGCTCTAGTCAGTAGAAGATTTGTGAAGCCCTCTTCACGTGTTCACTGAATGCATGGAGGATGGGATCACACCCACTCTGCCCTTCTTGCATTGAACTGAAGTTTCAAATACAGCTTATGCATGTGCAATTGAATGCATGCAGACCTCTCTGTGCAGCTGGGAACCCTGCCTTTCAGCTTGGATGTCTTTTTAGGAGAAATTCAGTGGCAACTCTAAACTCAATCGATCTTACCAGCTATATCTGAACTCCCAGTAAGGGATCTCATAGGATTGCCTGACAGGGTGTGGGTGTGTGCATGAGAGAGAGAGAGAGAGAGAGAGAGAGAGAATAAAGAACGTGCAGACCCAGTGTTGATACAGCAGAGCAATGGGCATTCAAAAAATATGACTCGCCTTCAGCTGAAAGTGGTTCAGCATAATAATAATATAATAATAATAATAATAATAATAATATATTTATTTATCACCCGCCTCTCCCAACGGATCGAGGCGGGGAACAACACCAAACACAAAATACAAAAACTGATTAAAAGCAGATAAAACCAGTACATCATTAAAACACCAATAAAACACCAATAAAACACTTTAAGGCATAAGGCAGAGGTAACCAACATGATACTTATAGGCACCAATGTGAACAGGGTCAGTGCCCACCCGCCTCCCTCCTGATTCTTATGTTATTTCTTCAGTTTATTTAAAATTCATTGTATTTTATTTTAATTAATTAATTAATTAATCAATTAAATTTCTATGCTGCCTAATAACTGAAGCGAGGGAGTGTGGCAAGCTGGAAACCGAAGCACTTCCTTCCAGTTGACCATATGTCAGGAAAAATCAGGACATGTCAGGATTTTTGGTAACAAATCCGGGAAAGGGGGAAAAATATGAATTATGAAGAAAAATCCAGATTTTTCCCATCCTCCCCCCCAAAAGGCAGCTCTACTTTATAATCAATGGGAATTAACAAAAATGCTTAGAGATCTGTCATTTTTAAAGATAAAGGTATGAAACTTGGCACCATGATAGCCCTTAGGTAGGGCTTTAGCGGTGCCAAATTTGAAGCAGGTCCGTTCATCCGTTGATTTTTAGGATTTTTTTTAAGTTTGAGGTTTTAAAATTATTATTTTTAAAAAACCGTCATTTTTAACAATAAAGAGATGAAACATTGCACCTTGATTGCTCTTAAGTAGGGCTTTAGCCATGCCAAGTTTTAAGCAGATGTGTTCATTGATTTTTAGGATTTTATTCTTTAAAAAATCAGGTTTTAAAATTAATTTTAAAACCATCAATTTTAAAGATAAGGAGATGAAACCAGGCATCATGATAGATTTTAAGTAGGGCTTTAGCCATGCCAAGTTTCAAGCAGATCTGTTCATTCATTGATTTTTAGGAATTGTTTAAAATTTGAAGGTTTAAAATTATGGTTTTTTTTTAAAAAAAAAGTACAGCAAAAGCTACAAAAGTAAGAGTGAGTGAAGTTAATTTCAGATACATTGGAAGTCTCACTTCTTAATTCAGTGATTTTAACATAAGATGTTATGTAGAACAGATTTGTCTTAATTGCACCAACTTCGGTTGGTGGCCCAGCTACTTCCCTATCTGGACAGGGATAACCAGGCTTCAGTTGTCCATGCTCTGGTAACCTCCAAGTTAGATTACTGCAATGCACTCTACGTGGGGCTGCCTTTGAAAGCGGTTTGGAAGCTGCAGCTTGTGCAAAATGCAGCAGCCAGATTGATAACTGGAACCAGAAGGTTGGAGCATATAAGACCTACTCTGGCCCGCTTGCATTGGCTGCCTGTATGTTTCCGAGCCCGATTCAAGGTGCTGGTTTTAACCTATAAAGCCTTACACAGCTTGGGACCACAATACCTGACGGAAAGCCTTTCCTGACATAAACCTACCCGAACACTACATTCAACATCTAAGGCCTTCCTCTGAGTGCCTACTCCAAGGGAAGCTCAGAGGTTGGCAACAAGGGAGAGGGCCTTGTCTGTGGTGGCCCCCCAATTGTGGAATGATCTCCCTGACGAGGCCCACCTGGCGCCAACATTGTTATCTTTTCAGTGCCAGGTCAAGACTTTCCTCTTCTCTCAGGCATTTGGCAATATCTGAGGAGCCTGGGTTTGTTTTTGTTTTTGGTAGCTTTTTGGGCTGTTGTAGCAGTTTTAAACGTATGTGTGTATTGTGTGTATGTTGTATGTTTTTGCTGTTTTAATTTTTGTATATTGTTTTTAATTGTTTTAATCCTATGTAAACCGCCCAGAGAGCTTCAGCTATGGGGCGGTATACAAATATAATAAATAAATAAATATAAATCAGACATGTGACCAAGGCTATGTTCAGGTGGGCACACTCCTTGATGCTGGAGATGCCCCCTGGGGGTGGACATGTTTGGTGGGGATGCTGCCTTGGGGGTCGACCATGTTGTCCTCCTTTTTGGTTTCCAAAATATGGTCACCCTATTCCAGTATCATCTTTACTTGAATTCAAAAGAGCGGTTTTTTATGTGTTTCAGAGCTCAGACCCCTCCTCTGCCTTCTACTTAGGTTCTTGGGACAAGTGACTTTTCTTTTAATCCCAGCAGTTGGATGTCTGAGAAATAAGTGTTTTGTGACTGACTGTGTCCACCCCGGCAGTTATATGAATCAGCAAGCCCTCCCATATCAGCCATTTTGTGAGAGCAGCTAGGACACTCTCACAATTCCAGATGTGTCTGCTGGCCCATCAACATTGGGCACTCCTGGTCTAGGAACCTCATCACAATGGTGCCTGTTTGAATTGAACCTCATTCTCTACTGAAATCACCTTTGCAGTCTGGGAATGGGCAAGTCAGCCTAACACATGGCTAATCAGGAAAGGCAGCCATGAAAATGCATAGAAGAATCACATCTGTGGGGCATGAATCCCAGCCAGAAGCCAAAGATGTTTCACCAGAGCTCCTCCCTTTTCTCTGTGGTTCAGAGGCTGTTTGGAATCTAGTCTAAGGATACATCCTGAAATGATTCAAGATTATGTTTTGTTATTGCGAGAAGGACTTTATAGTGTAAGGGTAGAGATCAAGAGAGGTGTTGCATTAGGAGAGTGCCCACCTCCTCCTCCTCCCCATTGGTATTTTCTAGCGAGGCCCTTGGCGCTGATCCAGCTCTCTGTAAAGCAAGACTTTGGCAGGCTCCAGGAATGGGTTATGTAACCAAACTCTGCTTCCCATGCTCTTCTGCGGACATCATGTCCCTGCTGGATGAAGCAGTTAATGATCGCGTTACAGAAAATGCAGAGGTTCCCTCCTGCTTGTTTCAGTGTTTTTATTTGTTGTTTCATTTCCTGTTGTATTCCTAGTTAACCTTTGGCCCCTCGCCTTGTTCAGGAAATAAATAAAATAAAATTGTATCAAAGCGAATTTGGAAATGAACTTCATCTGGATGAGAATGAATTCCATGGCATATATATGCTGCAATCAGTATCTTTATTTTATCCACAGTCAACCCTTCCAATATTACATTTTAAAATAAATAAATAAATGGTTTTTTTGGTGTTTTTTTTGTTTTTAAAATCTTTAAATAACCTTTAAAAACCCAAACAGCTTTTATGTCAGAACAGAAGGCCTGCAGCGTAAGAAATGGTAAATTCAAAATCAATATATGAACTTCAACACTACACTTCCACCCTATTTATTTATTTAGGCTGCAATTCTGTGCACACTTACCTGGGAGTAAGCCCTACTGAATACAGTGGAATGTAATTCTGAGTAAACTTGAATAGGATTCCTCTGTTCCGGCACAATCCTATGCATGTTTAGACAGAAAAACACAATCTATTCTCCAAAGGATCTCTCATTTCAAAGGTATATTTGCATAGAAGGATCTTTTAGGGTGCAATCCTATGTATATTCAGACAGAAAAAAGTCCTGTGACTCCTATGATGGCTGGTTCAGTGGGGATTACTCTCAGGTAAATAGGTTTCAGATTACAGCCTAAATCTTAATCCAACCCTGCAACAGCTACTCTGCTGGTTGGAAAATGCTGGGAGTTGTATGACTTTTTTCCTGTTTAAACATGCATAGGATTTCACCCTTAATGTCTTTGTACCCTACCTTTGAGGATAAAATGCTCCAAAGGCTGCTAGCAAATTTAAAATACATATATCAGATTGCAAAGCATTAAAATACATATATCAGACTGCAGAGTGTTAAAACACGACCAATGAATTAGCAATGTAAACAGCAGAAAACAGAACATGAAAAACAGCATGAACAAAGCCAAACCATTTAAAAAAAAACATTATACTTGGAGTGCAATCCTATGCATATTTATAGATAAAAAAAGTCATACAGCTCCCAGCATTCCCTAGCCAGTCATGATTGGCTGGAAATCCTGGGAGTTGTAGGACATTTTCCATCTAAAATGTATAGGATTGTGCCCTAAAAAGTCATTAATGTGTTCACCATCCACATTTCCTGGGAGGGAGTTCCCAAGATGTGTGGCCATCCCATTGGCTTTTTGCTGTCACCACCTGCCTACGATGAACAGGCCACACAGGTAGACATTACACAGTAGCAACATGTTTTCTTCAGAAGAGGAGCTCAGTGAAGCCTGCAGTCACCATTCTCATCAAGAGCAAATTTCGAGATGTGGCAAAATTGTCAAGCAGTGGTGAGAGAAGCCACACTTGCTATCGTTCCCTCGCCTGCACTGCAATTAAAGATGCAGGAGCCTTGCCCTCCTTTGTATTTGGATGCCCTATTTATTGGCTTGGAAAATAGAATGTTCAAGTTGATGAACTGGATAAATGCTTCCTATTAACCATGTAATTGGCATAGATGGATTCAATGAGTCTGCTCACATGATTAATGCTGAGACTGTCCTGGCCGTTGCACATTTTTGTTCCATCAACCTTAATATATCACTTATGGGAATGTTCTTAGAGACATCTGCTGCCTTCAGATGGCTGACAGATGAACAGAAATGTGCAGAACGTATACCAAAGGGGGATGGAGAGGGGATATTCAGGATCCAAACCCACAATTCAATTGATTCAAAAGGCAATCTACCCATTGATTTGGGAGTAAATCCCATTGATTTACTTCCTTCTGAGCAGACGTGCACTTCTCAAGACTGTCTTTCAGGGTAGATGCATGTTTGCATTTCATTTACCACTATAGGTTTTTTGGATGCAAAATTATAAAAAGTATCATAGCCTTAGGATAGAAAAATAAGTAGCCCCACTGAAACTGATAAGCGGCATCCCTAAAGCTGGCTGGGAACACTTGCATAAAGAGCTTCAGGCTGCAACCCTACACAGCAGGAGTGGGGAACTTTTTTTCTGTTGAGGTTGCATTCCCTTGGGGGTACTCTACTGGGGGCAGCATGGGTGGAGGGCAGAGCAGCAATTGGCATAGCCAGAGTCAAAACTATCTGCGAAGCAGAAGATGCATTGTAGTGTGTACAATTGATAAGAATTTATTGTGTCTTGTAGGTGTGACTAGTTCTGTATGTATGTGTTGTGAGAAAACTATGAGTAATGGAAGATATTCATGGAAATAGAGGGAGGATGCCACGAACGGGTCGGTCATGTGCTGGAAGCGGCATGTAGCTTAGAAAGGATGCCCCCATCTGGATGTTACTGGTATCAGTGGCAGATTTGGTTACATTGAGAAAAATGGGAGTGGTGGTATGACCAGGTCTGAAACCAAAGATAAGTCATTGGGATCATGAGGGTTATAAAAGGTCAGGGTTTCATCCATTTGGGAGAGAGATCCTGGGAGAACGAGAAACCTACCATAAGAGGGGGCTTCTCCCACCATGCCCTCCATTTATTTATTTATTCATTACATTTATATCCTGCCTTTTTTCGTCCAAGGAACCCAAGGCGGCATACATACTTCTCCCATTTTTATCCTCACAACAACAACCCTGTGAGGTAGGTTAAGCTGAGAGTCTGCGACTGGCCCAAAGTCACCCAGTGGGTTTCCATGGCTGAGTGGGGACTAGAATCCGGATTTCACAACTCCAGGTCCAACACTTTAGCCACTACATCACACTGGTCTTCATTTAGGTAAATATGAATCTTTGATATTAACTGTTAGATTGAGAGGAACTTAGGTTTTACTATGTCATCAATATGCAGTGAGCAGTACTTACGTTTCATAGTGACTGCTTCCTCCGTGTTCACTGGTGTATTACAGGGTTAATTCCTTGACTCTTCTTGTTTAGTTTCTGTTTTGCAGGCTGCTTGAGTTAAAGAGACAGAAGTGGGCGGGTAAAGCAGCCTGCAAAACAGAAACTAAACAAGAACAGACAAAGAATTAACCATGTGTCACACCACTGAACGCTTTCAGGACGGAGGAAGCAGTCACTATGAAACGTAAGTACTGCTCAGTGTGTCCTACCACGTAACGAAATGACTTCAAAAACCATATTTTTAAACAGAATATAAGTCGTTTTAAGGACAATGTGGATAGGCTCTCAGATACACCTGTTCAAGTTTGAGAAACAAGCTAGTGGGATGGTGCGAGAAGCAGTCACTCATCTCATCTGGAGTTGGAGCCCAAGTCAAATTGGGCAGAATGAGTGCCACAATGGGTGGGGTTGGAAAAGGGGGTGCAGTTTGAAACCAGGCCAAGGCCACAGGTCCTCTTCCTCTGCTATACACAGTTAGCTGAGATTAGGCTGACCAGATAAAATCCAGGTCAGGGCTCATGTAACTTTAACAGTTGTAGAGAAAAGGGAATTTCAGCCAGTGTCATTTGTATGCAATTAGTTCCTGGTGAAATTCCCTCTTCATCACAACAGTTAAAGTTGCAGGGCCCCTGCCTTCTTTTGTATATGGTCACTCTAGTATAGTGCCTGCAACTTTAACTGTTGTGATGAAGAGGGAATTTCACCAGGAACTAATGGCATACAAATGACACTGGCTGAAATTCCCTTTTCTCTACAACTGTTAAAGTTACATGAGCCCTGACCTGGATTTTATCTGGTCACCCTAGCTGAGATCAAGTCCATTTGAAATCAATAGGACTTTCTTCTGAGTAGACAATTCACTGTACACCATTTTTCAGTAGTTGTTCATTCATCTACAGAAAATCCTTGCCATAGTTAGCCTGCAATCCTATACTCAGTTACATGGGAGAAAGTCCCATTGAGCTCGATAGGGCTTTCTTCTGAGTAGGAATGCATAGCATTGCTTTCTTTATTTTAAATTGTCCATTCTTGACTAGAAATGGGACATCCAACTTGGGTTCTACGAATCCAGTCAAGAGTAATGCTAAGCTAAACTTGGAAGGAGGTCTAATTCTGTCACTCCCCAAGTGAGTCACTGAGAAGTGGCCCAGAGAGCTCATTGCATCACTTTCTCATCTGTCTTCATCTGTTAGGTGGGTCTGTAATCTTACTTGTGGAAACTGAAGTGATGCAATGATTCATTATTGTTTTTATGGCTGCTTGGAACATACAGAGAGATGGCTGCTTGCAAACACTTCAGCTGCTAGCTACACCACCACCTCATGTAGTATCAAGCGTCATGCCAAGGTGAGGGTTTATCCACAGTTTTTAGGATAGACTGTGGTTAGGCTCACCCTCACCAAGTGACCAGATGCTACAGGTGACTTGCTGTCCACATGGTTGCAAATAACATACAGTGAGTTTATAAGCAGATGACACCACAAACCCAGAAATGTTTGTTTTGAAACTCCTCTGTGTTTTCTTCGTTTACTAGTGTTCACAGGAGTACTGGCTGATGAGGTTGTGGGCACGTTGGAACTGCCGGACACTGCTGTTGGACAATTGAGCAGGTGGCCGTTTCCTGCATATAACTCTCAGCATTTGGGGGTAGGGGAGTTGGCACAGGGAGGGGGAAATTTCATTAGCACCATGAAAGTATGTGGTTGCTGATTGGATAGGTGACCTAACTGCTGTAGAAATATAGAAACCAGCCTTATACCAAATCAGTCCATTGGCCCATCCAGCTCAGTATTGCCTATGGAGCAACTTGTGGCCTCTGGATCTTTGAATATGAGCCAACAGTGTGATGTGGCTGCAAAAAAGCAAATGCTATTTTGGGCTGCATTAATAGAAGTATAGCTTCCAAATCATATGAGGTACTGGGTCCCCTCTATTCGATACTGGTAAGGCCTCATCTTGAGTACTGCGTCCAGTTCTGGGCACCACACTTCAGGAAGGATGCAGACAAGCTGAAAGGGGTTCAGAGGAGAGCAATGAGGATGATCAGTGGTCTGGAAACAATGCCCTATGAGGAGAGACTGAAATAACTGGGTATGTTTAGCCTTGAGAAGAGAAGACTGAGGGTAGACATGATAGCACTCTTCAAGTACTTGTCAAGGACATGGAATAATGGGCTCAAATTACAGAAAGCCAGATTCTGGCTGGACACCATGAAAAACTTCATGACTGTTAGAGCAGTACGACAATGGAACCAATTACCTAGGGAGGTCATGGACTCTCCCACCCTAGAAGCATTCAAGATGCAGCTGGACAACCAGCTGTCAGGTATGCTTTAATGTGGATTCCTGCATTGAGCAGGCAGTTGGACTCAATGGCCTTATAGACCCCTTCCAGCTCTACTATTCTATGATTCTATGGCCTACAACTCCCATCATCCCTAGTCAGCATAGTGGATGATGGGAGTTGTAGGCCAAAACATCTGGAAAGCTACAAGTTCCCATGTCTGGTCTACATCGACTGGCCACAGCTCTCCAGGGTTTCCGATGGAGGGGGGGATCCTTCCCAACCTTACATGGAAATGAACTTGTTAAACCTAACACTTCCTATATGCAAAGCATGTGCTTTGCCACTGAGTACAACCCTTCCCATCTTCCATGTCAGTGGTCTGACAGGGCTCAGAGGTGCCCACCCAGTCAGCAGCTGAGCACTCGCATGGTGCATTGAATTATCCCTTGTTTCTAGGGATGGATGAATCTGTCAATTTCAGTTTCTCTCAATCTCTCATTGTTTCTTCAGTTTGTTCTGCCGCATTTCCATGTTCTTGCAATGCTTTTCTTTACAGACAGGGTTCAGATGACACAGCAGCCTTCACTACATCACAGGTAGTTATGCACATTGCAGCCACGCATGCAGCATGCATGGGGCAGGGGAAAAGCCACAATGGCTTCTCTTAACTTCCATGATCGTCCGAACACCCCATTCTACCATGAGCATCTCAATCATCTATACTATTGTCATTATACAGAGATATTTTCTCATTCCGTGTTCGCTCCAATTTTTCTGATCCTGTTAACTTGTAAAATAAGCCCTACTCTTGTTTTTGAGAAAAGTTCAGAAGTGTATATGGTTTTCTAGACTGAACCCACATTAATAGGGTTTGAACACCCACCGCCATGGAAATATTTACTTTTACACAAGATTCAGGAAGATTTGGATCTTTTCCAAAGAGGAATGGTTATGTGTGTGTTGATATAATATGCCAGTGTGATGTAGTGGTTAGTGTGCTGGATGAGGACTAGGGAGACCTGACTTCAAATTCGCCCCAGGTGACCTTGGACCAGTCACCAACTCTCAGGCTAACCTTTCTCACTGGGGTGTTGGGAGGATAACATTAGGCAGGAGAGTACCATGTACATGGTATTGAGCTGCTTGAAGGAAAGGCGGACTATAAACGAAATGAATAAATAACACTTCCTCATAGAGAACAAATAGCGATATTATCTTTTATAAATGAAAGCTGAACATTGGTGTTCAAGACGGTTTTGTAGAAGCTATCTGCCTATTCTGAATACAGAGAGAGAGAGAGAGAGAGAGAGAGAGAGAGAGAGCATACAAGGCCTTGAAGTTCCCATCAGGAATAAGCTAGCTGACTTACGGAAGCCATGTACAGAACATTTTGTGAAGGAAATCAGCTAACCATAGTTTTGAATGAGTTATGTATTCTGGAGAAAGGCTATTAAGATGGACACACTGTGATGTGAACCTGAAACATATGTTTCCCCCTGTGGAGGAGAAGCTAGGTGGAGGAATTGCTGATATTCATTACATTAGGCAAAACATTATGAAGAGAATAAGAAATGGAAGATCCTGCTGGCTTTGAAATTTGTTTTGCATGAGAGAACTCTGTATGCTGCCGAAGTGATTCATTTGGAAAAGCTGCAGATGCATCAGATTGATCATCTCCCTTCAATTTTTGCTATATTGCTATGTAAATCCTTTCAGATTTGTATACACATCTTTCAGGAAACTGTGTCACTAGCATCAAACTTCTCCAGTTTTCCCTAATAAGCTTTTGAAGAACCCCAATGTTTCTTAAAGAACATCGTATGGAAACCATAGCATTTGTCTGGAGATTTAAGAAGCATAAAGACAATGTCCTAAGCTATGGCACCGGTGTTTTTTGTGGGGAGGGGGCTATCTATAAGCTCTAGAAGCCCCGAGGTGGCTCCGTGGTGGTGTTGCAGAGCCACCTCAGGGCTTTCCAGAGAAGCTCCGTGATTTAAAAGTCAGGGATTTACCCTACTTTTCAAGATGGAGGCGAACACCACCCGTTGGTTGGCTGACCTCATTCCATCCTCAATATGGAGGCAGATGTTGACCCTTGTTTGGTCACCATCCATTCAGGTAGAGGGCAGGTCCAGCCGCTGGAAACCCCACACTTTCACTGTGCATTGGATTAACCATCGCCATCCCGAACCAGCAAAAGAGCAGGTTTTGCTTATTGCCACCATATAGGAAGCTCAATGATCAGGGCTCACCCTCAGGAAGCTGCTGTGGGGAGCAGTGGTGAAATGTATTGCAATACTTTTATTTCTGAGCTGAGAAATGCATAAACTGATTGATAACTAAGTGTTGATCCACACATTAATTTGGGAGTGGTGGATCAAGCCAGTTCACATCCAACAGTGCAAAGATTGAATTCCTCAAGCATTCCTAGAACCCATTATTTGAAGGCCTTGGATGGTATAAGCGGTATCTAATTGATCAAAGTACCAGATTTCCCATAGCAAGGACAGGAAGGAGGTATGTCTGAGATAGGTATGTTGGAGAAAATTTGCAACGGAATCAAATGAGTTCAGATTTCTATGAATCCAACAAAAGGTCTCCTCAGTGGACTGGCTTTTTCTGAGTCACATGGACTCGACAGACATCCGGAAAGGTTTTTTGTTTTTGTTTTTTAACTTTCTGGAATTTTGTGCAAATTTAGCCATAGGCTAAAGTGTGAAAATAAGCAAGGGGGTGGATTTGCCCATTTTGAGTAGTATTTTCATAAGTGCAAATTTGCACAAGTGCGCATAAACACAAGTCAGAAGATCTGGGGGGGGGAGGAGAAATCGGATTCCATCAACAAGTGGATGACAGAAAGAAAGGCACTTGACAATCTGCAAAATGCAAATGGAACGGAGTTTCCAAAATCCATAAATCCCTAGTCAGAGACCCTTGAGTGCTTATGGATTTACTGTAGACCCGGTGTAGGGAATCTTTCCTCCCACAATGTCTACATTCCCTCAGGAGAAAGTGGTTGAGGCCCACATGCCAGTGGCGGGTGAAGCCAAGCTCAAAGTATGTGGAGTCAAAGCATACAAACCTCATTCACTCACACCCACACATTATTCCCCACACATGCGTACCCCTCACTCACAAACACTGTCCCCACATCCATCCATCCATCCATCCATCCATCCACATATCCATATAATACACACTACAGGCACATGTACACATCCAGCAGTGAAGGCTGTGGGGGTGGAAAGATGCATTCATACATTTAATTATTTCATTTTTATATTGTACTGCTTTGGCTGTAGCAAGCTGTGAATGCAGTGGAGTCAGCAAATAGTCAAGCTGATAGGGCTCAGGTTACAACCGAGGTGCTCTCAGTCCAGGCAGAAGTCAGAACACGGTCAGTCCGTCAGTCAGACAAGAGGAACAGGCAGCAGCAGGAGGGTCAGGATAACAAGCAAGAGATCAAACACAGTAAATCAGTCAGGTACGTTACACAGTCCAGAAGTAGAGTTGTTAGTCAGTCCAAAAGGTCAGGATACAGGACATCAATCACAAACATGGTTTAGGATAGGGGTGTGCACGGACCCCCCGGATCGGATCGGGACCCGGATCGGGACCTCCAATTTTGTCCCGGACCGGTTCGGACAAAATCGGAGGCCCCCCGGACCGGATCGAGTCCGATCCCGACCCAAAAATCGTAAATTTTTGGATCGGCCGCCATTTTTTTCCCCATAGACTTGCATTGCAATGCAAGTCTATGAGGAAAAAATGGCGGCGGGTGGGTGAGGGGGGGCCTAACTCCCTCCCCCCCCCGGGGCCATCCGCTGTGGACGGCCCCGGCAGGTAAGCCCCCTCCCCCGCGCTCCCTACCCCCCCTGGGGCCGCCCGCTTCCATCCGCTGGCGCCCGCGGGCGCCAGCGGATGGAAGCGGACGGCTCCGGGGGGGGTAAGCCCCCTTCCCCGCCACTGCTTACCTTCTCGGCCCGTCCGCTCCCGTCCGGCGCCGGCGGCTACTACCAGTGGGCTCCGTGGCCTACTCTCGAGTAGCGCGCCGGGTGATGACATCACCCGGCGCGCCACCCTGGAGCAGGCCGCGGAGCCTGCTGGTAGTAGTAGGCGCCAGCGCCGGACGGGAGCCGCCGGGCCGGGAAGGCAAGGGCCCCCCTCCCCCCTCCCCCCTCCGCGCGCCCCCTCCTCCCCTCCACGCACCCCCTCCTTACCTTCCCGGCCCGGCGGCTCCCGTCCGGCGCCGGCGCCTACTACTACCAGCAGGCTCCGCGGCCTGCTCTAGAGTAGCGCGCCGGGTGATGACATCACCCGGCGCGCCACCCTAGAGCAGGCCGCGGAGCCCGCTGGTAGTAGCTGCTAGTGCCGGACGGGAGCGGACGGGCCGAGAAGGTAAGCGCCCCCCTCCTCCCCCCCCGCTGTCCACTTTCATCGGCGGGCGCCCGCTGGCGCCCGCCAATGGAAGCGGCGGTGGGCGCCAGTGGGCGCCCGCCGATCCGCCGATCCGCCGAACCGGTTCGGAGCCTTTTCGGACCGGTTCGGATTGGATCGGCCGATCCAGCTGCGGGATCGGAAATCGGATAATTTATCCGATTTCCCACTGGACCGGACTCGGATCGTGGATCGGGTCCGATCCAGTGCACATCCCTAGTTTAGGATACAAGGTAGGATGAACAAAGTTGTTCCAATGCTGGTTGGATTTTCTATGAAGGCTGCTGGTCCCCACTCAAAGCTCAGCTACAGTAATCAAGACTCCCTTTGCAGAGCCTTACTCCTGAGGAGTTACTTTCTCCTGAGGAGACCTTTTCTGGAGGCATGTACTCTTTCACACAGGAGCCCTACTTGCCTGTTGCTTTAGGTGCTGATGCTCCAAGGGGGTTAGGAGGTTGCTCAGCCTCTGCCTCAGGTGCATAATCCCTTAGGGTGACCATAGGGAGGACAGGGCTCCTGTATCTTTAACAGTTATATAGAAAAGGAATTTCAGCAGGTGTCATTTGTATGCATACAGCACCTGGTGAAATTCCCTCTTCATCACAACAGTTAAAGCTGCAGGGGCTATACTAGAGGGACCAGATGTAAAAGAGGGCAGGGCTCCTGCAGCTTTAACTGTTGTGATGAAGAGGGAATTTCACCAGTTATTGCATGCATACAAAGGACACCTGCTGAAATTCCCTTTTCTATACAACTGTTAAAGATACAAGAGCCCTGTCCTGCAACCATCTCCCCCAAGGGCTCAGGCTCCTATGGGTCTGGTGGCAGTTCCTGGTCTGGGGTGCCCTGAGTTTCTGGGGCTTCCAACTCTTCCTTGGAGGAGGGCTCCTCCAGTGGGGAAACGACATATACTGCCCAGCAGCCAAAGCTTTCTGTGCCATTTGCAAAGGTTACAAAACAAAAATGTAATGCAAAAAGCTTTTACATATAACGTGTAAAAACCACTGGAAATAGCTAAAAAACAGCTACAGGACGGTTCAGTTGGCAAAGCACCTCAACGGAGTTTTTAGAGTACACTTCATGGGGCAGGTTGTTAAAAATTGGCAAAAGAACGTTCACACAGACAGGAACATAGTAACAGAGTTCCAGTTGAGAATTTCCCTTCCAGCAAGCCAATCTAGACAGGAGTACCATGTGGCTTTATCAGCTCTGAATCAGTGATTGTAAAACTTAGAGAGAGGCTGTAGCTAGAGGCTGAGATGGCTGCCACTCAGCATGCTATAGACAACAAGCTTGCTTGCCTTTCGATTCAACTAAGCATGATGTAAATTCACTGGTTCTGCATAATAGCACTCTCTCCTTTTTTTCTTTTTTCTTTTTTGCTGGCTAATTAGCAGCCTTTCAACAATATTTCATCACCTAATTGCTGCTCTTTGCATGTCTGGCTGAAGATCAAGAATGCTTACCAAGCTGAGATGTAATAACTAGTTAGGAGTTCCACTATGCCCAAGCTCTAGGGATGTGCACGGCCAAAATTATCGTAGCATTATCAGAAATTCCGATATAATTTTTTGGGGGGTCCAATCATATCGGGGTACCCGGATTTGATCGGATCCGATATCCGATAAATATCGGAAGTTCCGATTCGATTACAGTGTTTTCCTGATAGGTTTGCATTGGGGGAAAGAAAGCTTTCCCCCAATGCAAGTATAAGGGGAAAACCCTGGGCTGGCACTCACTTACTCCCCCCACTCGCGCGCCTTACCCACCCTCACCCCCACCACTGCCACCCCGTACTACTGCTGAACAGGCTTTCCAGCCTGTTTGTCAGTACAGAGAAGTGCCAAGTGATGTCGTCATCACTCGGTGCGGCTCTGTACTGACGAACAGACCGGAAAGCCTATTTAGCAGTAGTACGGGGCGGCGGCGGGGAAGGCCGCAGGTAAAGAGCATGATTGGGGGGAGGAAGGGAGGGGTCCCCACATACCTGCAGCCTTCCCCGCTGCCATCCGCTGCCCTCCGCTGCTTCCAGACTACTGAGAACTAGGCTTTGTGGCCTAGTTCTCAGTGGAGCGACGACGCTCTGGTTGAAGTCATCACCCGGCACATCGTCACTCTACTGAGAACTAGGCCGCAAAACCTAGTGTTCAGTAGTTCGGAAGCAGCGGAGGGCAGCAGATGGCAGCGGGGAAGGCCGCAGGTAAGGAGTGCAAGGGGGATGAAGGGGTCCCCACATACCTGCAGCCTTCCCTGCTGCTGTCCACTGCCCTTCACTGCTTCTGGACTACTGAGAACTAGGCTTTGTGGCCTAGTTCTCAGTAGAGTGATGTCATCACCCGGCGCTTCATCGCTCTACTGAGAACTAGGCCACAAAGCCTAGTTCTCAGTAGTCCGGAGCAGCGGAGGGCAGCAGATGGCAGTGGGGAAGGCCGCAGGTAAGGAGTGCGGGGGGGGGGGGGGGTGAAGGCGATCCAAATATCTGATATGTCCGATAGTTATTGGACATATGGATTTTGGATCCGATCAGATAGGGCCTCCTTAGGAATGTATCATTATAGTTAATCGGATGTCTGATAACGACCTTATCAGTTCATTATCGGACATCAGAACGATACAATACAATCCCTACCAAGCTCCTTTCATGCTTTTGGCTTTGCTGAAATCAAAGGAGCAATACGAGTCAGTCAAAGTTTACAAGACCTGGAAGGGCACTGAGAATCCTCTCCTGAACTTAGCGTGCTCTACAGTTTTCACAGTTGATACCAATGAACCATTTTTGAACTTGAAAATGAAAGAGATTTTTTTTAATTGAATGTGCAGCTTTGCCAAGGAGGACATCACATTCATGGAATCATACAATTGTGGAGTTGGAAGGGACCACAAGGCTCATCTAGTCCAGCCCTCTGCAATGTGCAGGAAGGCCAATTAAACCATCCTCTAGAGGTGGCTGTCCAGTCTCTTCTTAAAAACCTCCAGAGATGGAGAACCCACAACCTCATAAGGTAGACTGTTCCACTGTTGGGAACCAATCTTACCATCAGGAAGTTTTCCCTTATATTTAATCGAAATCTAGGTAGCTGTAACATATACCTATTATTTTGGGTCAACATTACAAATGTGAGAAATACAAATGAATGATTTAAGTAAGGGAAAATATCACCAGCAAACTGTGCAGGCTGTAATTTGTGTTGTTGTTGTTGTTGTTGCTGCTGCTGCTGCTGTTGTTGTTAACTAGGTTTTGCAAAGTTTGTATGGACTGCTTTTGGTGTTACTTTCCCCTACTTGGGTATTAACGATGCAAGTGTGAAAGGACGAAGGAAGGGAAGAGGCCATAGTCCAGTGGTAAAGCACACACTTTCCAAGCAGAAGACCATAAATTCAACCCACAGCATCTCTGGTTAAAGTAGGGTGACCATATGGAAAGGAAGACAGGGCTCCTGTATCTTTAACAGTTGCATAGAAAAGGGAATTTCAGCAGGGTCATTTGTATGCCTGCAGCACCTGGTGAAATTCCCTCTTCATCACAACAGCCCTGCTCCCTTGACCAGATAGAAAGTATTTAGGCTTGGTACGTTGCTTCATCTGAGGTTGGAGGACCCACCTCTTCCTTCCTCCCCACCCCCATAAGCTTTTTTCCCTTGCTGCAGCAATGATGACAGCTTAGGTGATCTCATCCATCAATACCTTGCTCTCAGGTAGGGGTTCTCAACGCAGCATCCACAGGGACCTCCAACGATGCCTGTGAAGCTCTCCATTTCCGTCCCCTTTAAAAATATATATTTTTAATTTAAAAACTGGGGGGGGGGAGTTAGGGCTGCTGCTGCTGCTGCTGCTCCTCCTCCTCCTCCTCCTCCTCCTCCCCCTCCTCTTTCTTCTCCTCCTTGAACCTGCTGCTGATCAGCTGTTCAGTGGGCAGGAAGAGAAGGATAGATGGCTTCTTAGCCCCAGCCAATCTTCCTCTGTCCACACAAACCTTACTCCTTTGCTCTTTCTCTCATCACTGCCAGCCTTTAGCCTTGCTAATTCTCTTCTCCCAACTTCTTTCCTGACTCCTTCTCTCCCTTCCCCATACCCAGCCTTCTTTCTCTCCCTTCCTGACAGCTAGCCTTGCTCTGTCTCCCCCACTCACCCCTTTATTTTCCTTCTTCTCTCCATTCCCATTCTTTCCCCTCACCGGCCAGATGTACACCAAGCAGGATATGACACGTGGAAAAGGGTTTGGAAACTCTATATGGAGTGTGTCCTGGACCCCAACAGTTGTCACTACTGTTACAAATCGTTTTAAAGCAGTAGTGTAGATTCTGCCCGAGAGTGGCATCAGACGAGTGTTTTATAGTATGCTCGTCACTGGGCACTCGTGGATTTTTGCAGGTCCCTCTCAGGATGCCGTTCACCTCCTGCACACCTCCCACTGGTTTCCCACTCTTTCTGCCATTTTTTTTTTGTAGTGAAATATTCCAAACAAAATGCTACTCTTCTATTTTCTCTCTCTCTCTCTCTCTCTCTCTAGAGAGAGAGAGAGAGAGAAATGCAACTCTTCTGAGTTGTAACGAAATTGGTCGCCATTCCCTGCCATGTGCCGAGAGGTTTCACTAAAAAATGCCCACTAGGGGGTGTTGTCCCACTCACTGTGTTTGCAGCTAGATTCCCCCTTCTCATCACTATAGCAGAAGAGCAGCAGGAAGCAAGAGTGACAGTAAGGGAATGTGATTTCCCCCCGACTGATGATACCCCAAGTTTCTAGCCTTGTTCTTTCTTTCCCTTCTACCCCTTTGCCTTATTTCCCCCACCCCCTTTTGACTAACCCCCACCTCTTTTGACTAACCATTCCTCCATGGGAGCCATTTTGAGGTGTTGCCCAAAGCAATTTCTCACATTCCCAAATGTGTCCACGGGTTCAAAAAGCTTGAGGATCTCAGCTCTAAGGGGTTCTTCCTCAGAGCAAGGTGCATTTGGTGGCCTGGGGAATTGCTCTTCTGCTGTGACTTTCCTGCAATGGCAGCAAATATTGTTCGAAGTAACTTGAAATTACTACACAACAGTAATATTTGATAGTTACTAAAATAAATAAAGAAAATAACTTTCAAGTTTAAAGTAACTTTTAAAAAGTATCTGGCCGAGCAGTGGTGCAGACAATTTCTGGGCCAGCTTACCCACCATGCCTAGCTCTGGGGAATGAGCCCTCAGAGCAAGGCACTGGGCAGGCTCTTTGGAAAGCACTATCAGGCATGCCCCTGATGATGCAAATGCTGCTGCAGCAAGCGGCAGTGGAGGTGGTCTATGGTGGCAGGTGGATGGTGGCAGCGGCAGCAGCCACTGTAGCCAGGTGGGGCAATGTGATCATGGTGAAAGCTGGCAGCCCTCTGGGTGGCACGGCATGCAATCTACCACCCCTCCTTATCTGCTGCCTGCACTACATGGCTCACTGTGGCTCAGGGGTGGGCTGGCCCTATAAGTCATATTCATAGATTTGCTGCCTCCTGTAGCTTAGTGTAGCTTAGACAGTATAGGGTAGTGGCTAGAGTGCTGGACTGGGAGTTGGGAGATCTGGATTCTAGTCCCCACTCGGCCATAGAAACCCACTGGATGACTTTGGGCCAGTCACAGACTCTCAGCCCAAGCTACCTCACAGGGTTGTTGTTGTGAGGATAAAATAGAGAGGAGGAGGATTATGTACACCGCCTTGGGTTCCTTGGAGGAAAAAAAATCAGGATATAAATAAATAAATAAATAAATAAATAAATAAAATAGTGAAGACTAGGCTGACCATATGAAAAGGAGGACAGGGCTCATGTAACTTTAACAGTTGTAGAGAAAAGGGAATTTCAGCCAGTGTCATTTGTATGCAATTAGTACCTGGTGAAATCCCCTCTTCATCACAGCAATTAAAGTTGCAGGCACTATACTAGAGTGGCCATATACAAAAGAAGGCAGGGCCCCTGCAGCTTTAACTGTTGCGATGAAGAGGGAATTTCACCAGGAACTAATTGCATACAAATGACACTGGCTGAAATTCCCTTTTCTCTACAACTGTTAAAGTTACATGAGCCCTGTCCTCCTTTTCATATGGTCAGCCTAGTGAAGACTGAGCTCTCTGTTTTCATCCTGTGCTGCACTTTTTCTCTGACCTTAAACTTAGAAAGCTTATAAAACCCAGGGAAAAAAACAGAGGACGAAAGGCTGGTCCTCTCCTCCTTCTGCCCTGGTATTGGATTTGGTGCTTCCCCCCCCCCCCCCACTCTCACAGGACTGCTCTTCCTGACAGCACAAAACATTCTGACAGCTGATAAACCTGGAGGAGCAAAGGTCTTGGGCATAGATTTATGGGGGAAATTAATGCACAGAGGTATTTAATAGCCACTGCCCCCTTTTGTAAGGATGGGAATTCTCCTCCCCTTTGATTGCCCCACAGCAGCAGCTGCTGGTTCCACTTCTTTGCTGTCAAAATGTGCACATCTATTGAAAAAGTCAACAAGCCTAAAATTGGCGATAAAATCTGTCCTTTGTTAAGACACAGTATGAATGTTCTGCAGTGAGCATAGGCATGACAAAAAGTGGGTTTGGGCCAATCGGGAAATAGAAACCATTTTCTCCGAAAGAAGCCTCATGTTTGTACTTCTGATGCACAGATGTACTTTGGCAAGTGAAACACTCATAAACTAAAATAAATGTTGCAGTGTTACTGTCTTAGCAGTAAATACTGAAACTGGCAAATCTGGAAAAGTTTCAAGGAGCCAGACGTTACTAGTCAGAGAGTGGAGAGAAACAATCCTTTTGTCACATGGCTTTTTAGTTACAGTGACAGCCAATAAACACACACACACACTGTCTCTACACGATAGTTTGTTTGCTCATGATTGTTTACTCACATAAGTTTGTGGGTCCTTTTCATGACATCATCAACATCCAATGCCTCTCCCATCATTTTCAAGCAGTAATCCACCATTTTATAAGTTGCCAAAAATGCAGTAATAATTCTAAATTGTGCAATATAGCAATGCCAGCTGCTGGAGGTTTAAATGAAACTTATGGGAAGGAACTGGCAAAAACGAGGGGTGGGGGAAGCACCTGTAATTTGCAGATCATAAATCTGTGAAGACTCCCTAAAGCAAAGCCCTGGTAAGGCTGAGGGAGTTTTACTTAATGTAGAGAAGCCCAAAGGGAAAGAGAGAGGGGGGGATAGGGAAAGAGAGAGAGGGGGGATGGGGGGAGAGAGAGAGAGATTAGTGACAACTATTCTGTCAGTTTTTGTTGAATCAGAGGGAATAAAAAATGTGAGCTAGCTTCAAAATGAGTAGCTACTGTAATGGGGATGAGAGTGTGGGCAGAGAAACGAATAGGTTGAAAACATGTGTGCTAACATGCAATTAGCAAAGCTTGTGCTAAATTGCTGCCTTCCGATAATATCAGAAGATCACAACTTCTTGTTTCTGACAAGGGTATTGATAATGCTAAGATCTACACACATGAAAACATCCAGAACATAATTATTGGTGATCTAAATTAAAGTATGAAGATGTCAAAAATGCCACAAAATGGGTACAGATCAAAGTGGTGGGATTGATTTATAGAAAAGGATAGGGCACATTAAAAACACACACACACAACCCTAACAAGATGATTTTGCCCAGAATGTTATAATTTGTTTGCCACATATGTATGAGCACCATCCAGCTTTGTCATCAGCAGAGTAAGTGATGTGGCTTAAACAGCACTAACTCGTAAGACTTTAAATGTATCTTCCAAAGTATTATGTGAAGAATGCTTAGTAAAACAACCAAAAACACATGAATGGTTAGAGAAATGAAAAAATAGAATTGCAGGCTCAATGAAGACTCTTTTAAGCTCCAGTTTTACCACCAACTCACATTGCTATGAGTAAATTTGCATGTGCCTGAGTATACAGGGTATTCTCACGGTCTCATCTTGATAGTCTTATAGGCCCCTTCCAACTCTACTATTCTATGATTCTATGCCATTGTGCACATCTGGATCTGGGAGAGATACTATGAAAAAGAAGTAGTTTGAGAAATGGGTGTTGAAGCTCTCCTTTTTAGGAAACTGTTGTGGTTCGCCTCCCCAATTTGGCAGCCGCAAAGTACCAATTGTTTTGCTGCTACTGCAATCGTGGTGCAGCCCCTGGAGGGTTCCTGGGGGGGGGGGAGTAAATTGCCCCCCAGGAACCTTCCAGGTTCTGCACCATGATTGCATGATGGGCAACCCCTGAAGTTGCCCACCCCTGTGGGGTGTCTGTACGCATGGAAAACCCCAGGGTGGGTGCACGGTGCTACTGTATCAATTATATAATGCAGCAGCCACCTCGCAGCCATCATGGGTAGGGTGACCAGATAAAATCCAGGTCAGGGCTCATGTAACTTTAACAGTTGTAGAGAAAAGGGAATTTCAGCCAGTGTCATTTGTATGCAATTAGTTCCTGGTGAAATTCCCTCTTCATCACAACAGTTAAAGTTGCAGGGGCCCTGCCTTCTTTTGTATATGGTCACTCTAGTATAGTGCCTGCACCTTTAACTGTTGTGATGATGAGGGAATTTCACCAGGAACTAATTGCATACACATGACACTGGCTGAAATTACTTTTTCTCTACAACTGTTAAAGTTACATGAGCCCTGACCTGGATTTTATCTGGTCAGCCTAATCATGGGGCATTCTTGTGAAGCTGTGAAGAAAAGAAGTCAGGGACTTATGCCAACTTTTTTCTTCGCAGCGAGGCGAATATGGCTCATCTGCCATCTAGCCTCACTCTGGAGACACAGCGGAGGCATGGCTGGGTGTATGGCAATTCCTGATTGGTGGTCATCTGCCTGGGCTGGGCCTGGTTGCTGTGTTGGGATTAGCCAATGCCACCCTGAAGCAGCAAAAGCATGGGGTTTTGCTTATTGCAGCAGCAACTAGACACTGAATAAGCAAACCCCTGGTCTAAGAGGAGCTTTGGGGAGCACTGGGGGAGAACTTTCGGGAAAGAAGTAGAGAGAGCAAGCCAAGCTCTATCCTGGCCATTATTGAGATTGGTGATTGTGAACAGGGTTTTAATGGGTGTGGTATTCCTGCCCATCTCTAATGATGTCCTTGCTGATCTGTCACCTGATCCCAATGGGTGGAGCTGACCACCGATCCTATAGGGGTGGCTGATGCTGTATATTTAACAAAGGATTGCTGTTGTTGTTGATTGACAGCTAAATGATGCATATATTTTGGGCACAACCTCAAGTTTGGTATCTAAGATTGCAATCTTATGCAAACCTAACTGGGCTTAAGCCCCATTGGTGGAACTTATCTTTGAGTAAATATGCATATGATTGTGTTGTTACAGACCAGATACACAAGATAAAGGCAGTAGAAGGAAAAAAGGAAACATAAAGAGAGTGAGATCACTTTGACAAAGCCAAGCATTTATACAAACCAATATAGAGTATTTTTAATTGGCATTGAAATGTGGAAGGATGGGGTGACCCTCGGTTATGTTTGGGGCGACCCATGAAGGTTGTGTATGTATTGATTGTAAAGGCCATTGTGCCATATGCAAATAAACTTTGACTATTACAGACCAATGGAAAAAGCCTGACAAATGTCAGGTGGTAAAGGGTTTCAATGGAAAAGATTAACAAGAGAGCAATGGTGCAGTCAGGGAAGTGGAAGATATAATTTTGGATTTACAGCTTGCAGAGATGCCAATACCAGTTTGTTTTTGTTTACTTAACTTTTGTGCAACAATAAAAATATATATTGTACCTTCAAAGTGTTAAGTTTGTTGTGCAAATCAAATGGTAAACATGCCAATTAACTCCATTCTAAATCCAGGTTGTAACACAAACAACTTGAGTATTGTGTCCAGTTCTGGGCACCACACTTCAAGAAGGATGCAGACATGATCAGAGGGTTCAGAGGAGGGCAACGAGGATAATCAGGGGTCTAGAAACAAAGCCCTATGAGGAGAGACTGAAAGAACTGGGCATGTTTAGCCTTGAGAAGAGAAGATTGAGGGGAGACATGAGATCAGTCTTCAAATACTTGAAAGGTTGTCACACAGAGGAGGGCCAGGATCTCTTCTCAATCATCCCAGAGTGCAGGACACAGAATAATAAGCTCAAGTTACAGGAAGCCAGATTCTGACTGGACATCAGGAAAAACGTCCTGTTAGAGTAGTATGGCAATGAAACCAATTACCTAGGGAGGTAGTGGACTCTCCCACGCTACAGGCATTCAAGAGGCAGCTAGATAGCCATCTGTCAGACATGCTTTAGGGTGGATTCCTGCATTGAGCAGGGGGTTGGACTTGATGGCCTTATAGGCCCCTTCCAACTCTACTATTCTATGATTCTATGAAAGGTTGGTGAATACTTATGCAAGGCACTGTATCATGTGCATGTCATTCCCTACTCAGGGTCATTTACAGAGTCATTGTGACTTTCCAATTTCATTTCTATGTTTAACAAACATTCCCAGCAAGTATTATTTTAGTGTTGGAAAAAATGACATTTAATTGTGAAAGCAAAAGAAACTGATTTTTTCACTAGAGTATTTGCATAATTCCACTATACTACAGCGGCACCTAGAGGTTGCATAGCAAAAAAACATGAAAGGAAACACTCCTCGTGTAATGCTCGAATCTCAGTTCTATGACAAAAATGAAAGTAGATACAGCGGATTAACAGCAATTAATGGCCTCATGTAGAAAATCTGATCCTGAGATCTGCACAGGATCAAGAGAGATCACAGGTAGTCTGTTGGTCTCAGGTGTGCTGAATGAGAAGAGAGAAGATCTGAAAAGCAGCACTTGGGGAGGAATTAGTGGTTGTGGTTGGAGGTTTGTAAACCTTAGAGGTATGCTGTGTGTGAAATCCTAGCAGTACATGAACTTCTGGGGTGTGAAATGGCATTGCCAAAGACAATTCAAGGATTAGAAGAATAAGTCCCATTGGCTTTTAATGAACTTTAATTTTCAAGGAGGTATAACGGTGCCAAGATGCTGTTTGAACTCCCACAATCTATTGAAAGTTAATGGAAAGAGCTGAAGTAAGAGTCATTTGTTTTGCTTTTTGCGCTCAATGTCTTTGAGTCCATTTTCCAAAAATGGAGGCACTTCCCATTTAAATTTAATTTTCAGCAGCAGAAGACCGCTGATTTAAAACCCGCAATGGGAGAAGCAGTCTCTCTTGCTCCATTAAAAGTGAGTGGTGCTTGCTGTAGCCAAGCCTTCTCCAACCTGTTTCCTTCCAGATGTGTTGGACTAGAAGCCCCACCACCCCAGTAAGGGGATGATGGGGGTTGTAGTCCAAAATATCTGGAGGGGAGCAAGTTGAGGGAGGCTGCATCCTTATTCGAAATCCGAGACCTGAGCACATGCGTCCCATTATATATATTCTAAAGCCGAGGATAATCTGCATCTGGAATCCCTACTAGGCTAAACCTCAGAACCTGTTTCCAGGGCAAGCATTCAGGCCAGGAATATGTGAAATAATTACCACAACATTTCCCCTAAATATAAGCATAATTGGTTCAGACTATATATAAACTCTCTTTCCTCCAACTCTGAGTAGCCACAAGCCTGTTTTTCTCGCACACATCTGGAGTGTGGAACAGAAGACGTCCACATCACAGAACATGGCAACCACACAGCATTGCTCCTCTCTTACCTCTCATTTTAGGAAGCCATCTCTGCTCCAGATGACCTACAAGTAGGGACGGCCATCACAGGGAAATCCTGTTCGCTTTTGACTCAATGGATCATAAACCTGGAAAGACTTTGGAAGAAGAAAGCATGGTAAGAGTGCAGGGGATTTCTTTCATGTAGAGACACCCAGAAGGAGGCAATGGGACTGGCAGCACAAGGAAAGGACAAGCCCCATAACAGCCAGAATATTGACAGTAGGAACAAATTAACCAACCACACAGAATATATGACTAAGGGTACAATGCATTAACCGGCCATAGAGCATAGATGACTACGGGTGACATGCCATTTTTGTTTCCAGAAGCACAGTGTGCCTTGCCGATGCATGACTTACCTTCTGCTTCACTAGAGCACCTGATCTGAGAGATGTATACCCAACTTTAAAGGGGCACATTATTTGTTCTGCCCCTTGTATCTGGACCCTATGGGAAAATTCCTGCATATATTCTTTAGTGAGAGAGCTTTGGTTATTGGGCAGTATGGAAATGAAATAAATAAGAAAGAAAGAAATTTAGCAAAGATCTGATCAAATTCAAATTGGATGACAATCAACCATATATTATATATATGGTTGCCCTATTTGCTATGGTCACCAAGAAGAAATATCCCAGCATTATCAAACTTTTATAAATTTAGGACTCAATTTTTCCCCCTCTCTGAGAACATGGGCCAAGGTAGCAAGGCCTAGAAGGAGAAGGCAACCCTGTGCATTATTTAGAGAGCAATCATATGGCTCCTAGATTAGGGTGACCAGATTAGGGTGACCAGATAAAATCCAGGTCAGGGCTCCTGTAACTTTAACAGTTGTAGAGAAAAGGGAATTGCAGCCAGTGTCATTTGTATGCAATTAGTTCCTGGTGAAATTCCCTCTTCATCACCACAGTTAAAGTTGCAAGGGCCCTGCCGTCTTTTGTATATGGTCACTCTAGTATAGTGCCTGCACCTTTAACTGTGGTGATGAAGAGGGAATTTCACCAGGGACTAATTGCATACAAATGACACTGGCTGAAATTCCCTTTTCTCTACAACTGTTAAAGTTACAGGAGCCCTGACCTGGATTTTATCTGGTCAGCCTATCCTAGACAGCATCTGGAAGGCCATAGGATAGTTTGGATTCCTGGATCTGAGGTTGGAGAGAGCGCTTTGACTTCAGACCCAGGAGTCTGAGATCCCCTCCCCCTCTCTCTTGCAGCCAGTGTGGAGAGAACCACATCAGCCATCTCCCAGAGGTTGCAAAGGTGACCTCAGGATGGAAAGGGGCAGTTCTGTGGGCAGGAAGGAGAGGCGACTAGGAAGGCTGGCTTATGAAGAATCCTCCGGCCTCCCCAGCCTCCTTCCCTCCTGCTCTGTAGAGGTCCAGCTAGATGGGTGAAAATGCCTATGTAGCAAAAATACATAACAGCCTCTGTGCTCCTCCTGCTCTGCATAGGATGCCCATCAGCCTCCAAATTTGGAGACTGACTGGCATCCTGATAGGATTGTGTCATTAATGATATTATCATTTGTTTCACTCTTTATATATTGGATATGTAAGATCGTATTTCATAGAATCTTACTTAAGCCTTTGGTTTTATACAATACAGATTACTATCACTATTACCTGACTTCACATGGGTTGAAGTCAAGTATCTTGGCTTAAGCCCCAGCTCATGTTTGAAAGCAACAATCTTTGTGTACAAGACGGAGATCAGCTAAGCTAGGCTGACCATCTGAAAAGGAGGACAGGGCTCATATAACTTTAACAGTTGTAGAGAAAAGGGAATTTCAACCAGTGTCATTTGTATGCAATTAGTTCCTGGTGATATTCCCTCTTCATCACCACAGTTAAAGTTGCATAGCCCTGCCTTCTTTTGTATATGGTCACTCTAGTATAGTGCCTGCACCTTTAACAGTTGTGATGAAGAGGGAATTTCACCAGGAACTAATTGCATACACATGACACTGGCTGAAATTACTTTTTCTCTACAACTGTTAAAGTTATATGAGCCCTGTCCTCCTTTCCAGATGGTCAGCCTAGCTAAACATCACTTCCAATTACTGTTTCCATAATTGGTTAGAGATCTCTTCTTTTAGAATCGAAGTGTAGGGATCTGAAAGGCTTAGCCAGGAATTGGAATGGAATGGTATTTATGGGATCCCCATACAATCCAACTGTTCCACTTCCTTAATTAGGCAACATGGATAGAATTCCAACAGGCCAAATTGGCAAGCTATGCATAAGCCATGCTTTCCTGGCCTTACATTGACTCATATACACACACTTTCAAACTACTAGCTGATACGCCTCTGGAAGTCATTATTATTGCCCAGTTATCGCAGGAAACACTGGATGAAACTAAAAGCAAAGATCCCAATGGAAGACTGTTTATCCCTTAGAATGTGTATCATAAGCAATGCCAGCAGGTGGCAGTATTTTCACATCTCACTACAAAGTAAACAGTTCAAATAAGTCGAAGTTGTAAATGATTTTTTTCATTATTGTGTTCCCCCCCCCCCCCGGTTCAACAAACTATATACAATTTTGCATTACACAACTGCACATTATAGATATATTGCATTATGATACAATACACATTATCAGAGAGAGAGAGAGAGAGAGAGACAGAGGCTGAATTCAGACAACACGATAGTCAATGGTGGGGTAATAATCAACTTTACAGTTGTTCATCTAGGGGGTACTCCCCACACAACATGGTAATTAATAATCAACTGTGGTGTGGATTAGGATCAGCGCTGAGTTGACTATGGCAGCATTCGGTCGACACGATAGTCAATACAACTGACGATTGTTCCCCCCCTCCCCGATTTGCTTATTGCGTCGTCCGAATTCAGCCAGAGAGAGAGAGAGAGAGAGAGAGAGAGAGAGCAGGGCTGGCATCAGAGATAGGTATGGGTGGGCACCTGCTCAGGGCCCACGCCTCAGCAGGAGCCCACTGACAAGGGTTAGGGTTTCCCCTCCTCTTCACCATTGCAACCGGCTTGTTCACCTGCCTCTCTCTCCGGTCCAGGCCATAGTGGTGGTGAGAAAGAAAAACAATAGATGCCACAGCCTGCTTGCTTTCTGGTTCACTGCCTGTCAAGCAAGCAAGAGACAGCAATGACAGTATTTATAACATGTTTGTATGCTTTTTATGGTTTTAAATTTTGTATATCAGTTTTTTAATGCTCAATGATTTTAATTTTTGTAAACCGCCCAGAGAGCTTCAGTTATGGGGCGGTATATAAATGGAATAAATAAATAAATAAATAAATAATAATGCGGAAGAGGATGAGGAGCATAGCAGCTCGTGACGGTGATGATAAGGTAGACTTACTGATGGAGAGAGACCCATTGCGGTTGTCTTGCCAATGATCCTCAAAAACATGGAGCTGGCACTGAGAGAGAGACCTGATATTCAAAATTTATAATTCATCCCCCCCCCACCACACACATGCATACACCCAGCCAGTGACAACAGTTGTTGCTTTTCCCTCATGCATGGGTAAATAAACTGGAAGAGCTTTGTCTGTCAAGGAGCAAACGTTTGTAAACAGCCATTTCCTGTCTATGCCTGAATTCCCATTTGAGAGCTTCATGTTATTTCTCTGCATTTTCTGTCAGTTGTCCACACCAGAGTTATCTGTGTTGGCTGATAGCCACCAGTTTGGGCTTGTCTTGTGACTTTGAAGGAATAAGTAATAACATGGCAGTGGACCAGCACACCAGGTGTACTGAGGGTCATTGGCATGGCCAAGCCAGCACGTAGTCCATTTAGCCCTCAAATACGTAATTCCTCAGAAACTTTCTCACAGTGAGCTTCGACAAAGGCCTGGAACATGGAGATGCGGCGTGCGTAGCTGTTTTACAGGGGTCTCTCTGTTGTCGTTCTCCTGGAGCTCTCGACAACAGAACGGGCAAAGTAAGCAATCTTGCTCTTTGTACCTTTTTGCCTTCTATGGAATAAAATCTTAGACTTCTATCCATTTGTGTGCTTATTGCTTCTGAATCCTAAAAGAACTTTTGCCTCTTGGCAAAACACCTCACCCTTAGGAAATAACCCAGTTTTACCCGTTACATATTCTTCCAAACTTGTAACAAGCAATCATTTGTCAGCTGGAGTTTCTTGACTTTTCAATTTACATGCTACTTCAGTTCTTGCTGGTATTTAGTTACTAATTCTATATCCATATAATATAATATAATAATATATAATATAATATAATATAATAATAAATTGGCTAAAGACAAAGCCCCTTGGGGTGCAAAGGAGGTCTCTACAGAATTAGCTGTTTTTAACTGCCTGCTATAGGGAGTCTTTTGCTTCCACTATGCTCCGCTTATATATCTGTAAATAAAGCAAGTATTACTGAAAGACTATGCACAGTCAACACTCTATCTCACCCAAAAGAAAATAAACCTTGTAGCCTTGAATCTGAAATTTCTAACTGAAAAGGGGTGCATTTCACAATTCAACTGGCTTTTACCTGAACCGTCTGCCTTACACCAGCAGGTGGAGTAATTTTTTTATTTTTATTTCATGCACTCATGGATGCAACAAATACTGAATAAATAATCTTTTGAATTTGGAAGCACCACACCAGTTATTTTGAAATATTGAGTTCACATAATGTAGTCATTGACATTCAGATTAATTACTACTCTATATTAGCATAGCTTGGGATGTTATTGTTTTGTCCAGTCAATAAAGCCTTTTATGATGCCTATAATAAAAGAGGAAGTGTGTCTGCCCATCCGTCTCTGCCATAGTATTAAGACAATGAAATCCAGACACCCAAAACTTGGCATGCCTAATAAGGGGATGCCAACTTGTCCCTTAAATTAATGTTCTGTCATTTCTGTATTTACATTTTGACATTGTTTCCTGCTCAATCATTACACATATTTACTATTCCATTTGTATCCTACTCTCATATCTTATAGCTGATTCTATATTTTTTAATCATTCACCATTAAAGAAATCTTTCAAATTTGTTTCCTTCTGAGTGCTCCTTCCTGCTTAGCAGCACAAGCAAACTGGAGCAAGCTCAGGGCTTGTACTGGGTTGTTTTGTTTTGTTTTTAAACACATAAATAAATTGTAATTAATTTAAAGGTGGCCATGTGGTTGAAGCCTGCATGAACACCTTTGGCCACTAGGGGCACACGTCCCTTCCCAACACAGAGCTTTGTGGCCAAAGCCAAAGGACATTAGTAGACTGAATTATATGTCTCCCTCCCTTCCCCCCTGCTGTGGAGCAGCCCCTGTCAGGAGAATGAAGTGGATAGACCTCACCCTTAAGGGACTACAGCAGTGTATCAGCTGTGCCTTGGAGTGCTAGCCATGGTTTCACTTGGATGGAGTAAACACAATGTGTCCAGCTCACTGACAGCTTAAAAAGCTCCTCTGTATTGAACTAAGAGCTATTTAGTAGATCAAAGGACAGAGCTGTATGCCTGCTCTTGCCTTACGGCTATGGGGCAGGCTCCCTTCAGGGGAATGAAGTGGAAAGATCTTTCTTTCAGGAGGCTATAGTAGCAGTGGAGGCTGGTGGCTCTGAAGTCAGTGGGATGGTGAATCCGCTCCGGGTTTCAATCAGAACTAGTCAGAACTCTAAAGGAGCTATCTGAGGGGCAAGGGGCCCAATCCTAGGGGTGCTAAGAGGCATGGCGTCACTCAGCCAAGGCGGACACAATGTGGCCAGCTCTGATAGCTTCGTATCTTTGCTTGCAGCCTTCATTGTATCAACGTAAGGGCTATTCACACTTACTGTATGTGAAGCCAGGTCCATTCGCTGGTCCAAAATAAAGCTGAAGTCCTGTCCACATCGATATGCTGTTTCCTACAATGTTCAGTGGGGCTTACTCTGATGTGAGTATGCATAATACTGCAGCCTGGGACAAGGGGGATATATTTTAAAGGAATTGCTATTGAATCAGAGAAAGTGGAGATAACTTTGCTGTAGAAATCACAACCATGTTGCAATTCAGGCTTTCTTTGGCCAGTGCAGCCTCTGGTTTCATAGTAGTAGCACCTCTCAACTGCATGAGATGAGATTTGCATAGTTTATATCCTCCCAACCAAATCCTTGTGACATCGCCCTTCTTGTCACTTCACCCTGCCAATTAGTCAAGTGATTAGCAAATCCTCATCTTGGTGTGTTGCAGAAGCCTTCACTGCTGTGTTTTTCCCACTACAAACAGTAAAAATAGGTTTGAATTTTAGCCCTGAAATTGCTCCAAGTTGCTCATGCTGCTATCCAGAAAGGACCAGTCAGGAGGAAACAAATTTGAAAGAGTGATTTAATGACAAACGATAAAAGAAATGCAGAATCAGCTACAAAATATGACAGTAGGATATAAATGGAATAGTAAATACAAATTGTCAAAATGTAAATACAGAAACAGCTAAATATAAATACAGAAACAACTAAAAATTAATCTAAGGGACAAGGCAAATCAGAATATAAAGACAGAAGCAATACATACACAAAATAATTAACAGAGCAATCCTAGATTCTCTAGGACCTTAGGATGGTGTGAACTTTCTCCCTGAGGTCACAGACACAGCCTTCAATTATACTGCAAGTCAAATACATTTGCAAGGTAAATCAGGAATTTGTTTCTCAGAAGAATCAGGAATTGGTCCTTTAGGAGAATCTGGTTATTGTTTGTGCAACTCAGGAATTAGTTCATCAAATAGATTTAATAAGACATAGATGGATTAGTTCATCAGATAGACAGGAATAAATTTATTAGATAACACAAGAAACCAGAAATTCATTCCTCTAACAAACACCCTTGGTCATTATATGCTCCAAATGTCTATCTTGATTAAATTATACCAGAATCCCAGGCCTCCTTCATTGCCAAAGTGCCTTCTGACACCCACAGGTGTTTAAATGGGCAATACAAAGCCTTTCCAGTCAGTTCTCTCCAAAAATAAGCTTGGGGGGAAAATGCTTCATCTCAGTGGAGGATGGTGACTCTGATGACAGTGGGTGTTGAATCTGCTCTGGGTTTCATTCACAACTTGGATAGCTCCTTTAGAGCTCTGACTGGTTGTTACTGAAACGCAGAGCAGAGTCACTGATATCAGAGCCACCAGCCTCCACTGCTTCACCTACTCTCTCCAGAGCCAGGTGGCAGAGCGGACCTTCCTCCTGTGGTAGATGGAGGAACCTTCAGTGGGGAGTCAATGGCAGGAATGGACCTTGACTTCGTCTCCCACCATTTGACTGCCTCCTCTGTGTTCTGAGCAGCTAGTCCTCAACTAGGCCTAAGACCTTAGGCGGCAGACCTGAGATACCTGCTAAGCACAGCTTTCTTTTGTACAGCTTTCCCACTGGTGCTCCCCTTGAAATAACATCGCTTGCTTTTCAAACACATTTTGGGATAGATTTTGCATGTGAAAACGTGGTCTGTGCACTCACGGCATAGAGCAGTTTCATGTTACATGGTGAAAAGGGAGATTAGCAAACTGAGAAATATTAACTGACATTGTTTCCAGAAGTTACTGTGACATTCTTGATAAAGGTGTAATTTAATGTCATTACGAAGAACATAAGAGCTGTGCTGGATCAGACCAGAGTCCATCTAGTCCAGCATTCTGTTCACACAGTGGCCAACCAGCTGTTGATTGGAGGACCCACAAGCAGGACGTGGTGCAACAGTACTCTCCCACCCATGTTCCCCAGCAACTGGTGTATATAGGCTTACTGCCTCTGATACCGGAACTTATTCAGAAAATAAGTTTCTTTAAAAGAAATCCAACCCAGCTGCCTTTTAAAAGAGCAAAAGTAATTCAGTGACAATGCGCAGGATATACTTGTGCAACAGTATCATTCACATTACACTCTTGACTTATTTAGTTTCAAAATATTAACTGATAGATATAGCGGTCATGATTCCAAGCCATCCCACAGAGATGTGGGTCTGGCATGCAATCCACAAAGCTTTATTCAGTAAATAAACACCTCTTCACCCCTGAAGGGAGTGTGAATGCTAGGAGTTATCCTCTAAGCTGAATTAGCCAAACAAAGCAAGGTAGTTGCTTATCAACTAAATGGACAGTTTCCTGCTATGCCTGACAGGCTTTTACTGGACACCTCCTTCAGGGAGGGTCTTCAAGTGGTAACCTCTGGTGAGTGGCTAGTCTAGCAGACCACTTCCCAACTCCTCTCAACTCCACCTGCTTGACCCTGTGGCAGACTCTGGGATCTGTCAATTCCAATGCTTCCTCCCCCTCTGACAAAGACTGAGTTCCCAGGGAGGGGGAAGATGATTTCTGAGCCTCAACCTCCTGTTTGAAAAGCTCCTGGGAAGATTCTTCCTTGACTCCTGGAGAGTCTTGAAGAATTCCCTCCCTGTCTTCCGGTCTTGGCCCGCCTACTTCTTTTTCAGGTTTCAAGTCTGATTTGGGATCCACACCAGTGAGATCAGATCTCATCTTGACAATAGTAGTAGGTAATTATCCTAATAAGAAACAAAAAGCTCTAGGTTCCTCGTCTTCACTGCAAGGTTTGTAGGCCACGGCAACTCACAAAAGCTTAGGCAGTGGAGTAGGAGGAGTGGTGAATTGCACCCTCTAACCAAGAAGAAGACCTGCTACTGTCACTGCTGTGTTTCCCACTCCCTTCCTCCTCACCCCATTCTTCTTCTTCTTCTTCTTCTTCTTCTTCTTCTTCTTCTTCTTCTTCACTGTCCCATAGCCAAAGCTCTCTGGGTAGTTTACAAAAAATCAAAACATTAAACATTAAAAATCGATATACATCCAACCATTCTTCCTTTTCATCTTTGTGCACAATGTACACACTCCTATTTTGTTAATACTACTACTACTACTACTACTACTATATTTATTTCTTACCCGCCTCTCCCTCTGGATCAAGGCGGGGTACAACACTAAATACAAAACACTAGAAAATACATATAACTGATTAAAAGCATATAAAGCCAATATATTATTAAAAGGTAGGCTGACCAGATAAAATCCAGGTCAGGGCTCATGTAACTTTAACAGTTGTAGAGAAAAGGGAATTTCAGCCAGTGTCATTTGTATGCAATTATTCCCTGGTGAAGTTCCCTCTTCATCACAACAGTTAAAGTTGCAGGGGTCCTGCCTTCTTTTGTATATGGTCACTCTAGTATAGTGCGTGCACCTTTAACTGTTGTGATGAAGAGGGAATATCACCAGGAACTAATTGCATACAAATGACACTGGCTGAAATTCCCTTTTCTCTACAACTGTTAAAGTTACATGAGCCCTGACCTGGATTTTATCTGGTCAGCCTATTAAAAGGTATCTTAAAATTCAACTAGGTAGGCCTGCCAGAAGAGATCAGTGTTTATGGCTTTCTTAAACTCAGAGAGACTGTTGACAATTTTTTATTTATTTTATTTATTTATTGCATTTTTATACCGCCCCATAGCCGAAGCTCTCTGGGCGGTTCACAAAAATTAAAACCATGAAATCATTTTAAAATATATAAAACAAGGCACAATCTAAAAACACAGAATAACATACAATATAAAAACATAACCAGAATAAAACCAAGCAGCAGGAATTAATACAGATTAAAATACAAATTTAAAACAGCAAGGATTAAAATTGAGTTAATTTAACTGTTAAAATACTGGGAGAATAAAAAGGTCTTCACCTGGCGACGAAAAGAGTACAAAGTAGGTGCCAGGCGAACCTCTCTGGGGAGCTCATTCCACAGCCGGGGTGCCACAGCGGAGAAAGCCCTCCTCCTAGTGGCCACCTGCCTCACTTCCTTTGGCAGGGGCTCACGGAGAAGGACCCCTGTAGATGATCTTAGGGTCCGGGCAGGTACATATGGGAGGAGGCGTTCCTTTAGATATCCTGGCCCCAAGCCGTTTAGGGCTTTAAATGTCAGTACCAGCACTTTGAATTGGGCCCGGACCTGGATCGGCAGCCAGTGAAGTTGGAAAAGGACTGGCGTAATATGGTCCCCGTTAACAATCTGGCTGCCCTGTTTTGTACCAGCTGAAGTTTCCGGACCGTTTTCAAAGGCAGCCCCACGTATAACGCATTGCAGTAATCCAAACGAGAGGTTATGAGAGCATGGATAACTGTAGCTAGGCTATATCTGTCCAGATAAGGGCGCAGTTGGTATATCAGCCTAAGCTGGTAAAAGGTGCTCTTTGCCACCGAGTTCACCTGTGCCTCAAGCGACAGTTCTGGATCCAAGAGCACCCCCAAACTACGGACCCGATCCTTTAGGGGGAGTGCAACCCCCTCCAGAACAGGGTGAACATCACCTCGCCGGACAGACGAACCACCCGCTAACAGTACCTCCGTCTTGTCTGGATTGAGTCTCAGTTTATTAGCCCTCATCCAGTCCATTACCGTGCTCAGGCACTGATTCAGAACAGCCACTGCCTCACCTGGGTTTGTTGAAAAGGACAGGTAGAGCTGGGTGTCATCCGCATATTGGTGACATCTCAGCCCACATCTCCGGATAACCTCTCCCAGCGGCTTCATGTATATGTTAAACAGCATAGGGGATAAAATAGAGCCCTGTGGAACCCCATGGCTTAAATGCCACGGCATCTGTTCCAGCAGGCCGTTCCACAGTCTGGGAGCGACAGAAGAGAAGGTCCTCTGGGTAATGGTTGTCAGCCTAGTTTTTACTGACTGGAGTAAATTCTTACCAGAGGATCTGAGTATGCTGGGCAGATTGTATGGGAGAAGGCAATCCCACAGGTAACCTGGACCCAAACCATGTAGGGCTTTAAAAGTAATGACCAACACTTTGTACTTCGCCCGGAAACTAATTGGCAGCCAATGAAGTGATTTTAAAGTTGATGTAATCTGGTCACCCCTAGGTGTACCGGTGACCAATGTGGATGTCATATTTTGAACTAGTGAAGTTTCCAGAGTAGGCACAAAGGTAGCCGTATGTACAGCGCAGTGCAGAAGTTGAGCCTTGAAGTTACCAGCATGTGCACTACCATCTTTAGGCCTTCCAATTCTAGGAAGAGGCGTAGCTGGCATATGAATTCTATCAAGTAATATTTTGTAACCACTCTTGTTTGTTAGCTGCTCTCACTATTTCCAGGGAAAATTACCTTTCTCATGTCTTGAAAGACAGGAGAGAGAGAGAGAGAGAGAGAGAGAGAGAGGCCTAGATACTTATCAAAGCATCATAGGGATCATTCTCCTTTTCTTTCATTGGTTGTACAGAAGTATTTAGGGCGGCAATTGTTGGGAGAGGCATGTTTGGGTGGAAAATTTGAATGGAATGAAAACAGCTGTTTTAGGGAGTTCCAAGCATCGAAGCCTAGAAGCCAGAACTTGAGTAGAGTGGGTGGCAGCTACACAGGATTAGAGGATTTCAGAAGTCATGGGGATATGAAGGGGGTGAGAAGAAGAGGAGGGAGAAATGTGACAGTCTCAAAAGGCAAGGGCAGAGTTTCTTCTTGCCACACTTCCTATGCAAATGCAAATCCCCGAGTCTCTTGTGGCATATTAGCACAGCAGTGGGTTTTTTTTAATTATTATTCCTCTAGCATTGGGCATGGTTCAGATTTAGGGGATTAGCTGTACTGTACGCATTCATGGGCAGGGTGCAGCTCTGCTTCTTGGTTTGTGGTCCTCACAGCTGGCAACAATCACTGTAGGAAGGGTGAAAGCTACCTAATCTGGATAATGAGCATTGGAATTTGGCTGGGAGGGAGGGAAATTATTTCAAAATACTGTTTTATATGTCTTGCCACACCTTTAAGTCTTCTGAAAAATATTTTAAAAATTTATTTATTTATTTCTCGAAGGAGCTCAGGGTCGTGTATATAGTGCGCCTCCCTCTTCATTTTGTCCTCACCACAACCCTGTGAGGTAGATTAGATTGAGAGCTAATGATTGGCCCATGGTGAAAGGCATAATACGTTTTGTGAAGGCCTTCCTCAGCAGCAAGTGGGCTTCCTGTATCTTGTTTTGGTGCCCTAGTTAAAACTAGGGAAGGATGAATCACTCTATTCCCAGTCTGAGTGACCTTTGCCTGTATTCACTCATAAATCCACCCCATCCCATTTCTACATAAATCTAAATCTGCACAAAAAAGTGTATTGAAATTTGCATTTTTAAATGCATTGTCTCTAAAATTATAAATTTTAAAGCTGTAGGAGCCCTGCCCTCTTTTGCAGAGTGATGAGATACAAAAGAGGGCAGGGCTCCTGCAGCTTTAACTGTTGTGATGGAGAGGGGATTTCACAGGTGCTGCATGCATACAAATGATACCTGCTGAAATTCCCTTTTCTATACAACTGTTAAAGATACAGGAGCCCTGTCCTCTTCCATATGGTCACCCTAGCCATATCCCATTCTACTTGATGGTATTACTGAGTAATGATGCCTCCTGTTTGAAAGGCAATTAGCAGAGAAAAACAAAAAGACTAAACAGAATGATTGTTTACCAGTCCCACTTGCAAACAGGCCATCTTTAATAATAAAAGGAGACCTCACTCTTCTTTGGTAAAAAAAAGGATAAAATATTTTTACTCACTTTCAAAGAAAATAACTTGTTCAATTCACTTTGTGGCAAGAGCAAAAGAGCAAGCTTACATCAACAATGGTGGAAGTCAGAGAGAGGGGAGTGTGAGAAAGGGGAGGAGCAAAAGGGGGGAAATCGCAGGAAACCACATTGTACGCTATAGAGATCCCAAGGCTAGCTGTGGCCAAAATTCCCATGCATTCACTAACTGCAACAATGTGTCCCCTTCCAGTAACTTGCAGATGAGATTGCAATATTCCCAATACAACTGACCCAATGCCCTTCCCACCAACTACCAATTCCTTGGTAGTTTCCTGGTTCTCAGACTGTTTCCCCACAGTTCTAGAAGGGGAAATGCCTCTCCTAATGCTTAGTTATTGACAGTAAGAGCTTTAAGTTAAGGCCATGTATGGATGACATATTAGGCGACGGAGGGGGGAATAGCACACTCACCGTTCATTATTTTCCTGGTGCTCACCACATGACATGTTGCCCCTTCCCCCATTGTGCAGCTGAATATCCCAGTGTCCTTCTGGGCTGTTGGTGCCCCTCCCTCAGTCCTCCCACCCTTCCTCAGTCCTCCCAGCCCTATCCCATCTTGCATTGTGAGTTCTACCGGCTGTATAGGAGTGGCCGGGTACTTTTGGCCACTCTTGCCGGAGAACTCTATGATCTGTCAGAATAGTACACTTGATGAGGGGGTTCAACAACAGGGCCCATCACACAACATTTTAATCAACGGGTATCGAGATAAGCAATGGAGCAGCCTGTTGTTTTTCTCCGTTGTTTAAATCGACAAAATAGCATATTGTCAGTTGTGTGTGTCTCCTCCCCCACGTCACAGTAATCAACACAACAGACGTTTGATTCCCCCCCCCAATTGATTATTGTGTCGTCCGAACCGCGCCATCCCCACCCCTTTTGCCATCACCAGAAAGTGGCCCCTTAAAGTTGCTCTGGAATGGAATTCAGCCCTCATGCTGAAAGAGGTTTTGCAACCCTGCTTTAGAACATGTTGACTGCTAATATGGCATGGACATTAAGACAGATGCCTTGTAAGTGCCTCAGCTTGTCTCTTAAAATGAAAGTGTATTTATGAGTTCTGTGCCCAAAAAAAATCCCACATTTGTTTTTGACCATTCATGTTCAATTTCATGGAAAAGAAATTGCTTTCAGGAAAATAAAAAAAACCAAAGGAGAGGAATATTTCAGAAAAATTCTCATGGGTTGAGTTTGGTTTTCTTGTGCTTGCCTTACTTAGGAGGTGACTGAGGAGTGTGCACAAGTGTCCTGTCTTTAATTGTATGATGATGTCCGTGGCAGTCTGTAACCTCCTTGGCTTCCCACACTTCAATTAAAGCCAAGGGGAAGACATCATGAGGTAATTCCTCCCAACGAGTCCTTTAGATTAGTGCTGTGCCGAATCCTGCCCCTATTTGTGGGAACTTTTTCTGTTCTTGCATAAGAGGCAGTTATTTTTTCTGCCTTTTTCATGGGGGGGGGGGAATTTTGGAGAATATGCTCCTTGGGGAGGGGGACAGTATTTCCACATACCTTTTAAACGTGTAGCCAGTTGGTTGGGGTCTTCTTTCTATTATTATTTTTAAAAAAGAAAACTCCCCTGGCACTTGGAGGAGCCTGGCAGTTCTTCATGAATGCCTATGTTGAGGTAAAATTTCTCATCAGATGAATAAAAAGTACTGGACAGTTGCAGAGTGTCCAGAGGACTGATTATTGCACCTGGTTGTCAATTAACAGGAGAGTGCTTTTTTATCTGCTGTTTCTAAAGGTCAAAGAGATAGTAGGTTTTTCATCTGGGAGTTTTTTCTGTATTTTGTGCATAGTCATTGTCTATTCATAGATAGATGATAGATAGATGATAGATAGATAGATAGATAGATAGATAGATAGATAGATAGATCTGTAAATGTCTCATAGTTATGGAGGAGAGGTTGGACTGCTGGTGTTAGATGGTTGACGGTGATATTATGTGATGTGGATTTTCCTGGAAACCTGTATTATATTGATGACCAAAACTGCTGTAAATATATTGAAGAAAATACTGAATCTCAGTAAAGCTTTTACTAAAGAGAACCGCTGGTGTGTGAGTATTTTTCCTTGCATGGATCTCTGGAACACGCTTACTCTGTTGAAAGTGAACCGGGATCACTAAACTCCCAGACAGCCTATTGGAGACAATGTGACTCCACTCTCTGATAGGCATTCAGGAAGAACACCTGGGCTCCTGCAAGTGTTGGGGGGCAAAGGTGTTTTTTTTAAAAAAAAAAAAAAAAAAAAAGAAAGACCCCTCAAAACTTCCTACACTTAAAAAGGTATGTAGAAACTCTGTCCCCCTTCCCGAGGATATTATTCTCACCTTTCCCAGGCTCTTCTGCAAGAGTTTTCATTCCCCGCCCGCCCCCACAGAAATGCCAATAACTGAATAATTGAAATTTTCTGCACAGCACTATTTCAGATCACAAAATGGATGCAGCTTGGGAGGCTGTGGAGCAGTGGAGAGAAGTAATAGAAAGAAACATGAAGCACCATTGACCACCTTGGAGTGACTAGGTAAGCTCAAAAACACACCCTGAGAATGAGGCTAAACAATGGAAGCCTCTTTCATGGGGAAGAAAACTTTCAGGGAATTAGAGGACAGATTTTGGTAGCTCCATCTCTTCCCAAGAGCTAGACACAACACTGCCCCACCCCTCGCACCTGCATGATAGTGGATGCAAAATGGGGGCCAGGCTGCCAATACAGTTATGAAAAAAGAAAGAAACTGTGCTATAACCCCTGCCAATGGTGAGCTTGACTTGTGAGAAAATCTTGAGAATTTCTTCTTCCCCTGGAGAAATTCAATGAAATTAGGGTGACCATATGAATCAGAGGACAAGGCTCCTATATGAATAGAAAAGGGAATTTCACCAGGAGCTGCATGCATACAAATGATACCTGCTAAAATTCCCTTTTCTATTCAATTGTTAAAGATACAGGAGCTCTGTCCTCCTTTTCATATGGTTACCCTAGATATGGCCATCTGGGAAACCTCATAGGCCTGGAATTGGACCTCAACCAGGCTGGATTTGGTCCCCAGAGTTGTGGTTCTGCACCCCTGTGGGACAGTCCCTCATAGGCTGGGTTCACACAACCATGATGGTTTATTTTCCAGTGGAATCCATGATGGGTTCATGTGTCTTCTGTTTCTTAGGCTGACCAGATAAAATCCAGGTCAGAGCTCATGTAACTTTAACAGTTGTAGAGAAAAGGGAATTTCAGCCAGTGTCATTTGTATGCAATTTGTTCCTGCTGAAATTCCCTCTTCATCACAACTGTTAAAGTTGCAGGGGCCCTGCCTTCTTTTGTATATGGTGACTCTAGTATAGTGCCTGCAACTTTAACTGTTGTGATGAAGAGGGAATTTCACTAGGAACTAATTGCATACAAATCACTCTGACTGAAATTCCCTTTTCTCTACAATGGTTAAAGTTACATGAGCCCTGACCTGGATTTTATCTGGTCACCCTGCTGTTTCTGCCACCCACAATGTGGGTTAATCCATCCAAACACCCCACTCTGAGAATCCACACTCTGCAGAATGGGCATGGTAGGCTGTTTACATAATCTACAATGCATACTGTTTAACAACCCATCGTGGTTTAGCATTATGTGTGAAACCAGCCATATTGTGCTTGCATACACTTATTCTCCAAGTACTACAGTTCCATTTGGTCTTTCAACACCAATCCTCTTTCTCTATATGCTATATGAAATTCACATAGGGCTGCCAGCTGCCTATCAGTGCATTAGAACATGGGTGGGTAATAACAAGGGTGTTCTCATTTGATCTTAATTTGTGTGCAAGTTGCTGTGAGCTCCTCAGATGGAAGAGGTTTATATCGAAGAGCAAACACAGAATGCACAGACATGATTGATAGATCATGACTAATTACGCTATGTGCTTTCATTTCAAACTGAATTATGAATAGAGTGTATAGATTCATTAATAAATATGAGGGGAGGGAACGAGTAAAGCAGAGATTTAGCCAATAAATTTGAGCAAGTAAATTGTAAGCTGTGCTAAACCTGTTGATTAGGGTGGAGTACAAAATCATTGTTACATCAGGTGAGAGGAAATGGCGACGGATTGACTTGGGCCTCGTGTGCCTTGAAACTAGTTCTTAAATTTTACTTGCTGACTGTGTAATGGTTAGGTTGGAGTGCACCTGTGGAGCTTTGATTAAATTGTGTTCAAAACATGTCAGCTAATTAGGGAGTGGCTGTAGCTCAGTGATGGAGCCCATGGTTTGCATAGAGATGGTCCAATTCCTGAAACTTTTGGTCAAGAAAAAGCATCTGCCTGAACTGTTGGTGTACTGGTGCCAGTCATTCATTATAGGCTATACTGGACTTCATGGACCAAAGGAAATGTTTTATGATCATGCTTAGTTCAAGGTGTTTTGACCTAGTAAAGCCCTAAATAGGGAGTAAAAGAAGCAAGAGGAGAAGGTACTTAAGTGTCCCAAAACAGAAGAGGAAATATTCCCAGATGCCTGAAAAATCCTTTATTATGCCCAATTTGTTTCGGAAAGGACTCAGGGGTCGCATATATTTCTTCAAATGTGTTGCGAAGAATCCTTCCAATGCCTTTTCTGCCTTGAGCATTTTGAAAAAAAACAAACAGCTAGTGATAGCCTTAACCAAAAATAGTCCAATAGCAAACCAAGAAGTTAAGGGTATAAACAATTAATACACACATAAAGAGCAAATAACAGCAAGCACTTGTAATACAGATTCAGTAAAAAATAATGCATTAAAAACTGCTCGATGATCTGAAACAACTGTGGCCACTTTTTTAATGCATTATTTTTACTGAATCTGTATTATAAGTGCTTGCTGTTATTTGCTCTTTATATGTGTATTAAATTTTATTAATTGTTTATACCCTTAACTTCTTGGTTTGCTATTGAGCATTTCAAGACAGAGGAAGCATTGGAAGGTTTATTTGGTGCACATTTGGAGAAAAATAAGCGGCTTCCAGGAAGGAAAGTTCTTTGCAAAACATGTTGGGCATACCAACATTGTTTTGGGACTAAATAGACAGGGATCAGCCTCCAGGGCATTTAAGGGAGAGCCCTGCCCCTCAGGTATTATGTAATGCAATCTGCAAATGAGTCTGTCAAGTTATCATCTTGACAGCCCTTTCTCCTAATTTGTGAACCTGGGATCATCCCATGAAGCTGAATGGTGGGACAAAAGGAGGTACTTCGTCACACAGCATATAGTTAAACTATGAAATTTGCTTGGGACTTTTTCTGTCTAAAGATGCATAGAGTTGCACTCTAAAAGACCCTTCTGTACAAATATAAACTTGAAATGAGGGATCCTTCTGAGATATGGCTGCAGGACACAGAGGAACATGTTGGTGGCCTTGGGAAAGAGATCAGTTAATGAGAAGTCTAGAGTCTGTGAACCACAATCAAAGAAGAGGTAATCAACCCTTGCAGATCACTAGATTAGAGACCACACCTGTGGGAGGGAAGAAATGTTGAAGCATCCTTACCCATAATATTTCCTCATCCACAAGCTGTATTTAAACAGGATAGCTGCCTAATTTAGCCTAGGGAATGGACAAATCTGTCTGTTTTGTTTTCTAACTCATCTGGACTGCTGCCTAAACATGCATAGGATTGCACCCTTAGTGTCAGGGAATAATTTCAGCACTGCAGTGGGCCTTGACGTTTGTCGCTAAGATTGCATTAGAATTAGTCTGGAAAGGTCTGGGTCTATTTGCCTGTGGAGTGTTAGAATCTGTGTGAGCCTGTTGTCAGTTGCAGGAGTTGCTTTACTCCCCATGGCTTTACTCCCCCTCTCCATGAGAACCTGACAGAGCTAGGAGGAGGAGTTTGCAGAAGACTCACTCAGATTGAAGTGTCATCCTGGAGGGTTGAACAGTGACACCCTGTTTGGACAGGGGCATGGCTGGAAGGCCAAAGCCCTTGTCTGTCAAGTGGTCCAGAGGAGGCATCTAAAAATCATGCCTCCCCCTTTAAGCTGATGCAAAGTGAGGAGTATTTGCTAAGACCATCTCGTCTGCACCGTGCGAAACCCCTCCCTGTTGGATCCATCATCATCTGGGCCTCTGGAGGCACTCTGCACATGAACTCTCCTAATTGGAACTTTGGATTGCTAAAGACTTACCATTAAAAGTACTGTGAGGCTTTTCATAGACTTGATCTCTCATTTGCTGTGGATTGTGTGTCTTTGTTTGTTGTCAGCTCAGTGTACCAATCTACAACTTTTGGACTTTCCTCTACCTGGACTCATGAGACACGGAGTTGCCACTGTGAAAACAGTGGCACATAACTCCTTGTGTCTATAGGTTTACTCTTCCCTTGATGTTGTTTAGGCCTTGACTTTGTGGTCTGGAGTTACCAACGAATGATCCAAAGTTGGACTAGCTCTCTTTTGGGTGGTTTGTTAGGCCTTTCAAGACTTTGCCCATTTGATTGTCTGAAGAATCATGTCAGCAATCATCCCCATTCCTTGTCTGGGTTTGGAACCCATGTATGGATTCCTTGTGTTCAGAACTGTGAAGGAAATCACATTGATGAGGATCTCAGTCATAGTAGTAGTGATTAGCTTTTGACAGCCCTGGAATTTCTTGGAGCCTATAGCTACTGATCATCAGCTATATGATTTCTGAAGTATGTAACCATTAGGCTTTTGCTGTGAGATTTCCTGCAATAAAGAAATGTCACCTATTTGTGTGTTCTGTGTCAGTTTGTCAGAATGTGTGCTTGCCCAAGGGACTGGGAAACCTGACACTTAAAAGTTAGGTCCTACAATGGGCAGCAGAATCAAAAAGGTCACATTCTGTTTACACTCACTGGCTGTTAGGTAGAAGACAGTTTGCTGGGTGTTGAAATGTGATTAGTCAGATGGGGTCTGGTTGAAGAATCTAAACAAGCAGACTCAACAGATGGTCAAGTTCAGTCTGGAGGGTCAGCTGAGATGAGGCAGAGAACAGGAGAATTACCTGAGGGATAAGACGGTAGCAGATCAAACTGGACATTAAATTAATTGCTTCTGTAGCCTGTAGCTGAATTCAAAAGGAACTGTCCTCCACATATGGTGACATAGAAGTGATAATATAAAGGTTACATTTTTTCACAGATGTAGAATCAGTCACTAACAATACAATGGGATATTTCACAGCGGTGGGATAGATTTTTAGATTCTTCCACAGAGGTCTTAAGGTGTCATGATAAGGTGCAGTGACCACTCGCCATGGCTTGAACATTCAAAATGGCTACCAGCACATGCTGCAACCCACCATGGCTTAAATAAATAAGCCACAGTGGGCTGCTGTGATCGTGTGAACCAGGGCATTTGTGTGTGTGTGAGAGAGAGAGAGACAGAGACAGAGACAGAGACTTTGGTTGAGAATGCAGGCATAAATGCTCATATAAGGACCAAACTAGGGTAATTAACACAATATTTTAAGTATTCTGCCTCCACCCTCATATACACATGCCTATTGGCCTGACCTCATTTTATAGTGCTCTGTGACACTCTTGGAAGAAGAATGGGATAGGAATGAAAGAAGTCATGAAAGGGACGATATGGGTGGGGTCAACATACATCTGTGACCACACACAAGATCACAGATGTCAAAGTCTAAGCAAGTTCTAAGCCCCCTGAACACCCCCCCACAGCTGCTGCTACCACAGCCACCCTAATGATGAAAGAGAAGTTACTAGGGCTCCAGAGGTGAATACTGAGAAACAAAATAAAAAAAAAACCAACAACACACATACCCCACACAGGGAAAAGGGCCAGATTTCTTGGCGTTCTCTGTAGGAGATGCCCATGCAACTCCTTGAGATAGGAAGGGGTCCTTTGAAGCCATCTTGCCCTAACTCCCGCAACAGCTGCTCTGGATCAGAGCTGCAATACGTGATGTGGCATGGCATCCACCCACCCAAATCAATACCAGAAGCTAGTGGCTGACTCTTCTTCCAGCAGTGTGTGGGAAACGTGCCAAAGTCAGTCTGGGCATGAAGTCTCAGGAGCAGATGGATGGTGAAGGAGCTCTGCAGCAGGATGCAGATGACTCTGGCTATTCAAAAATGAGGCTGATTTAACCTGCAGTTTGTTTCCCTCTGCTATTGCCAAGTATCCGTTAAGGCTTGATGAACTGTCTCGAAGTAAAGCATAGTATAGCTGCTGGCCTTCAGCTTTGCATTCTTATAATCGATTTGTTGTGGCCCTTTGTGAAATAGGCTAATAGACATTCCTTGCTTCTGCAACAATGGCATCTATATCAATGCTCCTAGGCAGTGGGTCTGTGTGCATGACTCACAGGCTTCCCCTGCACATGCCAGTACATCTTAGTCACATTCGTCTGTTGCAGCAAAACCAGGAAACATCTGACACATTTATGACGGCATAAGCTTTCGTAAACTAGACTCCTCTTCATCGGATGTATGAAGTGTCATCCTAACTTGGGTGCACTGAGCATGAAAACATTCTCATTGAAACTAATATGCTAATCTTCTTCTTGCCAAAAGAATCAGAACCCCTGGCTGAGGAAAATTCATGTCATGCAATGAGAAATTCATGAGGATTATTTATTTTTATGTGTCCATGTACCGGCCAATGGCCAGAGACGGTCAGAGCCAAGCATGGTTTATGCATTGCAATGCAATTCCGCTTCACTTCTAGCTGCTGGTGTTGATTCATGATGTATTATTCACACCACCCCTACTCTGTCTTGTAGCTGCATAAGCCTCCATCCTCCTCCTTGGTCACTATGGCATCTCTGCAGCCATTTAAAATCCCAAGAAAGTGGGGACCAATCATAGTTCTTGCGGGAGTGCATTCCATAGTTTGGGGGCAACACAGGAGAAGGCCATTTCATGCGTGACCACTGTGGGTAATGGTGCCTTCTCAAGCCCATTAGAACATCTAAAATGTTTTATGAAATTATAATGGTCAGACTGGATGTGGCTGGTCCAACCCCCCCCCCCCCATCTGAAATCCAATATTCCTCCGGGGTGCTAAATTTATGTTTCTACAGGGTCACCCATGGCACCACTACAGACTATGTTGCACTACTGCTAACTGGCTGTGACAGCTCTTGGGCCTTCATAAGCAACACTGAGTATACAGTATCCCCATTCTCTGTGGAATGACTCACACCAGGTATCTAGGCAATATTCCACAAAACTAAATTGCACCCAACAGAAGAAGAGACTTTAGATATGATTTCCCAGAGCTCTGTCTAGCCTAGGTAAGATGTAAAGCGCACATGGTTGGTTATGAAAAACTCAGCACAGGACATAGATTATCAGTGCCAGCACTGTTTAGGAATTAACAATTTCTGGAAAGATAGTCTTCTCACATGATTAAAATCCCAGGCATTTCACTCAAACACAATACAAAGATAACATGGGTGAAAGCAAGAATGTGTTAAAATTTGGGATGGTTGGATCACTCTATTTCTGGCCCATGTCATTTGTATATGTGCTCATCCATAATTGAATGCCATCCCATTTCCATGTTAATCTGCACATTAAAAAACAAAAACAAAAATTGCATGAACGCTTGCCTTTAAAAAGGCATTTAAATGCATATCTCCAACACCTTTTCTCTCTCAAAATGTGCATTCCTAAAATATATTTTATCAAAATATGCATTTAAAATGTATTTTGATATGGGATTTGTTTGTTCTTTTGAGCCAAGAACTGTGCCGTTCAGAGAAGTGTATGATTCAGTGAATAGCTGTGTTTCTGTCAGGATCAGGAGCATTCTCCCAAGTGTGGGGGAAGGGGGTTCAAGACCTGAATTGGACTCAGTATCTGAAGAAGAAGGACTAGGACCAGAAGTGTACCAGCCAAACCAGGAAGCGGGGGAGAAGATTCGACTCCTGAAGAGCCTTGGAGAATCTCCTCCCCATGTAAGAAAAGACTACTCCCAGGCTCTGAAGATGACTGACAATTGGTGGGAAACCCTCATTTGCTTAGTGGGATCTGCACATACGATGCAGGTGGTAGGTACTCTGGCCTCAGAATCCCCAGCAATCAGCACAGCATCTAGTAACACTGGACCCCTTTCAGGCAAGGCTAAAGAGCACTTGGCCTACTCAAACATCAATTTCAACTTCTTGAGTGCATTCAGGGCTGGCCCTAACATGAAGTGTTAGGACATGGGTACAGCAGGCGGCAGAGTATGGGAAGAGAAGTGGTCTCCCCCTTCAAAAGGTCTGCTGCTTCTCAGTCCTGCTGGCCGCTTGCAGGCCAGCAGGACTGCCAGCAGGCCAGCAGGCCGGCAGGACCAAGAAGCAGCCACTCACTTGCCTGCGTGCCTCCCGTCTCACCTCCCACGCATGTGCGCCCCCTGCTTGTGTGCCTCCCAACCCAGCTGGCCCCGTCTGGCTGCTGGCCTGATGGCTTACTTTTCTTGGCATGGATATGTGTGCCTGACTTGCCAGTGCAGTCTTCCCATAAGGTGTTTCCAGCTTCAGGGGAAGTCCCAGACGTTGTGGGATCTCTTGTGATACTCTGCCAGATGCACAGGTGCCATGTGGTTCCTGAAAGTGGAAACACCTGAAGGGTGTGTATCTGTGCCAGAAAAATGAAGCTAACTGGCAGACAGGCATATGCTGATCAGGGGAAAGGGAGGCGGTGGTGGCAGGTCCGCACTGTAGGCCGCAACCTGCCTTGGGCCAGGCCTGAGTACGTTTATGTGGTATTTACTAGGGATGTGCACTGGATCGGACCCGATCCACGATCCAAGTCCAGTCCGGTGGGAAATCGGATAAATTATCCAATTTCCGATCCGACAGCTGGATCGGCCGATCCAATCCGAACCGGTCCGAAAAGGCTCCGAACCGGTTCGGCGGATCGGCGGGCGCCCACTGGCGCCCACCGCCGCTTCCATTGGCGGGCGCCAGCGGGCGCCCGCCGATGAAAGTGGACAGCGGGGGGGAGGAGGGGGGCGCTTACCTTTCCGGCCCGTCCGCTCCCGTCCGGCGCCGGCGGCTACTACCAGTGGGCTCCGCGGCCTGCTCCAGGGTGGCGCGCCAGGTGATGTCATCACCCGGCCGCTACTCTAGAGCAGGCTGCGGAGCCCGCTGGTAGTAGCCGCCGGTGCCGGACAGGAGCGGACGGACCGGGAAGGTAAGCAGGGGGCGCGTGGAGGGGAGGAGGGGGCATACGGAGGGGAGGAGGGGGGCTCTTACCTTCCCGGCCTGTCCGCCCCCGTCCGGTGCCGGCGGCTACTACCAGCGGGCTCCACGGCCTACTCCAGGGTGGCGCGCCGGGTGATGTCATCACCCGGCGCGCTACTCTAGAGTAGGCCGCGGAGCCCGCTGGTAGTAGCCGCCGGCGCCGGACAGGAGCGGACGGGCTGGGAAGGTAAGCAGTGGGCGCGCGGAGGGGAGGAGGGGGGCCCTTACCTTCCCGGCCCGTCCGCTCCCGTCCGGCGCCGGCGGCTACTACCAGCGGGCTCCGCAGCCTACTCCAGGGTGGCGTGCCGGGTGATGTCATCACCCGGCGCGCTACTCTAGAGCAGGTCGCGGAGCCCGCTGGTAGTAGCCGCCGGTGCCGGACAGGAGCGGACGGGCCGGGAAGGTAAGCAGGGGGCACGCGGAGGGGAGGAGGGGGACCCTTACCTTTCCGGCCCGTCTGCTCCCGTCCGGCGCCAGCGGCTACTACCAGCCGGCTCCGTGGCCTGGTCCAGGGTGGCGCGCCGGGTAATCACCCGGCGCGCTACTCTAGAGCAAGCCGCAAAGCCGGCTGGCGGTAGCCGCCGGCGGCGGACGGGAGCGAACGGCCCTAACAGGTAAGCAGTGGCGGGGAAGGGGGCTTACCCCCCCAGAGCCGTCCGCTTCTATCCGCGGGCGCCCGCGGGCACCAGCGGATGGAAGCGGACGGCCCCAGGGGGGGTAGGGAGCGCGGGGGAGGGGGCTTACCTGCCGGGGCCATCCACAGCGGACGGCCCCGGGGGGGAGGGAGTTAGGCCCCCCCTCACCCACCCGCCTCCATTTTTTCCTCATAGACTTGCATTGCAATGCAAGTCTATGGGGAAAAAAATGGCGGCCGATCCAAAAATTTACAATTTTTGGATCGGGATCGGTCTCGATCCGGTCCGGAGGTCCCGATCCGGGTCCTGATCCGATCCGGGGGGTCCGTGCACATCCCTAGTATTTACATCCTATGGATGCTTGCAGAAGTGATTCACTACCCCGTTCCACACCTGCTATTACACTAGATTCCAAAGAGCTATAATCGCTGGCAGATTTTTCTTGGAGACAGTCCAGACAGAAATGTCTGGACCGTCAGTGGATCTTCGTGTCATCCATGAATAGAAGGAGCCCTTTCGTTCACAGACACTGAGAGCTGATCTACACTCTAGCTTTGTAACGTTTCATAAGGGTTACGAAAACTCTTTGGGCCACATGACACACTCCCTTCAACGGTATACCCGAGTTTTTAAAAATTCACTTCAACAATATACAACGGTTTTAACTTTTAATAAATCGTTTTCAGTAAAATAATGTGTCCTTCCTTACTGTTTGTGATTCATGGGGGCAGTGCTTCGTTTACTGGTATCCAAATGCTTAGCAGTTGATTATACTCATTGAAAGCTAGGGAATGAAAGGGGAACTAAGGAGGAAGTGGGCGACTGAACTACAGTGCCCACAATGCTTTGCCCTAAACTCATTGTAAAAACAAAACAGAAAGAGATGGACAGAAGAGTGTGAGACCGCACACACCGCTTTGAAGACTGAAGAATTTTTCTCCTGTAACGTGAGTACTCCTTAATGTGGCCTAAGACATTTTAGAACGCACCTATTTTTTGGAACATTTTAAAATACTATTTACAACGTTCCAAGGTACAGTGTAGATAGGCTCCTATAGTGTAAATAGAAGCCATAGTGTAAGGGAAGCTCTCCATCCATGATTGAGATCCACTTCAGTGTGTCTTTGGAAAGGGGTGTATGTGCGAAGCCTTCAGTTCTGAGAGCACCCTTCATTCTAGATACAGAAAGAAACGAAGTCTTGTGCACATGCATTCTAAATAAAAAAAATGACTACTGCATTAAATGTGGCTTCTTGTGTTGCACGTTGTATCAGGTTAATTTTATGCACAAGCGACAAATTAGGAGCACGATTTAGCAACAGACATTCTGTTCTTAAAATGTGGTTTACATGCCATCGCAGATTTCCTTTTCTAAGAGTGCGGCTTTTTAAAAAAGAAAAGAAAAGGAAAAAAAAGACAGAACTGAAAAGAGAATTCACGTCTGTTTCCAAACCCCCAGGCAAAAGAGGAAACATCACTATGTGGGGTTACGAGTGGGGAGAATGGAAGCCAGAATGTATTTAGAGAGAGAACAGAGCTATGCCATCATACTTGGAGCAAAAGCAAAGCCATTTTCCCCCCGTATGTGGAGCAACATTACAAACAAATGTGGTCAATGTCACATTTTGTTTAAAGAATCCTCCCCCCTAAGTTTACATTGATTGGAGCAATGAATGGAATCGTTACCTCACTGTGGTTTGTGGCAGCAGTGGAGGGGGTGTGGAGATGCACGTGGACTCCCTCATCTTGGGCAGCGGGAGAGCTTGCGCTAGGTCAGAACCATGCTCTAGCATGATGTACATGAGCCTCGACTTGTGCTCTCCTCTTCTCCTCTGATATGGCTGCAAGGGATTGGAAGCATTTGCTTCCATGTTCCAGTTCAGTTCGATCATTTACTCATTTTTCCAAGATCAAGTTTGTTCCGTCCCATTTCTTCATCCCTTTCCATTTCTTAAAGGTCTGCGCAAACATTTGTATGCATTCTTATGCACATTTCTCAATATGCATGAAATTATATGCATTTTTTTTCTTCTGCAGGTGCTTACGGAAAAACCAAACAGGTCCTTGCTCCTAAGAGCTTATAGTCTAACGTTCAGCAGGGGTAAGCAACAGAGGAAGAGGAGGGAAGCAGAGGGTAGGCTACACAGAGAAAGAAGGTGCAATACTCTGAATTACAAATATTACAGGCAAAGTTGCAGTACAGTATGGAAGTAAGATATGATGAATTCTGTCTCCAGACTCCAATTCCTTTGCAAATCTACCCCATAGATGACAACATGCCCCTGGAGAGAAGATCAAGTTGAAGAGATCTAACTGAACTGGTCATTGGATGAGAGCCCAGAATAATGCATTATCTGGGCAGCAAGCAACCTTCAGGGTCGAGGTCAAGAGCAGGCATGCTTGGGCAACTGCTGTGGGTCCAAACCCCAGCAGTGGCCTACTGACAAGAGCCCCCTGGAATTGCTCCTCCTCTTCACCATTGCAACCTGCAAATCCCCTTGCCTCTCACCTTGGCCCAGACTATAAGAGTGGTGGTGAGAAGTTGGAGCAGTAGATACCACTGTGAACTTGCCCACTGTCTCTCAAGCAAGTGGTAGCAATAATGAGAAAGAGGAGGAGGAGGAGGAGGAGGAGGAGGAAGAGGAGGAGGAGGAGGAGCAATAGCAGCCAGTGACAATGGCGATGATAAGGTATACTCACTGAGGGAAGGGCCCATTGAGAGTGCCGTGCTCAACGGGCTTCAGACCTAGTGGCAGCACTGACAGGCATACCCAAATCCAGATCTGGGTCACTGGTCAGTTGTGGGAACTCAAATTTGGAGAAGTTTGAGTCTGTAGAGCAACAGGTAAAAAATAAATACTGGCCTGTTTACCAGACAAGAGCAGAAGATCCCACTCCTGTTATCAATATGAGGCCTAGCCAATACAGAAGCATCTTATTGTCACATTTTGCACAATGCTTTCTGCAGCTAAGGGGGACCTCTGAGACCAGGGCCATGCATGCAGGGGGGAGCAGTGGGGCCAGTTGGCCCAGGCCCATGATTTTGAAGGGGCACTCCGATGAGGAGGTCCCCCTCAGCTTATGCTACTGCTTCCGTAGCACTGCTCGATCATGTTATTTCTTGTAAAACATACTTTAGTCATGCAGGGATAGCTGCATGATCACATTCTAGAATGTGGTCTAGAAAAAGAGAAAAACGGGGAAAGAAGCATCCAAATCAGATGAAAAAAGGGAGAAACAGGTTCTCAAGATGCTGGCTTTGTATTTATTTTTTCAAAGTTGAAGAGCTTGACGCATTTTGGCCTATGTCTTTATACGGCCTTCTTCAGGGGGCTGTTAAGCATTTAAAATACATATTGTAAAAAACATGGTGGGGACAACATGTGCTAAAATATATTCTCATTATAAAATGAAGTTGACATATTGCCACAAGGGCCTATGTGCATATGTAAACTCTTTTTGCAACATTTTAAATTATTACATGAGGACAGATTGCTTTATATACTGGTATTTCATTACATACATGCAATACATTTCTAATCCAAAGAATATCTGTGAAATCTGACTTGTAGGAAGGTATTTGCAAAGATCTTCTTCTCAACAGAATTTCTTTCTCTGATAAATAGTAACAATTGAAAAGAATGGTAGGCAGAACCAACGGGCACTGGGTCACTATCCCAGGGATCATAGGATTGCCCTGTTAAAGGATTTATTATTTCATAAGTTTTTATTAAATGCATATTAACATTATGCATTCAATTTCATGGTAGCAAGGTAATAGCTGAGAATGCTATCCTTAAAAAAAGTGAGGCCCTATTCACACGTGCAAGAAGGGGTGGTTAGGGCAACTACAGAAGAGGAGGGTTAGCAAAATCATTGCAAATAGGCCCACCACATGACCGCAGAACCACACATGGTTCTACTACCGACCAAACGGGCATGCCAGCCTCTTATGTGGCGCAAATGGATCCTCCACAGCTGCTCCATTGGAAAAAGTGGGGGGGGGGGAGGCTGTGTGACCATAGAGAAAGTCTGTGGTAACAAGAACATCGCTGTAAGTTATGGTCACAACCTGTAAACCACCCAAAGCCCATTTTAACCACCAAAGAGCCCACCACATGTAATGGTAAGGCACCTTGGGGGCCCTTAACCCTGCTATAGTGGAATGGTTACCTGTTGTGGTTTTGTAAACATTGTTATAGCATTTTCCTCCCCGACCCATGACATACTAACCCACCATAGTTAGGTCAAAATACTTAATTAGCTTGGCTTAGCATGATTTCTGAACAGGCCCAGAGGCTGAGTTTAACAAGTTAACCCAGACTCGGTAGCTGAGTGAGGGTTGTTGTTGAATAGGGTGACCAGACGCCCGGATTTGTCTGGACATGCCCGGGAAATGGGGTGCAAATCCGCATCCGGGCGGAAAAAACCGTTTTGGGGGGCCAAATCCGGAAATTTAGCCGCCCAAAACGGTGACCAGATGGCCCTGGGGCGAGCCGGGCCAACCGGGGGGCGGCGGGGGCAACCCGGGGCGGCAGGGGGTCACATGGCGGTCGCGGAAGGCTGGCGGCGCGAGGCACCTACCGGCTGGGGTGTCTGTTTCCCTCCGGTGCTCGGAATCTACTGAGAAACAGGCTTCGCGGCCTGTCCCTCAGTAGCGCACCGGGTGATGACATCATCACTCGGCGCGCTGCTGAGAGACAGGCCAGGAAGCCTGTTTCTCAGTAGATTCCAAGCACGGAGGGAAACGGGCACCCCAGCAGCAGCAGGTAAGGGGCGCGGGGCGGGTGGGGGGTGGGGGGTCGGCGCGGGTGCTCGCGGTGGGTGGGGCAGGCGGCGCGGGTGCTCGTGGTGGGTGGGGAGGCGGCGCGGGTGCTCGCGGCGGGTGGGGGGGTGGCGCGGGTGCTCGCAGCGGGTGGGGGGGAGGCGCGGGTGCACGCGGCGGGTGGGGGGAGGTGCGGGTGCACGCGGCGGGTGGGGGGAGGTGCGGGTGCGCGCGGCAGGTGGGGGGAGGTGCGGGTGCGCACGGTGGGTGGGGGGCGGCGCGGATGTGCGCGGCGGGGGGTGGCACGGGTGCTTGCGGCGGGTGGGGGGGTGGCGCGGATGCACGCGGCGGGGGGCGGTGCGGGCCGTGGTGGGGGTGGCGCGGGTGCGCACGGCGGGTGGGGGGTGGCGCGGGGGCACGGGGGGCGGGGCACTTACCTGCTGGGGCTTCCCACCGGTGCTCGGAATCTACTGAGAAACAGGCTTCGCGGCCTGTCCCTCAGTAGCGCGCCGGGTGATGACGTCATCACTAGGCGCGCTGCTGAGAGACAGGCCAGGAAGCCTGTTTCTCAGTAGATTCCGAGCACGGAGGGAAGCGGACGCCCCAGCAGCAGCAGGTAAGGAGCGCGGGGTGGGGGGGCGGGTGCACGGGGCACTTACCTGCTGGGGCTTCCCTAGTGTGACCAAGGAGGACAGGGCTTCTGTAACTTTTAACAGTTGTGTAGAGAAGGGAATTTCAGCTGGTGTCATTTGTATGCATGCAGTACCTGGTGAAATTCCCTCTTCATCACTGTAGTTAAAGCTGCAGGAGCTATACTAGAGTGACCAGGTACAAAAGCGGGCAGGGCTCCTGCAGCTTTAACTGCAGTGATGAAGAGGGAATTTCACCAGGTGCTGCATGCATACAAATGACACCAGCTGAAATTCCCTTCTCTACACAACTGTTAAAGTTACAGGAGCCCTGTCCTCCTTTTCATATGGTCACCCTAATTTAAATGGAATTTGCTTCCTTCCATGCACTTAAGCATGCTTAAGGAACACTTGCTATGGTTAGCAAGTGTTCCTTAAGCATGCTTAAGTGCATGGAAAGAAGCAAATTCCATTTAAATTAGGGTGACCATATGAAAAGGAGGACAGGGCTCCTGTAACTTTTAACAGTTGTATAGAAAAGGAATTTCAGCAGGTGTCCTTTGTATACATGCAGCACCTGGTGAAATTCCCTCTTCACTACAACAGTTAAAGCTGCAGGAGCCCTGTCCTCTTGACCAGATACAAAAGAGGGCAGGGCTCCTGCAGCTTTAACTGTTGTGATGAAGAGGGAATTTCACCAGGTGCTGCATGCATACAAATGACACCAGCTGAAATTCCCTTCTCTTCACAACTGTTAAAGATAGAGGAGCCCTGTCCTCCTTTTCATATGGTCATCCTACCTTTGGTGGTTATTGGAAGTCCTGTTCCAAGTGCCCTCATACGCTGTGGTGTGGTGCAGGGCTACTTGGGAGTGGGACTTTTCAGTAGTAGCCCCCTGTTGTGGAATACTGTCCACAGAGAGGTCTGGCTGACACCTACTTTGCTTGAGTTGTTTGTGCCCACCTGCTTCCAGAGTGCAAAGGAAGAGGTGGGTCTCTAGCTGGTGCTAGAAGATAGCAATTCATTTTTTTAATAATGCATTTTGACCCATAGACCTTCCTCTCCAATTTGCTTTGAGATAATTGGCATGATGTATATTTTGTAACAATTGCTGATACTTATTCATCCTTCTTAAAAATGTTTTATGTGTGACTGCTTTCTGGATGTTGGTGTGGATTTATTTTGGTAGGCCCAGTTTCTGAAGGTTTTCTGTAGTGTGTGTGTGTGTTGCTGGTGACTGATGTGATTAACTGAATAATTGTAACCTTTTCCTGCTGCACAGTTCTTTAATTTCCATAGCCATTTTTTTCTCTCTTTTCTTATTCCTTTTCTGCAACATTTTTGCCATTAGGTATTGCTAAATCAATGAGGTAGGTGTGTTTTTCTTGTTTATTACTGTAATGTCTGGTCGATAACAAAGTATTGTCTTTTCCCAAAATTGTTCTGTCCCAGCAAGATAACATGTGAGTGCATAGTGTGGCTTGTCTTGGCTTGTCTGAGTGTGTCTGGATCTCCTAGGCTCTAAAAGCGTCTTTCTGGAGAGCACCTGCTGGTTGCATGATCCATGAGGCCAGGTTCTCATGAGTGCATAGTTCTTCTTGACAGGAGGGCCTTGCACTTGCTAGAGTAAGCTGAACATATGTGAAGTGGCTGCAATCCTATATTCATTTATCTGGGAGTAAGCTTTATTGAAATCAATGGGACTTGTTTCTGAGGTTTCTTTGGGCAGTTTTCTTTGGGTCCCTGATTGAGATTTCTGTTCTCTGCACACTGAAACAGTGTAAATTCAGGAGATATTTGTCTAGCATTGTGATAATGGGCATCTGTTCTGGCCTTTCTTTGTATTGCTATTGACCATGGTCTTGTTTACATGGCTAATGAACCAGAGATATAATGACACATTGTTAGATTAGTTTCCCATTGATAAATCAGAAGTTGAAACAAGCTAAGAGGTGCTAGTGAGAAGTGACAACAACAACAACAACCCTTTAGTCCATTTTATTCCATGGCTAATGCTTGCAGGGTAATAGTATTTTATACTCTTTCTTAATGCTAGGTTGCTAGGTTGTTGTACTGGCTTTTTCTGTACTTGTCAACTGCTTCATTTGTTCAGTGGTAGCAGTATGCTGAAGCTGTGAGTATGAATATGAGAAAGTGATGGGGAAAGAGTGTTAAATGTTAGGAAAGGTGAGACTATGGTCATCCAATGAAGGATTTGCAGTCAGAAAAGATATTTGAGGGAAAGGGAGACTGTATCACACAAAGTATAGCAAAATCTTTAAAGTACAGCAAAAGCTACAAAAGTAGGAGTGAAGGTAATTTCAAATACATTGAATGTCTCAGTGATTTTAACATTAAGATGTTATGTAGAACAGGTTTGCCTTAATTGTGTGCTGTGAAATCAGAAATGTGACCAAGGCCATCTTTGGGTGGACATGTCCCTTTGGGAGCCGGCCATGTTGGTGGGCATGCCCCCTTGGGGCGGCCATGTTGTCCTCCTTTTTGGTTTCCAAAATATGGTCACCCTATTGTTGAACAATGTTTTTTTGTTGAACCATGGATTAACGTGTGGTCTGAACCAAGGACATATTTCACAAGGTGGCTTATTTTCCTCAAACCAGCCACTTTGAGAGCCCATGGTTTGTTGTTGGGTTGCTCAGAGTGGTTAACAAGTCACACTGCATGGTTCACAAGCCACTCTGTGGAAACTGTCCTGGATCCAGACAATATATTAATCCATGGTTCAACAAACAATCCACACTGAGAGCTCATCTATACCCAAGGGCCTAGCAGGAGGGAGGGGGAGAATTGTGGACTTACCTGATTCCGTGATCTTCCCCCAGCTTATATACGGCTGTGCAACATCCCGGAAGGGAAAAGGGCCTTTTCTGTGGTGCCCCCCCCCCCCCAATTATGGAATGATCTCCCTGATGAGGACCGCCTGGCGCCAACACTGATATCTTTTCGGTGCCAGGTCAAAACTTTTCTTCCAGGCATTTTAACAGCTTTAGTTGACTTTTTTAACTGAATTTTTGGCCAGGCTTAAAAGTTTAAAATGTTTTAAATATCAGCTGTTTTATGGTATAAAATTTTGTATATTGACTTTTTAACGTTCAGTCTTTTAATTTTTGTAAACCACCCAGAGAGCTTTGGCTATGGGGTGGTATATAAATAATAATAATTTTTAGAAGAGGAGCCACAGCCCTGATCCAGCAAAAAAGTAAGTTACTCTCTGTCAAAATCCACGCCCAACCTCCTGCGTCCAGCCTCCTGCCATCCCAAGGATGGCAAAACTGCTGGCCCCCCACCCCCACACCACAGCAGCTGTGGTCCTCATGGTTGTCCTGGGACCGCGAAAAGAATGGGACATCCGCAGTTGCAGTTATCCTGGGGAAAGTTTCTGGTCGTCCCTGTTTGACCCCATGATCCCCTGAATGGCCAGGGATGAGCTAGAGATGATCCCGGGTTAACTGCATGGTGTAGACATGGCTTGAGTGTGGGTTAGTGTGCTTTGTGAACAACCCCAGTGAAAGAGAGAGAGAAAGAGAAAGAGAAAGAGAGAGAGAGAGAGAGAGAGAGAGAGAGAGAGAGGCAGGCCTGAAGTACATATGTTTCACACAAATTAGGACGAGGGTGGGTGGGGAAGGCCTACATCAACTCTAACCTATCAGGAGCTGATACTTCACACTGGAAAACTTGTTACCACTTCTCCCCACTGTGTATGACAAATTGTGATATAGTTTAAAATCAAGCAAGGCTTTCAAGAAAAGATTATTTGCCTACATGCTGACATTTGAGTATTTGAATTAACAAAACCATCTCCTTATGCTCCAGTCGGGTAAATGCTCTAAGGTGGGCTGCACGTCACTCACACACCTCCAACAGCTTTTGAAGGATGGAAAGAAGAAAACACAGCAGGAGGGTTTAGTTGCAATCACAAAGGCATTGTTTAAAGACCTTAGAATAATTTAATGATTTCAGAAGTAATAAAGTTCCTTCATAGTGCACACAACCCTCATGTTTAATGACACACCTAATCGTAAAATGCCTCCTTTTGATCAGTCAAACTAGTAAGAAAGGTGTATTGTTAAAGGTGTATTTCATCACTGAAGACATTTATGAGATGAGGTTGAGGGCTAAGAGAGACAAGAAGCAGATGAACACGAAACAGAACACAGGAGAAGCATTAAAAGCAAACCAACAAACCCAGATTTTGTTTTGTTTCAGTATTTGTAGGTTCACAAGCTCATCCTGAGCTTGTGCTAAATATCCCTCTCACACAAAGCAGGATTGCTATACCAACAACATTATATTTGGTGGTTGTAGGGAATTCTAGTCTAGAGGTAAGGTATTCATTCATAATTCCACTATAGCTTTCTCAACAGGGTTGGTATTTGAGCAGTTGGGAACAATTGTTATGAGCATAATAATAATACACAAGCTGTATTCCATTTGGGGGATTTGAGAAGCACATGTTCAGGGATGATACAACATCCCCTCTCTCTTGCATGCACACACACACACACACACAATTTGATTGATTGATTGAATGATTTTATTTGTCAGACCCCCATCAAACCAATTCTCTAGATATACCATTTTAAAATAGAATAAAATACAAAGCTCAAAAAACACAATACATTATAAAACCAACACAATCACCACCGTCATCATCATCATACAAAGCCTGCATAACAAAAATGCAGTATAAAACCAAGGCATACAGTAAAAAGTGATAAAATCAGCAAAAGAAATAAACAGGACTTAAAATCACCAATATATAGCAGGGGCAAAATATGCTTTTTCAATGACTGGAAAAAGCATTTGTTCTGATTTCACAGAGGTTTGAAACACTGATCCTGTCCTGCTCTTCAACCACATACATGCGTGCATAGAATATTTGAAACTGGGGGTAGAAACAGACTCTGGGTTTTCCTCGTAATGCTAATACAAGGGGAAGGTTCTTGCTGATGAAAACCAGTGGCAGGGACGGGGTGCTCCCATCACCCAAAAATCTCCCCTGCCCACACTTGCACAACTGTTTTAATATGGCTCTGCCCCCACCCAACCAGCTGGGCTCTGAAAAATGAAGAAAACTTCACCTGAGGGTGTAAAAAACAACAAACAGCCACTGTGGAATTTTCAAGGGAGACACAATAACGCCTGTTTTCTATCCAACTGTTAAAGATACAGGAGCCTTGTCCTCCTTTTCATATGGTCACCCTATAGGCCCTAGAGACCACAAAATAGCTTGCATGTATTACGCTCACAGATGTCATTTCGCTGCACTATCAATAGACTTGGCATCTCTTTTGGCTACCAAGAAACACAACGCCTGCAAACTGAAGGTTAGTGCAAGTTGACTTTTCAGAGGCTGGTCCCTCCCTCTAATTAGAGCTCCAAGGAGATGCTGTGGTTTCAGTTGGAAGCCATATAATGAGATTCCCTTTGCAATGTGTGCACACTTGTTCCATGTTTGGGTTTGGCTTTCTTTAAGGGAGGGTATATTTCATGAGACAAAATTCTCTTTCCAAGGTTCCCACAGTTGTAAATTATGCTCTGGTGTCACCTGACATAGCATCTTCAACTATTTCATTTTCACTACTCCCTCCGTCATTGAATTCTTCCTGGTGTAAATCCCCATTGCTCTGGTGTTTAAAATCCCTTACACTTCCAAAGGCTTCTAAAACCTTTGTAGGTATGCATATTCTTAAAGATTTCCATTTGCAAAGAGTGCTTTGACAAGGGGCTCCAGACACAAGCCATTTTGTTAACCCAAGATATTATGCATATCTAAACTGTCTGTATTATTATAAATATCCTTCAGTGGCTGCGTTCAGGCAACATGATAGTCAAGGGTGGGGTAATAATGAAATAATCACCCATTGCTGCCAAAAATGTATCCTGCTGGCTGGATTAGAGTGGCAGCCACTGCTTTGACCACTCTTGCTTTGCAACTCTGTGGCTGATGAAATAATCAACAGTGGCCAAGGAAATAACCAATGGTACCCTCCACACAACACAATAACCAATGGTGGTTTAAATAGCCAACTCTACACAGCATTCATTATTTGCATTGGTTAGTTCAGCCAAATAACCAACCATAGGTTAAAAACCTCCCTCCACACAACACGATAACTCATAGTGGGTTAAATAACCAACCGTCGACTATTTCAACCACCATTGGTTATTGTGTTGTCTGAACCCAGTCACAGTGTTTTCTCTGTTTCATCCCCCCCCCCCATTTTTTTTGATGGGGAGTCACTCATTTGCCTTGTCCGTTTTTCAACTTGCTACTCTGTTCATTTAACAGCAGCCTGATTTGTTTCTTAGATTTTGAATGGAGTAGATACTGCAATATTTTTTCCAGATCAGTAGCTATGGAATCAATTCTCAGCTTCCTGATTTCCAAATGCATTTGATCCTTGCAAGCCAAATGCACTCAAATCTGAGCCCACATTAGATCCCCATGACAGAAGTGACCAAGAGTGACCCTAGTATAGCTTGCATAATCTCAAAGATGAGTGATCAATCTCAGTATGGGATTCTCCTTTTCCCTCCAATGAACTTATCCTATCTTTTTGGTCTGATCCTAAAGAGCAAAACCAGAATTGAAGAAGTTGCCATGAAGAAACTGCTCTATAATAATTCTTCTCACAATACAATTGTTTGCATCTACTTAAACATTGAAGCACATAGTTGTACAACTTTTATGCATAGGTAGTTATGAAAATATAGGAAAGCTTAATGACTCATGAATTACTGCTATACCTAACAACATGTCCATTTTCCAAACTTTGCATTCAGAATCAACTTTCCTTTTTCAAAAACAGTGTTACTAATAGTACCAGGTGTGTAAGGGCGGAAGGAGATATTATTTTTTAAAAAAGGCTGTGGCTTTCTGGATAGTGTGTGTCAATACCAAACTCATTCATAATTGTCATTTTTTAAATTGTTCCTTTTGTTTGTAATGAGTTGGAAGATTACAACAATTGAGGTGTGGGTTGTTTATTTATTTGTGCATTCACAAGGGATTTGGTTTGATGGAAACCAGTTTCCAAATATCAAGGAGACAGACACTCCTGTGCCATAAAATAAACAAACTCACATGTACATTCAGCATATTTGAAAATCCAGAAAAACTAGTTCCCTTTCTGGCTATGCGTCAGAACCCTTCGAGAAACTAGTTAGCCAGTACCAAAGGATGCTATGCTTTCTCTCCAGTTTTGAAAGGGATCAAAGAAGGAACAGTGTAGACACAGAAAGAACAACAGGAGAGTGTTGATTGAACTGTAAGTGAATTTACCTTGGCATATTGGAATGTGGGTTAAAATGGGTTACTAGTCAGGTGCTGGGTGATTAATGATAATTCACAAAATTAATTATTTGACATTTAGGATTGTCTGTAAATTTCAGATAGCTTTTATAAACTGGTGGGGAAAAACAAGCTTATCTCTATCTCAACATCTCAACTCTATCCCAACATTTTTAGGGGAGTTAAACCATCTGAGGAAACAACAATGCAATTTGAAAAATGTGATGAAAAGATATAATGGGTCTTCTCAATCGACACTTCAGGGGCTGTGCTTAGCAAAACTGTGGTTCTCTGGGGTTAGCACTAACTAGGGATGTGCACTGGATCGGACCCGATCCACGATCCGAGTCCGGTCCAGTGGGAAATCGGATAAATTATCCGATTTCCGATCCAACAGCTGGATCGGCTGATCCAGTCCGAACCGATCCGAAAAGGCTCCGAACCGGTTCGGCGGATCGGCGGATCAGCGGGTGCCCACTGGCGCCCACTGCCGCTTCCATTGGCGGGCGCCAGCGGGCGCCCGCCGATGAAAGTGGACAGTGGGGGGGAGGAGGGGGGCGCTTACCTTTGAGGGCCATCCGCTCCCATCCGGCGCCAGCGGCTACTACCAGCGGGCTCTGCGGCCTGCTCCAGGGTGGCGCGCCGGGTGATGACATCACCCGGCGCGCCACCTTGGAGCAGGCCGCGGAGCCCGCTGGTAGTAGCCGCTGGCGCCGGACGGGAGCGAATGGCCCGGAAAGGTAAGCAGGGGGCGCGCGGAGGGGAGAAGGGGGCGCGCGGAGGGGAGGAGGGGGGCCCTTACCTTTCCGGGCCGTCCGCTCCCGTCCGGCGCGGGCGGCTACTACCAGCGGGCTCCGCGGCCTGCTACAGGGTGGCGCGCCGGGTGATCACCCGGCGGGTTACTCTAGAGCAAGCCGCAAAGCCCGCTGGCAGTAGCCGCCGGCGCCGGACAGGAGCGGGCGTCCCTAAAAGGTAAGCAGTGGCGGGGAAGGGGGCTTACCCCCCCCGGAGCCGTCCGCTTCTATCCGCGGGCGCCCGCGGGCGCCAGCGGATGGAAGCGGACGGCCCCAGGGGGGGTAGGGAGCACGGGGGAGGGGGCTTACCTGCCGGGGCCATCCACAGCGGATGGCCCCGGGGGGGAGGGAGTTAGGCCCCCCCTCACCCACCCGCCTCCATTTTTTCCTCATAGACTTGCATTGCAATGCAAGTCTATGGGGAAAAAAATGGCGGCTGATCCAAAAATTACCGATTTTTGGATTGGGATCGGACTCGATCCAGTCCGGGGGCCCTCCGATTTTGTCCGAACCGATCCATGACAAAATTGGAGGTCCCGATCCGGGTCCCGATCCGATCCAGGGGGTCCGTGCACACCCCTAGCACTAACCACAAGTTGTGCTGTCACACATAACATTTTAAGCCACAGTTAGAGTCGCTAACCCTGCTGCAGACGGTGTGAGTGGGGTTAGAAAGTGACCAGGGTTCAGCAAAACACATTGCACACGACACCTTAAACCCTGCTGCTTAAACAAAAGCCTTAACCAGCAGGGTTTAAGATGTTTTCTGAACAGGCCCACCATAGGGAATATCAGGAATAATGGAAGCAATATATCAAAATGCTCAAAGGTAGATTATGAAAACGAGAAAACATTGACTGAGGTGGGTGGGTGGCATATAAAAAGGCATGCAATGTCTTGGGACTTGAAAAGGAGAGTGAAATCCAAAAAGATGTAGAGATTGTTTGAGAACATGGGAACAGTAGATATTTGCATCACCAATGAGGGGCTGTATAAGTTAAATAACAAAAACAGATGGAAGCACATCATGATGTATTGTGTGTATGAATTGAAAGGGATCTGGCTGATGGTTATTAGAAAAATGCTTGAAAGAGGTAGATTGAGCTTTTGAGAAAAAAAGAAGGTGGGCAATTGCCCATTTCATCCAATGATGACATGACAGGAAGCAATGGGTTTAGAGCTAAAATCCTAAACCTACATACTAGGGTACAATTGAGACTTACTTCTGACTAGGCATGCACATAATTTTTCTCTAAGCAAAGAAAATTTGAGTTAAACGTTAAATGTTAGGCCCAATTAAATGTCAGCTAGGCAATTTGGATTTACTTACACAGCAGCTTTTTAGGCAACATTGTGCAAAATATCTTGTCAATAAAGAGTGAATACATTTTTTAAAAAAGCATGAGAATGGGAAGGTGAATATTGAAGCTTGCTAAGTTTTCTGATACGTTAGAACAGAGTGATCAAACCAGCCCTATCTTACAAAAAATAAATCAAGAGTCATGGGATACAACATGCATTGCTGGCTCTCCAGAAACAATGGTCATTTTTAAAAGAAGATCCCATGAAATCCTAATTGTACCATTAATTAAGCAACAGGACAAATTGCCTGATGTAGTGGCTGTTATTTCTGATGGAATCTTAGAAATCTAGTTCTATGTGACATTTTGGTGGAGGAGACTGGATTTAACTCTTCAATCAATCAATCAATCAATCAATCTACTTCATATTGCTTGGACTTAATTGATATTTCCATGGCTCCTTTTGTTTATAGCAAGTTTGAAGATTGTGACACTTCATGAGGCGTTGGCATTTTATTAGTTATTATGGTTTACTTTCTGCATTAAGCACATACCTTCTTCAAGCTCTTTGGAAAATCTTCGCAAGTATGTAATTTAAAACTGACTGTATATCACAAAAGAGTAAGGGCCTCTTTCACCTGATTTAGGTTTATTGTCACAATCATTTACTCTCAATTCATGATTCATGTGGAAATTCCATTGGTATTAATAGAAATTCCAGGTGGATTGTGCCTTATTCTTGACATCATGGGCCAAGCTCAGTATGTGATATTAAGCTCCTTTATTGCACACTTGTGACTGGCCACTCACTGATGTTTTGGGGTCCGTTACATGATGTCGTCAATGACCAGGATGTCTCCCATGGTATGCCTTGGAAATCCTGGCATGAAAAGAACCACTCTTAAGGTGGTAATAAAGCTCCAAGTCAGGGTAGGTAGGGAAGGTCAGGTGTCAGGGGAAATTGACCCAACCAAAGGTGTATTTCAAGGCTGTTTGTTAGCTTCCTTGCTGTTTAATAGCTTTGTGAATTATTTATTATTTATTTATTGCATTTATATACTTCCCCATAGCTGAAGCTCTTTGGGCGGTTTACAAAAATTTAAATCATTGAACATTAAAAAACCGATATACAAAATTTAACTAGCTGACAAATCCAATTTCCCAGTGGCTATTGGTTCACAGAAACTGAATATATTGCTGAATGCTTATGATATGGTCCTTCTATACCAAACCAAAATAGGCACGAGGAGACTTTTAAAATTGTTTGGGGAAATATTCAATGAGAATCAGTTGAGTGTGAATTATTCTAAGACCAAAGTTATGGTATTTGGCAAGCATGTAATTCAATATAAACGGTTCTTAGATTATCATCTCCTGGAACAGTCCAATAGATTCAACTATCTGGGGATTTGTTTTGTACATAATGGTTCATGGAATAGCCATTGGCAAGCTAGTAAACTAAAAGCTCAAAGTTCAACACAGTCAGTGTTGAAATTTGCCAGAGTGAAGGGTGAGAGCCTTGTGTTGCCAGCTCTAAGAGTTTTTGCTGCCAAGGTTATTCCTCAGATGACTTATGGGGCAGAAATTTGGGGTATTCCAGAGCCAACTCAGTTGGAGTCAGTACAAAATACCTTTATACACATCTTATTTTGACTGCCACCAGGAACACCTACAGTCTATCTGCGAGCAGCAGTGGATGTAATGCAAAATTTGTTTTTTTTATTTTGAGGGCCATGTTTTTTAAAAATGGAATATTCTGTAAATGAATTGGTTAAACTGTTAAACTATCTCAAAACACCTGGCTAGCTAAAAGTACATTTTTACTTCAGAAATATAGGGTTGAGATGTAAGGTTTTAGTTGTATGTGCACATGTTTTAACCTTGTATAATATTTCTTCTATATGACATGCTTTTATATTCTGTGTAGAACTTTTGCATATTTGGTTGGCTAAAACCTGTATTTGGTTGCCTTCAATAAATTGTTGTTTGTAATGTGGTAATAGCTGGGAAAAAAGTGGGAAATTCCACCACTAGATGGCACTGTTGCAATAGAAGTGAAGGGAAGGGAGGTATTCAATTCAAAGCATGTGGTTGCCCCTCTCCACCCATGTAATGCAGCCCGCTTCCGTCCGCTGGTCCCGTCTACTGAGAAACAGACTTCGCGGCCTAGTTCTCAGTAGAGCACCAGGTGATGATGTCATCACCCGGCGCTCTACTAGACGGGACCAGCGGATGGCAGCGGAAGGAAGCGAGCGCCCCTGCAGGTAAGTGGGGTCCTCCCCCTCCCCCCACTCAAGCTCCTTACCTGCCGGGGCCATCCGCTGCCATCCGCTGCCGCCCGTGGGTGCCAGCAGATGGCAGCAGACGGCCCTGGCAGGTAAGGAGCACGAGTGGGGGGAGGGGGCTTACCTGCCAGGGCCATCCGCTGCCATCCACTGGTCCCTTCTACTGAGAAACAGGCTTCGCAGCCTGCCTCTCAGTAGCGTGCTGGGTGACGTCATCACCCAGCGCACTACTGAGAGGCAGGCCGTGAAGCCTGTTTCTCAGTAGAAGGGACCAGCGGATGGCAGTGGATGGCCCCTGCAGGTAAGGAGCATGAGTGGGGGGAGGAGGTCCGATCCTCCGATCTCTTCTGATCCGGATTGGGTCCTTTCGGATCGGTTCGGATGAGATTGGATGATCCAGCTTCGGGGATCGTAATCGGATAATTTTATCCAATTTTGGCCGGATTGGGTCCAGATCGTGCATCAAACCCGATCCGGTGCACACCCCTAATAATTTCATCATTGCTTATTCAAAGTCACAACAGTGTTTTAAAGCTATCAAATACCAGCAAAAAGAGGAGAAACCTGAACAATTTTGAACATGCACCATCTTGGAAATCAGATAACAAAATCTCTCACGACATTAATGGAAATTAGTCACACCCCTTGATGAACCAACTGAAAAAGGACGTTAACATCAGAGCAAGATCGAACTATAATGGCTGGGAAAATTGGGGGCAATTAAATAGTTGACACTATTAGTCTTTCTCTAAATTGAACCATCAGCCTCAATGCTGGAGAAATTCATGTTGGGGGGAGGGATTGTGGGGAGCTAACCTGCATACTGTATCTCCTACGCATACCTTCCCTGCTTTCCTCTGTAAATTGGATGCCACCCCAACTTTCTGCTGGTTGGGGCAGTTCCAGACGTAAACATAGACATCTGCAATCATCACATCTAATTTGGATATAAGCCTGGCAACCAAATAATAATTTTCATTTATTACCTTGGATACTAGCTGGGAGGGTAAGAGGTCAAGGCTTCCCTTTCCAGAGGAGATTGATGACAAATCCCATTGGTGTAACAACCATTCCTCACTCCTCTTCCCCTTCTGGTGGAGACCCAAACTTAGACTAGAGAGTACCACTTGGTGGGTTCTAGTTTCATTATTAGGTTTGATCCAAAGGTTTCATTCTTTGAGAAAGTATCATTACATTCATAATGGTAGTAAACACTCACATTTCTGCTGCATACTCTTACTCCGTTGTACTATTGGAGGGGTGTAGGGCAGTTTCTGTTCTCTCATTACGTCACTATTTCTCTGTTAGACATGAAAGAATACCTTACTTTTTATCATCCATTCACTCACCTTGACAATTGAACCTACTTAGATGGTCTACTTTCACATCCCTTCTCTATGGCTGAGTCTGGCCAATGCATCCTCCTTATCACATTTCAGTCTCACAGGAAGGTTTATGCTGAGAGATAGTGACATCTACTGATGGGAGTTGGTAATAGCATTGTGGCCAAGAGCTTGGATATCAGAATCCAACAATTTTCTCACCAAGGCAACGAACATTCTCTCAGGTCCAGCTTCCCCCATCTGTAATATGGGGGATAATGATGCCATCCTACTTTACAGAGATGTTGTAAAGACTATAGAGATAGCACATGTAAAGTAGGGATGAGCAACAATAGAGGCATAGAGTCCAGCAATAGAAGCTGGTGGCTTTGATTTCAGTGGGGCTATGAATCCATTCTGGGTTTTAGTCAGAACCAGCCAGAACTCTAAAGGAGCTATCCAAGGTGCTGAACCATATCCCTGAGTAAATGAGTTTTGGAGAGTTCATCCATCCCTACTGAACACTTCAGAAGAATAAGTCATTGTCTGAATTAGCAACCTTGCTGAAGCTAAGCCAATCTGATGAAAAGAATGTGTTAATAATATTCTGGCCTGCTTCCAAATCCAATTCAAGGTGCTGCTTTTAACCTATAAAGCTTTACATGACTCGGATCCGCAATACCTGATGGAATGCATGTCCTAACTCAAACACTAAGATCAACAGGGAGACTCAGAGGGTGGCGATAAGAGAGAGGGCATTCTCTGTGGTGTCCCCTTGATTATGGAATGAGTTCCCCACTCAGGCCTTCCTGGCACCTACACTGTCACTAGATTAAGAGCATCCTCTACTCCCAGACATTTAATGGCATATGATGGGGCACTTTTGCCAGCCATCTAAACAGGTCTAGTATTCTATTGAAACTGTTTTTGGCTGGCTAATTGTTTCAAATTTTGTGTATTTATATTTTTATGCTCAATTTTATTATCTGATGAATTGTTGTAAACCTCCCAGACAGCTTTGGCTTTTGGGTAATATAGAAATGATTAATAATAATAATAATAATAATAATAATAATAATAATACATTTCTCCTCTCTTTTTTTGCTGTTTCTTAAGAGGGAAAATGAAGACCATCTTCCTCTTGTTCTTTCTAATTGCTGGAATCCTTGCTAACAACCCTTACCCATACAATTCTGGCTACCCCAACAACAATAATTATGACAACTACCAGTATGAACCATCTGCTGAAGATATGAACCATCAAAACCAAGCCATTTACAGAGGCGGCCAGACGTCCAAAGAGATCCTAGTTAATAGTAATTCCAACTTTGCATTCGAGTTCTTTAGGCTAACTTCTTCTAATGTAGGTCGTTGGGACCGATCAGGCAAGAAGAACATTGTTTTCTCTCCCTTGTGCATCTCCTCCGCATTTGCAATGCTGTCCTTGGGTGCCAGGGCTAACACCTTAGATCAGATCCTTAGAGGACTTGCATTTAGGCCATTGGAGATCCAAGAGAGGATGATACATGAAGGTTTCCATGATCTCATCTACACATTAAATAATGGGGGGTCTGGCCTCCAGGTGGAAATGGGGAATTGCCTCTTTGTACAAAACAAACTGCATCCACAACAGCAATTCTTAAATGGAGTCAGAAACATCTATGGGGGAGACATCTATATGGAAAATTTTAAGAACACAGTGGAAACGGAACGGCACATCAATAGTTATGTTGAAAAGAAAACCCATGGGAAGATTTCCAAACTTGTTGATGGAATTGACCCGATTACTGAAATACTACTGGTTAGCTATTTTTACATGAAAGGTAAGCTAAACTAATAGGCTTATTTTCTCATCTGACAGGGCAGAATGCTCAATTTACTGAGGGCTCTTAACATTACCATTGCTGTTGTGATAGTAAGAATTCTTTTATATGCAAAGTTCTTTAATATAAAAAGATCTAGGCAGGAATAAGGATAACAGTAAGAAGAAGATGAAGATGAATATGTTTTCTTCTGAAAATACCCACTAACACATTCTTTCTTCTGTAAAGCCAAGTGGAAAAATCCCTTTAATCCAAAGTACACTCAGCTGAGTGACTTCTACGTGGATCCTTACACTGTTGTGAAAGTCCCAATGATGTTCCAGATAGGCATGTTTGAAACCGGCCATGATGATGAGCTCTCTTGCACTGTTTTGAAACTGCCCTACGAAGGAAATGCTACTGCATATTTTATCCTGCCTGACAGAGGGCAACTGGAGAAGGTGGCAAGCAGCTTGTCATATAAAGCTTTGCGGACGTGGAAAAGAGCACTTTCAAGGAGGTAATACTTTCACCTATTATTATTATTATTATTATTATTATTATTATTATTATTTACATTTCTATACTACCTCATAGCACTATACCGCTCTCTGGGCAGTTTACAAAGATCAAAATATTAAAAACAATCTGCCAAATTTAAAAAACACATGACAGACAATACACCTAGAGGCAACATACATTTGAAAACAACTTTGGATAATCAACCAAATCATAAAAACAAATCCAGGATCAATTAAAAACGTATCACATGCTGCTAAAAACCTGGGGAAAGAGAAAAGCCTTGACTGGCACTGAAAAGATAGCAATGTTGGCCCCAGGTGGTCCTCATAGGGGAGATCATTCCACAATTGGGGAGCCGTCACTGAGACAGCCCTCTCCCTTGTTGCCATTTTCCAAGCCTCCTTTGTAGTAGGCACCCAGTGAAGTACCTTAGATGCTGAGTGTAGTATGTTTAAGCCAGAGACTCTGCTGCCAAACAACTTATATGAAAAGGGTAAGAACAAGAATTATAGGGTAACTATATTTTGGAAACCAAAAAGGAGGACAACATGGCCGGGCCCAAGGGGGGGGGGCACTCACCAACATGTCTGGCCCCCAGGAGGGCTTGTCCAGCCCCAAGGGGGCATGCCCACCCAAACATAGCCTTGGACACATGTCTGATTTTATAGCACACAATTAAGACTAAACTGTTCTACATTACATCTTAATGTTAAAATAACTGAAATAAAGAACAAGTGAGAAATTCAATGTATCTGAAATTAACTTTACTCACTCCTACTTTTGTAGCTTTTGCTGTACTTCGAAGCTTTTGCTATACTATGTGTGATACAGTCCCCCCTTCTCTCACATATCTTTTCTGACTGCAAATCCTTCACTGAATGACTATAGTCTCACCTTTCCCAACATTTAACACTCTTTCCCCATCACCTTTCTCATATCCATACACACAGATTCAGCATACTACTACCACTGAACAAATGAAGCAGTTGACAAGTGCAGAAAAATCTAGTACAACTAGCAACTTAACATTCAGAAAGGGTATAAAATTCTATTACCCTGCAAACATTAACCATGGAACAAAATGGACTAAAGACTTGTTTCAGTCACTTCTCACTAGCACCTCTTAGCTTGTTTCAACTTCTCGTTTATCAATGAGAAACTAAACTAAAAATTTGTCATTATACCTCTGGTTTATTAGCCATGTAAGCAAGACCATAGTCAGTAGCAATACAAAGAAAGGCCAGAACTGATGCTCATTATCACAGTGCTAGACAAGGATCTTTCCCTCCTTTTATCCAAATATCTCCTGAATTTACACTGCCTCAGTGTACAGAGAACAGAAATCCCAATCAGGAACCCAAAGAAAACTGCCCAACGAAACCTCAGAAGCAAGTCCCACTGATTTCAATAAAGCTTACTCCCAGATAAATGAATATAGGATTGCAGCCTCTTCATGTCTGTTCACCTTACTCTAGCAAGTGCAAGCCCCTCCTGTCAAGGACAACTATACACTCACAGAACCTGACCTCATGGATCATGCAACCAGCAGGTTGACCAGAAAGATGCTTTCAGATCATAGGAGATCCAGACACACTCCAACAAGTCAAGACAAGCCATGCTATGCTATGCACTCACATAACAATTCTGGGACAAGATATAATAATAATAATAATAATAATAATAATAATAATAATAATATATTTATTTATTTCTTACCCGCCTCTCCCTCCGGATTGAGGCAGGGAACAACATCAATACCAACAATATAAAATACACAAACTGATTAAAAGCATAAAAAATTAATACATTATTAAAATCAACAAAGTCTTAAAATTTGACTGGGTAGGCCTGCCAGAAGAGATCAGTCTTTATAGCTCTTTTAAATTCTTGAAGACTTGTAAGTTGGCAGATCTTTCCTGGCAGGTCATTCCACAGTCTAGGAGCAGCAGAAGAGAAGGCCCTCTGAGTAACAGTTGACAGCCTAGTCTTGGCCTGCTATAATAAATTCTTCCCAGAGGACCTAAGCATGTGGGGTGGATTGTATGGCAGAAGGCAATCCCGCAGGTAGCCTGGACCCAAACCATGTAGGGCTTTAAAGGTAATAACCAACACTTTGTACTTCACCCAGAAATTAATTGACAGCCAGTGGAGTGATTTTAAAGCTGGCGTAATATGGTCACCCCTAGGTGTACCGGTGACCAACCTGGCTGCCATATTTTGAACTAGTTGAAGTTTCCGGACTAGGCACAGAGGTAGCCCTATATACAGCACATTGCAGAAGTCGAGCCTTGAAGTTAACAGCGAGTGTACTACTGTCTTTAGGTCTTTCAACTCTAGGAAGGGGTGCAGCTGATCCTTTTAGCTGCAGAGGTCAGGGAAAGAACTTGTGAAGGGCCAAAGCATTAAATACAAGAAATATGGGAAGGGGTGTGTGTGAAGAACTCACCTCCCACTTCTCCAGAGCCTTCTGAGGAAAGAAAAGGAAGAACCACCAGCAGCAATGAGGAAAACCTGGGCATGATGTCTGGAGTGAGTTTCTTCGCAGCTCCAGGGCTAATCTGGGCTGCCGCAGCTCCAAGGCTAAGTCGGGCCAGGCCAGGACTGGCCAGGCCAAGCCAGGTCAGGCTAGGCTGACCATGTGAAAAGGAGGACAGGGCTCATGTAACTTTAACTGTTGTATGCAATTAGTTCCTGGTGAAATTCCCTCTTCATCACAACAGTTAAAGTTGCAGGGGCCCTGCCTTCTTTTGTATATGGTCACTGTAATATAGTGCCTGCAACTTTAACTGTTGGGATGAAGAGGGAATTTCACCAGGAACTAATTGCATACAAATGACACTGGCTGAAATTCCCTTTTCTCTACAACAGTTAAAGTTACAGGAGCCCTGTCCTCCTTTTCATATGGTCAGCCTAGGTCAGGCCCCCCTTCTAGCTGCCATGGCTGCCCTCTCTCTGGCCACTGTGCCTGGCTGCTGATCACCACTGCCACATCTGCCTGTTGCCATGCCCGACCGCCGGCTGCCACCGCCATGCCTAGCCACCATTGCCCGCTGCCACACTAAGCCACTGGCCTTACCTGTTGCACCTACCCTCCGACCCACCTCTCCTGAAGATCTCAAGACTCATGAGACTTGAGACTTCTGGGAGGAACATGTCTTCCTTGTGCTGCATTGCTTGTGAGACTTGAGACTTCTGGAAGAAGAAGCGAAGTCAACTTCCGAGACCAGCACATCTTCCTTGCACTGCAACCCATGCTGTCTCCTGAGCCAGCTCAGGAGATGGTGCAGAACACAGCGCAAGGAAGATGTGCTAGTCTGTGGCATTTCTCTGGAGATTTACTCTAGTGAGTAAATCTCTGCCCAGAGCCCTGATTCTAAACCTCAGAACCAGGTAAATCAATTTTTTTTCTGTGGGGTATGGGCAGGATCTACACTACTGCTTTAAAACACTTTAAAATGGTTTAAAACAGTTTATAACAGTAGTGACAACTGTTGGGGCCCAGGACACACTCCATATACAGTTTTCAAAACGTTTTCAAAGTGTTGTATCCTGCTTGGTGTAGATCGGGGTCAGCCGAAAGAATTATAGAATTATTTTTTGAAAGCAAAGCCATCATTAGATGCATCTTGTCTAGAAACTCTTATGTCAATATAATTTTATTTATTATTTAGTATTTTATTACATTTCCATACCACCCCATAGCTAAAGCTTTCTGGGCATTCACAAAAATTAAAACCTCAAGGTAAAGTGTAAAACAATAGAAAGCTTAAACCTGAAATATAAACTACAACCAGAATAAAATCTAGCAGCAATGCAGAGATTTAAAACACAGACTTAAAACAAAAGAGCTAAAAGACTAGAACGCTAAAATGCTGGGAAAATAAAAAGGTCTCCACCTGGCACCCAAAGGAGTGCAATGGAAGTACCAGTTGAACCACTCTAAGGAGCTCATTCAACAGCTGGGGTGCCACAGCAGAAAAGGCCCTCTTTCTGGTAGACACCTGCCTCACTTCCTTTGGCAGGGGCTCCCAGAGCAGAATCCCTGAAAATGACCTTCGATTCTGGGCAGGTACATATGGGAGGAGACCATCCTTCAGATAACCTGGCCCCGAGCCATTCAGGGCTTTGAATGTTAATACCAGCACTTCGAATCAGGTTTGGCAGCCACTGCAGCTGGAAAAGTACTGGCATAATATGATATTGTTGGCTTGTCCCTATTAACAATCTCACTGCTCTGTTTTGGACCAGCTGAAGTTTCCGGTCCATTTTCAAAAGCAGCCCCATGTATAACACATTTCAGTAATCCAGTCAACAGGCTATCAGAGCATAGATAACTGTAGCTAGGCTATCTCTGTCCAGATAGGGGTGTAGATGGTATATCAGCCTAAACTGATAAAAGGGTAGAATAAGGGTAGAATCCTGTAAATGTTTAGACAGAAAAAAGTCTGGCTGGGGCATGCTGGGGATTGTAGGACTTTTTTCTGTCTAAACATGCATAGGATTGTGCCTAAATGTGTTAGTCTTTAAGGTGGTTGAAGATGATTTGGTTTGTTTTTATTACAGCAGACTCTCCACTGAAATTTGAGTTAGACTGCAATCTGATACACACCTACCTGGGGGAAAGCACCATTAAACATAACAGGGCATACATCATAATACACATGGGATTGGTTGGGAAGCACTTAATTGGATCCAATTGGTGAAGGGAAGAGCACAAATTAGACACACAGGCATAGCTTTGATAATAAATTGGCCACAACTTTATTGATTTTCACTTGAATAGGCTTAGCAGTGGCCTCGGATGTGGTTCCTGTCATTAGCCAACCCACCTACTCTCAAATTCCCTCTTCCTGGTCTGCATGCCAGGAGCACTGCTGGTGGGTGGCAGGGCCAGGAGCACACCATGGCATGGACCACTTTCCACCAATCCGGATGTAACCAGCTGGCAGTCCCATGCAGGACTGGTCTTGGTGGCAAGATCCTTTATTTGAATCCCCTCCCCATGGGCTGCAGGGAGCCTAATTTCCCACCACCAATGGATCCATCCCAATGCCTATTATGCCTACATAGCTGAGACAAAGGTTATGAAATGAAGCATCCACAAAGAATTTACTGATAGTCCAGATCAACCTGTTTACAATGGAATTAATCTTGCAGTGGGGAAGGCCCAACCCCTCCCCGCACCGTCTTTGCCAATTGGCGTGCAGGTAAAATTTCCCCACTTGTTCAACGGCCTCTCACTGTGGTCCAGACAACAGTGGTGGTGAGAAGGAGGAGCAGTAGATGTCACTGTCTCCTCGCTCACTGACTCTGTGCCTATGAAACAAGCAAGTAGTAGAAATGATGAAAAAGAAGAGGAGGAATAGCAGCTGGTGACATTGGTTATGAAAAGGTAGACTCAGTAGAGGGGGGGGGGGCTATTGAAGGTCCCTGGTCACAGTTTGCGTCTACACATGCAGCAGACTAGGATATGAATGGGGTGATAGAATGGACTTCATCCCTTTTCGATATGATCCCCTATCAACCCCCCCTTGCTGCAAATAGAAAACTAAGCCAGCAGGGAGAAACGTTCTAGTCCCACCCGTCACCTGCTGTGCAGGTTTTCTTCTTGGGGGTTGGACGCAGTGGCCTTATAGGCCCCTTCCAACTCTACTATTCTATGACTCTATGATTCTTGCATTGAGTTTTAAATGGACGGTAGCATTCCGAGATATGACCGCCACCACTCTGAAGTAGAAGTTCATTCTACTGCCCCATTCTCATGCATATCTAGAAGAAGCCTGATTTATATTGTATTTTCTCATGTGATTGACTAATCCCTCCCTCTCTCCCTCCCTCCCTCTCTCTCTCTCTTTGTTTTTGGAAAGCTTTGTAAATGTCTATCTGCCAAAATGCATGGCCAGCGGAGAACTTAAGCTGAAAGATATAATGTACCACATTGGGGTGGTTGATGTCTTCACTGACAGAGCAGATCTCTCTGGAATCACAGGGCAGCCTCAACACAGGCTTTCAAGTGTAAGTTAGGGGTATTTTTTTCCCTTCCTGGAGAAGGAGGAATTAACATATACTATAAACTGGTGATGACCATGCTCTGCTTGAAAGCTTGTACATGTGTATATCTATATTGCTAATCTATACCAGTTTAAACTTCATTTCTTTCTCCAAAACATCCCTGGAGTTGCAGTTTGGTGAGCATGATCAGTATTCTCCATTAGCTATCTGTATTCCCCCTCAAAGAACAATAATTGCCAGGAATTCCTAGAGGAAAGGGATGTACAGGAAGTTGACTTCTACATCTACCATCTATTGAAGTGCCCATCCGGCTGCATAACATGTCATGTGCTTTGAAACGAACCCAAAAGTCTGTGAAAATGTGAAAAGAAAAGCTGGAGGGGGAATTGGCAAAAATTGCCTCCTCCCATGGCCACCAGGACCCCTCCTCATTCTTTGATCAGGTAACCTCCCTTGTTGACTGTGGGAGTGCTGCGGACATGCTGCGGAAGTGGGGAACAAAGCTCTCTGGATCGCAGCCCTGCTTACAAACGGCAAAACTATGAGGCACGCCAGAGCTACTTTTCTGGTCCCTTCTCTGATCAGTAGCACAACCCCATTGAGTTGCACTTATCCAGCCAACCAAGCCCAGCAAATGAGTCCACTGGATCACACCCTGCCTACAATTGGCAGTGAACTAGTCATGCCAGGAGGGCTCTCCCTGCTGTCGATAATTGGTAGTGCATCTCCTAAGAGTTTTTTCAACTCCCGGTTACTGTGCCACTGTTTATACAGTTGTCTCTGTTGAAATAACACAATCTCTGCCAACTAAGCATCAGAGTGGTACTTCTTGGTTCCAGCCTTCCCAGAGGCAAGAAGGATTCACGTCAATGAAGATACCAACTCAATTCTCAGCTGGATGTATACTTCAGTATAGTACTTTGTACAGTATGACAGAAGCAAGGTGTTTCTTTACCTCCCTTCTAAGCGGTGAATTCAACCCTTGAAATTCACCCACAACATACTTACAGGCCTTCAGATGACTCTCCCCTTTGGCCAAAAGTAGGGATGTGCACTGGATCGGGTCCAATCCACGATCCGGATCCGATCCAGGGGAAATCGGATACAATTATCCGATTTCCGATCACTCCGCTGGATTGTTCGATCCAATCTGACTTGATCCGGAAAGGACCCGATCCAGATCGGAATGGATTGGAGGATCGATGGGCACCTGCTGGCGCCCGCCGCTGCTTCCATTGATGGGTGCCAGTGGGCGCCCGCCGATGGAAGCGGACAGCGGGGGGGCTTCCCTGGTGGGGCTGTCCGTTTCTATTGGCGGGTGCCAGCGGGCACCCGCTGATGGAAGCGGACAACAGGGGCAGGGGGCTTACCTTCCGGGGATGTCCGCTCCCCTCCGCTGCTGGCCGCTACTGCGAGCAGGCTTTGCGGCCTGCCCCTAGGTAGCACGCCAGGTGATGTCATCACCTGGCGCGCTACTCAGGAGCAGGCCGTGAAGCCTGCTTGCAGTAGCGGCCAGCGGCGAAGGGGAGCGGACGTCCCCGGCAGGTAAGCAGAGGGGAGGGGGAGGGGGGCCCACTGCCTGCTTACCTGCTGGGGCCATCTGCTCCCCTCTGCTGCTGGCCGCTACTGCGAGCAGGCTTCGCGGCCTGCCCCTAGGTAGCGCGCCAGGTGATGTCATCACCTGGTGCGCTACTCAGGGGCAGGCCGCGAAGCCTGCTCGCAGTAGCGGCCAGTGGCGGAGGTGTTGTGTCTAATTCCTTTCCCCTTGCTCAGGGTGAAGGAATGTTAGACGTTAATTCAGAATCAGATTCTGAACCCGAACAGACATTCCAGTCCGTACCAGAAGGGGAAGAGGTCTTTCCCATAGCTTCGTCGTTAGAGAATGTTTCTTCTGATGTAAATAACCCTGCAGCTGATAACCAGCCTTTGACTTCAGAGGACGAAGGAGGGAGGGAGCTCAGAAATCCCATTTTCCGTAGGAGAGAAAAGCGAGCACAGATCAAAGAGGTTAGGAGGCAGCGCTCGGAAAGATTACTTGCTCAGAAAAGGCTGAATGTGAATTCTTCTCAGAAGTGACTCTTGCTTTCTTTTGGATTGATCAACTGTTTTGTTTGCTTAGCTAAATTACTAGGGATGTGCACTGGATCGGATCCGATCCACGATCCGAATCCGATCCAGGGGGAAATCGGATAAATTATCCGATTTCCGATCTCACCACTGGATCGGCCGATCCAATCCGAACCGATCTGAAAAGGTTCCGATCCGGTTTGGATGGATCGGCGGGCGCTCACTGGCGCCCGCCGCCGCTTCCATTGGCGGGCGCCAGCGGGCGCCCGCCGATGGAAGTGGACAGCGGGGGGGGGCTTCCCTAGCAGGGTTGTCCGCGGCGCGCTTACCTTCCAGGGACATCCGCTCCCGTCCGGCGCCGGCTGCTACTGCGAGCGGGCTTCACGGCTTGCTCCAGGGTGGCGCGCTGGGTCATCACCCGGCGCGCCATCCTGGAGCAGGCCGCGAAGCCCGCTCGCAGTAGCAGCCAGCACCGGACGGGAGCAGACGTCCCTGTAAGGTAAGCAGTGGCAGGGGGGAGGGGGCTTACCCCCCTGGGGCCATCTGCTGGCGCCCGCGGGTGCCAGTGGATGGAAGCGGACGGCCCTGGGGGGGAGGGAGCGTGGGGGAGGGGGCTTACCTGCCGGGGCCATCCACAGCAGATGGCCCTGGGGGGAGGGAGTTAGGCCCCCCCTCACCCACCCACCGCCATTTTTTCCTCATAGACTTGCATTGCAATGCAAGTCTATGGGGGGGAAAATGGCGGCCGATCCAAAAATTTCCGATTTTTGGATAGAGATCGGACTCGATGCGGTCCGGGGGGGGTCCGATTTTGTCCGATCCGATCCGTTACAAAATTGTCTGATCCGATCCGGGTCCCGATCCGATCCGGGGGGTCCGTGCACACCCCTATAAATTACGCTTTGGGGCAAAATGCTTTCTAAGTTTTAACTCCTTTCAAAGGGAGAGAAGGGATCATTTGTTAAATAAAAGATTGATTGTTTTCCTAAGAGGCCTCCTTATTGACTTCAATGAGCGCTAGAAGTTAGGGAGTCATGACAGGAGGGGAGCGGATGGCCCCGGCAGGTAAGCAGGGGGAGGGGGAGGGGGCTTACCCCCCTGGGGCTGTCCACTTCCATCTGCTGCTGCCTGCGGACACCAGCGGATGGAAGCAGACGGCCCCGGGAGGTAAGGAGTGGGCTTACCTGCCAGGGCTGTCCACAACGGACGGCCCCGGGAGGTAAGAACAGCAAGGGGGGAGGAGGGAGTTAGGCCCCCCTCACCCACCCACCGCCATTTCCCCCCCCATAGATTTGCATTGGGGGAAAGCTTTCTTTCCTCCAATGCAAGTCTATGGGGAAAACAAAAATGGCGGCCAATCCAAAAATCGGATGTCTGATTTTTGGATCAGGATTGGGCCCGATTTGGTCCGGGGGGCCTCTGATTTTGTCCGATCTGATCCAGGACAAAATTGGAGGTCCCGATCCGGGTCCCAATCCAATTCGGGGGGTCGGTGCACACCCCTAGCCAAAAGAGGAAGCCAGAGCCAAACAAGTTTGGATGGAGGTTTTATTCGCAGGTGCACCTGGAATTATCCAAAAAATGCCACAACCTCCTGAGATAAAGGAAGACTAGGCTGATATACCTCTGGTTCCTCTTTGGGCTTATGGCCATGAGGTGTGTGTGAGAAGGATGCTGGAGTGCTCTTTTGTTATAATACATCATGTCCCAGTCCTGGAATGGAATACTTTGCTTTGATGGATTGACATAATCTCTTGGCAGTAAATCCTGCCTCTGTGGAATTTGCCAAGGCTGGCTTTGGGGCAAAGGCGCCTTTTGTCTGGTGTTTTAGGAACATTTGGCACCTTTGCATCTTGTTTGAGAACTTGGAGTGCCTGGCGCTTCAGCTTATTTACAATACAGTTACATCCAAGATCTTGCTGGGGACATTTCTCTTTTGTATTACACCATAGATGTCACATTTCAGATCAAGGGACATGCATAGGCCAATATTCTTTACACAAGGTAATACAAGCAGACAACTTTGTTCAGAAGGAGGGGTGTGTTACAGTTTGAAGGTACAGAGAGAGAAAGCAAGCAATGTTTATTTCACAGGCTGAATATAATAAAGCCAACAGAGAGGGGGGAATAGAGAGAAAATCTTAAAGTCACTAACTGAAGGCATATTTTATCATATTTTTATTTACTGTTGTTCCCCACCTCGATCCAAATGGAGAGGCAGGTAATAAATATATTATTATTATTATTATTATTATTATTATTATTATTATTATTGGAGATGGCCCATTCTGGCACATTATGGGACCCATATTTGTCACTAGCTTTAGTCAATGGGGGCACACAAACATTTAAACATTAATCCATACATTGTGAAGAATGTGTACAGCTTTCCTTATGGATTTTTTTTTTAGTGCCAGCTTGTGCAGAAATGGGACATAAGAAGCTTGACCTGAAAAAATGAGAGGGAGATTGACAAATCGGTTCCTCTCTAAATTAGGATATCGAGACATGTTTCTTCTGTGAGACAACCCTCTATGTGAGGGTAATTTAAGTCACCCATTACTGAACTTTCTCTTTGGTAGACTGAACATAGTAGCTTGCAACTTTGCCACGTGACAGCCCATTCATCTCACATACTGAGAAGGAATGATACTTTGTGAAGACTCTCCTACTTCATAAAACGAGTTACGTGGGACTTGATTCCTCTCTTTTGAGAGGCAACAAAATCCAGTTACAAATTGGCCTGTTCAGACAACGCACCTAAGCCATGGTTAGGCCACTAACCCTTTTGCAGCAATGGCTAGTGAGCATTTTTAAACCATGGTTAGGAATGGCTCACACAAGATGCTGTCATGGATCACATGACACAGAAGGCCATAATGTTTAGCTCAAAATGTTTAACCGCTGTGGCTTAGTGTATAGCCAGAACGGGGTCATAATGTTGAAACTCTGATGGATTTGTTAATTTTTATTTTATGCTCATCTTTAACAATGATGACTAGACTGTAAAGACACAACTTTGCAATTTATATAGGAACTGGGCATATAATTAAATTATTTTGCAAGCTATTTCTTAATGGCTAAAACAATGGATTCCATTTGTAGGTAGTCATAGAGAGACTGACATGATTTTTCTTTCCTTTGTAGGCTATTCACAAAGCTATGATGATGATTGATGAGAAAGGAACAGAAGCTGCTGCAGCCTCTTCTATGGACCTGGTGCCATTGTCTGCGCCTATTGTCATAAAGTTTGATAAGCCTTTCATGACTGTTGTTGAAGATGGAAATACTCGCAGTATCCTCTTCATGGCAAAGATATTACATCCAACTGAGAAGTAGATAGGCCAAATGAACCTGTCAATTAATCGGCATGGAATTAATAAATATGTTGGCCTGATTGACACTGACATGACTTTTCCATTGTTGCTCCAGTTATGCTGTAGTATTGGATTATCTAAGGGGAAGAGAAAGGAAAGAAGGTAGACTAATGTAAAATCAGCATTGCTTGTAAATTTTGGGACTTCGCAGAGTAGGGTGACCAGATAAAATCCAGGTCAGGGCTCATGTAACTTTAACAGTTGAGGAGAAAAGGGAATTTCAGCCAGTGTCATTTGTATGCAATTAGTTCCTGGTGAAATTCCCTCTTCATCACAACAGTTAAAGTTGCAGGCACTATACTAGAGTCACCATATACAAAAGAAGGCAGGGCCCCTGCACCTTTAACTGTTGTGATGAAGAGGGAATTTCACCAGGAACTAATTGCATACAAATGACACTGGCTGAAATTCCCTTTTCTCTACAACTGTTAAAGTTACATGAGCCCTGACCTGGATTTTATCTGGTCACCCTATCTCAGAGTACTTTGCCATGCAGTGGCTGTTAGCCCATTCTCCCAATCTAGCCCTATCTTTAGGCAGGTGAGCCCAGTTCGTGGCTTGCTTAACTTTGCAATGGAATGAAGACAAACCATAGAGTGGATGCCTAACCTGCAACAAAACAGGCCCATGCAAATCCTTTGGGATACTGAGCAGCTGTCCTGTGGAGGCAATTCCAAAGCAATTTTTCATGTGCCAGCTTTATTATAGGAAATAGCACTTTGTTTATATCCTGAAAAAGAGAAATTGAGATTAGGCACAACTATCGAGAAACATAACTATAGAGAGGAAATGCTATAATAGCAAAAGCAGTGACACATTTTCTAGCTGGTGGGGAAGCGCAAAGGCAAAGTAGATGCAATTCCCCAACTTACATTTCTTATTTAATGTTATTATGTGTCCCGCACAGATTTTGCAGGCCCATACACTGCCCTAGCAGTCTTGAAATATTCGTGATTTACAATCTTTCCAATCTTAAATTCATTTCATCTGAATTTTTTGAGAATTTCTCCATTCTTAAATTTGGCTTACTCCAAATCTTGAGAATTTTAAAAATCTGCATGAAGATGGATAAGCATTTTTTTTTTTGCATATTTCTCATATGTACATTTTTGTATGCATTTTTGCAAACTATCTATAAATTCTGCCGTTTTCCTAATATTATGCATTTTTAAAAACATTATTTCTGTTTATATAGGCATTTTGTACACATTTTTTTTTCCACTGGAGAACTCCATTGCAAAATTCAGGGAAGTGCAAATTTCAAAGGATAACTGAGTTTCAGTTAACATAGTGGTTCCTAGTGATGTGCGAGCCCACCTGCCCCCCCCCACAAGCGCTCACATCTCCTGCTTGTGCAGTCTGATCCAAAGAGCCAGGCTATGCATGCCAGTGCTGAGTGCTGCCCCCCCTCCCCCCTGTGCTAATGGTGGCAACCACCTGCCATTAGCGTGGAGGGGGGAATGTGCAAATTCCGGCTGCCCTTGCATTAAGAGGGCCTTTAAAGCCCCCATTGGCTGGGGGGGAAACGCTTGCTTTCCGGAGCATTTTCCCAGACCATGCAAGTGGCAGCTGCCATTAGCAAGCCTGGGGAAACTGCACACTTTCTGGAGGCTCCAGAAAGTGTGCTTTCCTGCCCCTACTTTTCCAATCAGGGCCTTAAAGGCCCTCTTATCAGAAGGCTATCTTGTGTTAAGAGGGCCTTAAGGCCCTGATTGGAGCAGTGGGGGGAAAGCGAGGAGGGGAAAGTGCACTTTCCAGAGCCTCCAGAAACCACGCTTTTCCAGGGTGCACCCTTGTTTGAGCACTTGAGGGTGCTCATGAGCACTCAGATGTGGGTCTGCCCTCACACAGGGTTGGTCCAGCTGGATCCGTGTGGGCTGGATATGAGGGGGTCCACTGCCCTCACGGACCCAGCCGGATGCTCGCACCAAACGTATGAAATTAGTTAAGTTCCTACTGCCCTCCAGAGAGGACAGCTCTCAAAGCCTTAGCAGTCTATGTTGTACAGCTTATGGTAGTATCCAGCTTGGTGGGTAACAAGAAGAGTAGGCCTAAGTTACTTTCTGTCTTCCATTTATTATAGATATCTTCAAGCATCAACCCCCATTAAAAATATAACAGAACAAATGCTTTCTGCCTGAGAAGCATGTTTGTTGTCTAGGAATATGGTTATTTGCAGATGATACATGATACGTTACTTTCAATTCAAGAACCGATTGAGAAGATGGGGAAACTAAGGCATTATCTGGAGGAATTTGGAGAGATGACGGGATTACAAATAAACTGGCCCAAGTCAGAGATGATGATGTTTAATTATAAAGAAGAAGGGAAGCAAGAACTAGCCAAAAGGGAAATGAATATTAAATTAAAAGGAAAAATAAAATAGGAATATATATATATATATATATATATACAGAGAATTTGGATAAATTGGAAGAGGAAAATTATACTAGATTAAGGCAGGAGGTTAAAAAGAAATTGGAGGAATATTGGAAGATAAAACTTTCATGGTTTGGTAGAATAGCATTATTAAAAATGAAGATATTACCTAAAATTATTTTTTTATTCAGGATGTTGCCAATTAAAATATCAGAAATAGAGTTGAAGAAATGGCAAACAATGTTTAACAATTTTAGTAATGGAGATAAGAAATCTAGAATAAATAAGAAAATGTGGTATAAACAACAGGGAACAGGAGGGTCAGGCCTTCCTAATCTGAAGGGATATTATTTGGCTAACCATTTAAGATATGTAGTGGAAGGTATTCTAGGTTTGGGAGAAAAATGTTGGTTAGAATTGGAATCCAAAGAAGTGGAAATGGAATTGGAAAATATATATTTTAATAAAATTAATAAGATTTTTTTTACAAAGAATTAGGAATTCATTATTGAAGAATATTTTGGAGATTTGGGCTAAGAATAAGATTAAATTAATACCCCCCCCCGTCTCCCCACTAACTCTGGTAGAAATTATGAAGAATTTCCCATAAAATCTAAAAAAAGTAATGGGGAAAATTACTCAGGGAAAACACTCAGGGAAGAGAAAGTTTCATGGATTAATTGTATGCAGTTGGAACAGTGGATAAAGAAATGGGTAAAAGAAAATAAAGAATGTAGAGAATATATGATATTTGAAAAAATGATAATACAAAGACAAGAGAAGGAACAAAATATGGTATTAAAAGGTATAACAAGTGAAATGTATAAAATATTGATGGTAAAAGAAGAACAAGGGGATGGTTGCAAATTGGTGTGGGAAAAATGATATGAAAACTTTAATAAGTAATCAGAATTGGGTGAAGTTATGGGGAGCAAGGAATTTGAAAACTTTATCAGTAAGGATAAAAGAAAATTGTTATAAATTAATATGGCGATGGTATTTAACACCAGTTAGATTGAATCAAATAGATAAAAAATATTCGGTATTATGTTGGAGAGGATGTCAACAAACTGGCACGTATGTTCATATGTGGTGGTCCTGTACAAAAGTTTTGGCAAATGGTATATAAAGAGATAAAAGAGATAATGGGAATTGATTTGGAGTCATCCCCAAAGATTGCGTTATTATCAATATATGGGGGAATGAAATGTACCGTATTTTCCGGAAAAATGTACCATATTTTCTGGAAAATCGTCTCTAAAGTCGGGGGTCGTCTAATACGCCGGGTATAGGACGGACGGAGGGGGGCTGCAGTAGCCGCCGGCGCCGGACGGGAGCGGGCGTCCCAGAAAGGTAAGGAGGGGGCGCACGGAGGGGAGGAGGGGAGGAGGGGGGCCCTTACCTTTCCGGGATGCCCATTCCCGTCCTGCGCCGGCGGCTACTACCTGCGGGCTTCGCGGCCTGCTCTAGAGTAGCGCGCCGGGTGATCGCATCACCCGGCGCGCTACTCTAGAGCAGGCCGCAAAGCCCGCTGGCAGTAGCCGCCGGTGCAGGACGGGAGCGGGCGTCCCGGAAAGGTAAGGAGGGGGCGCGCGGAGGGGACAGGGGGCGCGCGGAGGGGAGGAGGGGGCCCTTACCTTTCCGGGCACCTGCTTGAGAGAGAGAGAAAGGGGTGGGGGAGGGCAGGCAGCGGCAGCAAAAGAAGAAGGAGGAGGAGGAGAAGAAGGGGGAACCACACCGAGCTTGGCTCGACGCAAGTGAGGAGTCGCCACAGCAGCAGTTGCCGGGAGGGGGACAGAAGGGGGAGCCCAGCGGCGGTGGCGGGGGGCTGAGGGGAACTGGTCAGGACGGGGGCTGAGGATGCGGCTGAAGCTGGGCTTCCTCTTGCACGCCGTGCTGCTGCTCGGCTCCTTCCTGGGGCTGCTGCTGCTCTGGTCGTCGCTCTCGCCCCGCGCAGAGGAGCCCAGCCCAGGGGGATGGATTCGAGTAAGTCGCTGGCTCGGAGCCGCCGGCTGAGGAAGGGAAGGGGGTGCGGGTGCCTCTTTGGGGGGCGGCGGGAGGGGTGTCGCTGCACGGACCAGCTGCCTGCCGGCCCTCGCTCCTGCCTGACACTCAGGCGCCGGGCCGGAGCCCTCTTCTCTCTCTCTCCTCTCTCCTGCCAGGGTCGGGCCGGGAGGGGGCGGCTTCGGAGGCTGCTGCTGCAGTCACTGCCCAGGCTGCGGCCTGTGGCGTTGGCGAGGCCTGAGAAAGGGGACGTTGGCGGCTTCAGACGGGGTCCGTTGAGAGCCGGGGCGCCCCCTTGCCGTGTGGGGTGTGGGGAAGGAGCTGCCTGGCGGTGAGGGGACCGTAAGGCAGCCCTGGTTCCTTCAGGTGCGCTGCCTGCCTCCATGCGACCCCTGACCTATTTGGAAGCAGGACGTGGCCCTTAATAACCCTTAATGATGGGTCGGAAGTGGGAGCAACCATCACCACCGCCGCCCCCCTTGCTGTATTTCCAGCTCTTCCCTTATACTCCACCCTCCTGTAGTACGGGGTGTTTTAGTTGACGGGGCGGGGGTCGTTTATATATGGCTGGGGAAGATTGTTTCTGGATTGTGCTCTCTTCTCACAGGGATTGAGGTCCACGTATGACACTATGTTATCCGCAAACGCACAAGTCTCTGTGTACATTAATTCAGAATATTTTACTATCCAAAAATAATGTACTCCCAATAACTGACAGACGTTAGAACCCCACTTCATGCATTTGCATGCACTGTAAGAAATGGGAAACTTCTCCCTCGAACTCCTGTGATGTGAGCTTGTGAGGCCCCATTTAAATGTGACACCAGGCAGAGAAGATGAGCTTACCCACAGGGCTTTGTACTGGTGCCTCATTTAAACCAGGTCATCACCTGCATGTGTACTCTAAGCACACCAGGAACTGGTAGCCCAGCAGGTGCTGCGTTGGCATGCTGACACTATACATGTTCAGTCCAATGCTCAGTGCTTACTCAAGAGTCTGATGTCGTTCAGTAGGATGTATTTTCTCCAAAGTGTGTAGTGTAGCTGTAGGGACTGGGAGCCTGTTTTAAAGGAAACAGCAGGGTTGTGCAAATCTTCAGAGCTAAGTTTGTCTTGGCTGCCTAGTGTCACATTTAAATTGGTATTGAGTAAAACAGGTTGATGGTGTTAAGTAAGCTTGAGTATGAATTCTTTGATGCCAACAACTCTTTGTTGGGGTTGCCTATTTAATATAGACACTAGTCCTGTGCCTCTGACACAGAAATTCAGTGGGTGATGATGTACAACACTTCTCTTCAAGCCAGAAAAGGCTTTACTGTTACATATGCATGTGTTGGGTTGCTGTTAAAGGCATAGGAGCAGGCCCCTAAAATAGGCAGCAACCCAAGTTTGGGATGTTGTAGATCTCTCCTTATAGCATAAGCATGCATGATACAGTTGAAGGCTTCGCGGCCTGCTCCAGGGTTGGAAGAGGGGTAGTCTTATATGGCGAGTATATCCCAAACGCTATATTTTAACTGGAAAAGTTGGGGGCGTCTTATATGCCCAGTCGTCTTATACGCCGGAAAATACGGTAATCAGAATATTAAGGATTTAATTACTATGTTACTAACTGCAGTAAGATTAATAATAGCAAGGAAATGGAAGATGCAGGATAATTATCAAATGGATGAGTGATATAAAGAGGTATGGGATATTGCTATTAATGATAAATGAATGTGTAATATTAAAGTAGAAAAGGGAATATGTAATAGAAATGAATTTGAAGATATATGGACATTATTTTTAGAGCATGTATTGTTGAGAAGGAAAGGACACAAACCTGTGCAAGAAGTATCACAATTTTGGAAAATGTAATGAAGAGGAATTGGTCCTGGTGAGGGGTGCACTTGGGGTATAAAGAATGGAAAAGAATGGTATAATTGTAGTTATGAGTTTTGAAATAAAATTAATAATAATAATAATAATAATAATAATAATATAACAGAGCAAATGCTTTCTACCTGAGAAGCTTGTTTGTTGTCTAGGAGTAAGGTTACTTTACAGTATACACTTTTTTCAGGGGCCATGCAGCTGATCTCTAAAACAGATGAATAAACACATCATGTGGAGGTAGTTTTAACCTGTGATCACAGAGATACAGAACAACAATAGAGCTGGGCTTGGGATCTACAAGGGGAAAAAAAGAATCAAGGAGTGATATCCTTTGGGAAGTTTGCCTGTGCAAGCTGAACATGATTGTGCTGTCTTCTCCCACAAATTTCAATGGGTTATGTGCAAGTGTTGTTCTCCCACTAAATTCTCTAGTGTTCTTATTAGGTCTCAGGCCAGATCCACACCAAGCAGGATATAGCACTATGGGAGCAGTGTGGCTCCTGCCTCTTATATACCACTTTCACACCACTTTCATTGTGCAATATCCTGCTTGGTGTGGATTTGGCCATTGTTGCTTTCAGGATCAAGAGAAAGGTAAATGTATTGTTGGAAAACAACTTCAATAATCCATTGTGAAGAAGGAGAAGATGAAGGAGGAGGAATAGTGTACATAACTGTTCTTAATCAGACCCCTCCCCATCCCATTGACAGCCTCTGAGAAGGAACCATAATTCAATAGTGCAGCACATACTTAGGCTGACCATATGAAAAGGAGGACAGGGCTCAAGTAATTTTAACAGTTGTAGAGAAAAGGGAATTTCAGCCAGTGTCATTTGTATGCAATTAGTTCCTGGTGAAATTCCCTCTTCATCACAACAGTTAAAGTTGCAGGGGCCCTGCCTTCTTTTGTATATGGCCACTCGAGTATAGTGCCTGCAACTTTAACTATTGTGATGAAGAGGAATTACACCAGGAACTAAATGCATACAAATGACACTGGCTGAAATTCCCTTTTCTCTACAACTGTTAAAGTTACATGAGCCCTGTCCTCCTTTTCATATGGTCAGCATACACATAATGTGTACCCAGAAAGCCACAGGTTCAATCCTTAGCATCACCACTTAAAAGGATCAAGTGGGGAATGTGAAATCCCTCTGACTGAGTCCTGGGAGAGCTACTGCTAATCAGAGGAAGCAATACAAGGTTAGGTGGACCAATGGTCTGACTTGGTATAGGGCAATTTCCTGTGAGGTCAGTTATTTATTTATTTATTTATTTATTTATTTATTGGCAAAGCAGAACAACTGTTCTTATTTCTGATATTGTCCCGTGTGGCATTGGGTATTACAGTACCAACCAAGTGAGGTATTTTCTTCAAGGAAGCCAGTATATACAAAGTGAAATAAATCATGGGTTGTCAGGCACAACTGGGAGTAGACTGCCTCTGGCGCACTCCTCACTTCCACTTTCAATTAACAACCCACAATTGCCCTGTTCATAGAAGTGACATCTGAACCTGGACACTCTGGCTTGTTTAGGGTTTAAACAACTCACAGTTAACTCATAATTTGTTGTTGGCTTAACTCTGGGGCACCTAGGGGCTGTCCTGATGTTGCCTTTGCCCTGGGTGGCTCCGAATCCATGCTGCGTCGGTTATATGATGTAGCCGCAGATTCGAAGCCACCAGGGGCAAAGAGGCAAAGATGCATGGCTGAAAAGTCGGGGACTTACCCTGACTTTTCCAGCCAAAGCGAGGTCAGCCAGGCTCGTCTGACAGTTTGTCCTCTCTTGGAGCCACTCTGGGGGTGTGCCCAGATGGAAGGCGACCTCCTATTGGTCACCAGAAGCCATGTGAGGGGGAGGGGCAGACCCAGTGATCCCAATGGCTACCAGAAAGCCCATGCTGCCTGCTCTCATAGGTACAACTTACCACTGCCATGCACCAGCAATAGTGTGGGGTTTGGTGGTGGAGTGGCACCAACTTGGCACTGTGAAGACAGCCCCCTAAACAACCTAGAGTGTACCAGTTCTAATGTCACTCAAACAACCGGGCAATCGTAGATAGTTATTCCAAGTGAAAGTGAAGATTGAACTAGTGCTTGCTCACCCCCACCAATTTGTGGGTTAAATAACTCACAATTTGGTGTTACATGTGAACCGTGTCATGAGTTCGGGTGCGATTTTAGCAGGATGACACTGCCTTTTAAAGGACAAAACCAAAATGACACACATTAGCTTTTTTTCTGTTTTGCTGAGCAGAGATTTGGTATGGAAAATAGACAGGGCCACAAACCAGTGCAAATTGCGTTGAGAGTAAACCACACTAAATACAATGGGTTACTTCTTTGGGTGGCCATGGTATGGCCAGGCTGGGCTGCACTGAGATTTAATATTGGCTCCTGGAAGACGGTCAGTCCCTCTACTGCACTGAAAAGGGTAAAAAGTAAACAGGAATATTTCAGCCTTTTCAAAAGAAGATGCTGTAGGTTTGTTTTAATCTGTTGGATTTGCTCAAGGCAAGTACAGGGATTGTTTGCTCTATTGCCCAGGTGATTAACAGTCCCAGAAGCCTGCAGGACCTGCTTTTCCTCCAACAAGAAGTGGGCTAACTTCATTTCCATCCCTCTGGCAAAACACTCCCCACCTTCCCAACTTGCGACACAGCAAGCTGTAATTCCAAACACTCATATCAGAAAGTAAATCCCATTGAGTTCAGAGTCAACAGGTAGTTGACTGAGTTAAAATGTCACAGTGATTTCGACTTGCCAACTCTGACTGAGTTGGCTGGAATGAATTTCTGCTGCTGCAATCGAAAATAGCACCAGGGCCTCTGAATTAGGCTGACCATATGAAAAGGAGGCCAGGGCTCATGTAACTTTAACAGTCGTAGAGAAAAGGGAATTTCAGCCAGTGTCATTTGTATGCAATTAGTTCCTGGTGAAATTCCCTCTTCATCACAACAGTTAAAGTTGCAGGGGCCCTGCCTTCTTTTGTATATGGCCACTCGAGTATAGTGCCTGCAACTTTAACTATTGTGATGAAGAGGAATTACACCAGGAACTAAATGCATACAAATGACACTGGCTGAAATTCCCTTTTCTCTACAACTGTAAAAGTTACATGAGCCCTGTCCTCTTTTTCATATGGTCAGCATACACATAATGTGTACCCAGAAAGCCACAGGTTCAATCCTTAGCATCACCACTTAAAAGGATCAAGTGGGGGATGTGAAATCCCTCTGACTGAGTCCTGGGAGAGCTACTGCTAAACAGAGGAAGCAATACAAGGTTAGGTGGACCAATGGTCTGACTTGGTATAGGGCAATTTCCTGTGAGGTCAGTTATTTATTTATTTATTTATTTATTTATTTATTGGCAAAGCAGAACAACTGTTCTTATTTCTGATATTGTCCCGTGTGGCATTGGGTATTACAGTACCAACCAAGTGAGGTATTTTCTTCAAGGAAGCCAGTATATACAAAGTGAAATAAATCATGGGTTGTCAGGCACAACTGGGAGTAGACTGCCTCTGGTGCACTCCTCACTTCCACTTTCAATTAACAACCCACAATTGCCCTGTTCATAGAAGTGACATCTGAACCTGGACACTCTGGCTTGTTTAGGGTTTAAACAACTCACAGTTAACTCATAATTTGTTGTTGGCTTAACTCTGGGGCACCTAGGGGCTGTCCTGATGTTGCCTTTGCCCTGGGTGGCTCCGAATCCATGCTGCGTCGGTTATATGATGTAGCCGCAGATTCGAAGCCACCAGGGGCAAAGAGGCAAAGATGCACGGCTGAAAAGTCGGGGACTTACCCTGACTTTTCCAGCCAAAGCGAGGTCAGCCAGGCTCGTCTGACAGTTTGTCCTCTCTTGGAGCCACTCTGGGGGTGTGCCCAGATGGAAGGCGACCTCCTATTGGTCACCAGAAGCCATGTGAGGGGGAGGGGCAGACCCAGTGATCCCAATGGCTACCAGAAAGCCCATGCTGCCTGCTCTCATAGGTACAACTTACCACTGCCATGCACCAGCAATAGTGTGGGGTTTGGTGGTGGAGTGGCACCAACTTGGCACTGTGAAGACAGCCCCCTAAACAACCTAGAGTGTACCAGTTCTAATGTCACTCAAACAACCGGGCAATCGTAGATAGTTATTCCAAGTGAAAGTGAAGATTGAACTAGCGCTTGCTCACCCCCACCAATTTGTGGGTTAAATAACTCACAATTTGGTGTTACATGTGAACCGTGTCATGAGTTCGGGTGCGATTTTAGCAGGATGACACTGCCTTTTAAAGGACAAAACCAAAATGACACACATTAGCTTTTTTTCTGTTTTGCTGAGCAGAGATTTGGTATGGAAAATAGACAGGGCCACAAACCAGTGCAAATTGCGTTGAAAGTAAACCACACTAAATACAATGGGTTACTTCTTTGGGTGGCCATGGTATGGCCAGGCTGGGCTGCACTGAGATTTAATATTGGCTCCTGGAAGACGGTCAGTCCCTCTACTGCACTGAAAAGGGTAAAAAGTAAACAGGAATATTTCAGCCTTTTCAAAAGAAGATGCTGTAGGTTTGTTTTAATCTGTTGGATTTGCTCAAGGCAAGTAGAGGGATTGTTTGCTCTATTGCCCAGGTGATCAACAGTCCCAGAAGCCTGAAGGACCTGCTTTTCCTCCAACACGAAGTGGGCTAACTTCATTTCCATCCCTCTGGCAAAACACTCCCCACCTTCCCAACTTGCGACACAGCAAGCTGTAATTCCAAACACTCATATCAGAAAGTAAATCCCATTGAGTTCAGAGTCAACAGGTAGTTGACTGAGTTAAAATGTCACAGTGATTTCGACTTGCCAACTCTGACTGAGTTGGCTGGAATGAATTTCTGCTGCTGCAATCGAAAATAGCACCAGGGCCTCTGAATTAGGCTGACCATATGAAAAGGAGGTCAGGGCTCATGTAACTTTAACAGTTGTAGAGAAAAGGGAATTTCAGCCAGTGTCATTTGTATGCAATTAGTTCCTGGTGAAATTCCCTCTTCATCACAACAGTTTAAGGCCCCCTCCACAAGAATGCGCCTTTGCGCCTGGTTCCGCGATTATGCGCATTATCGCGGAGGCGCATTTACTCACAATCCCTCTGCACGGGAGGCGGCGAGAAGCGGCGAAGCGCATTAAAAGATGCCCAAAAAGCGCTTTCCAGGTAGTTAATGCGCATAATCGCTTGTTCACACAGCGAAAATGCGCTTTAACGGCCGGAGCAAAATAAAAGTCGCTATTTAACGCGCGTTCGAAAATGCGCATTATCGGGGAGATAACGCGCCTGTACGCCCGTTTTGCGCTCCGCTCGTGTGTAGGTAAAATTTATAATGAGCCTTCAAGGCTCATTAAACGCCCCGTGTGGAGGAGGCCAAAGTTGCAGGGACCCTGCCTTCTTTTGTATATGGCCCCTCGAGTATAGTGCCTGCAACTTGAACTGTTGTGATGAAGAGGGAATTTCACCAGGAACTAATTGCATACAAATGACACTGGCTGAAATTCCCTTTTCTCTACAACTGTGAAAGTTACATGAGCCCTATCCTCCTTTTCATATGGTCAGCCTACTTTACAACTTAAAGAGAACGCATTGGCCTTCCAAAACTACCTGTAATCGCAGGCTGGTGAAAACTTGTGATTTTCTTGTATAGAGAAAGCAGAGACTCAGTGTGCAGCTAGGTGGTATTGCCCTCATATGGCTTTACATGTAATATATTCAAACACCCTTTTTTAAGTGTGTGTATATATAATGTTCTCATATGCTGTTGTGTCACATATAAATTGTTAACAGTGTTACTACAGTACATGTACATTAATTCCATAGGTTTCCAAACTTGTATTTACACATAAGCATCTATACATAATATTGTATCACATTTATAATTATCAGCCTTACAACACCACAATGCATGTAGATAGATAATCTATATAACCTATAATAATCTAATTATAATACAACTATATTTCCAAACATGTATCTGTACATAGGTAATATAACATAGGTAATATATAGCTTGTAATATTACAATAGTATTAACAGGAATCCGGTAGACTTGACCTGTTTCGCAAAGGATACTTCCTCAGAGCACGCTTATCTAGGACTAATAGCCATGAAAATTCAAGTTCAAGGAATCTCCCTGTATGTACAATCTGTTCCAAACCTGGCCAACGTCTCTAGGCAACAGATGGTGGAAGAGCTGTGCTGACCTCACTCTGGAAGGAAAAATCAGATAAGTCCCCAAATTTTCTGCTGTGTATCTTCATCTCTTTGCCCTGCAGTGGCAGTGAATGGGTGGCTGTGTCATATAACCTATGCAGAGTTGATTCGCTACCACTGCAGGGCATTTAGGCAGCCTCTGCGTCCATGTAGCAAATGAACAGAACAAACCAGGAGCAAATCTATGCCTTGTGTCATGTCATTATGATCCCATCACGGTGACACTATATCCCTCTTGCGCATTTATACATCATAGGATACACAATGGCCCTAAAGGTGTAAAGGGAGGGAGGGGGATGATCCCAGACTTACCTACTTCTGGGATCATCCCCCAGCTTCTAAATGGAAGTGTGACAGCCCGGATGTGGAGGAAGAGGTTTGCTGATATTGGCTTTACATTGGACCACAGTGATGATTTTTCCATATAAGAGGCCAATAGCCAAGATCCAGAAAGTAAGCAAGCAGACAGTCTCCACGTGAAACTCCCCCCCCCCCCCCCGTAAAAGCACAGTCCTAAATCAGGAGTAGCATATGATCTAGGTAAGAAATTGTTAATGCTATGCTGTGGAAACTGTGTTTTTAGGTATGTATTGCTTGTCATTAGTGTGTTATACCACCATTGGGGGGTGGGGAAACAAGCATTTTTCACACTGACTGGGTTCGGACAACATTATAACCCACAATGGGTTATTTAAACCCCACATTTGCATTTTCAAAATCTCAAATTATTTCCATCCTGTTTATGAATGGACTTGCAAATTTGTTAAGATCTCATCCATCCACATCAACAAGTTCCTTGAAAAGGATGCAATTTCCAATTGAAGAAGATAGGTTTGGTTTTCCGGAACTTGCTTTATATCATCTATTTGTTAACTTGTACTAAATTTCTGGGCTTTTCCATTTAGATTAGATTCAACATCTTGGTTAGTTTTGGAAGTTTTCTGTCTAGATTCTCTCTCAAAACGAATAGCTATTGGTTCTTGGACATGAAAATGGATAGGTTTCTTCCCACAGTTATGGTTCTTAGCAATGCATAGCTTGCAATGTCACATCAATTACATTTTGATTCATTCTCAGTCTAATAGGGAGGGGGCCTTTTCAGTGGTGGTCCCCTAATTATGGAATGATCTCCCCTACGAGGCTTGCCTGGCACCAACATTGTTATCTTTTCGGCGCCAGGTCAAGACTTTCCTCTTCTCCCAAGCATTTAACAGCATATGTTGAGGGTTTTATTCTTGTTGTTGTTTGACCTAGAATACTAGTTTTAAATGGGTATTGTATTTATAACCTGTTTTTACTCTCTTTATGGTTTTAAATTTTGTAAGTCGTTTTTTTAATGTTCAATGTTTTTAATTTTTGTAAACCACCCAAAGAGCTTTGGCTGTGGGGCGATATATAAATGCAATAAATAATAATAATAATAATAATAATAATAATAATAATAATAACAATAATTTGACTTTAAAATTGGTAAGGTGTGTGTGTGTGTGTGTGTGTGTGTGTGAAACTGACTGTTAGAGCAATACGACAATGGAACCAATGACCTAGGGAGGTGGTGGGCTCTCCCACACTAGAGGCATTCAAGAGGCAGCTGGACAACCATCTGTTAGGGATGCTTTAAGGTAGATTCCTACACTGAGCAGGGGGTCGGACTCGATGGCCTTATAGGCCCCTTCCAGCTCAACTATTCTATGATTCTATTATTCTATTTCTTCACCAATGTTAAATAATTGGTTAGTAGAAATATGGGAACAATCTATGCTATATTGGAAGTGGGATTTTGTTTTTGTTTTTAGCTTTATTTTAATTTCAATTTCTAATGTTATTTCTGAGATTTTTTAACAATGTAGAATTTTAATGTAGAACACCCCCCAAAAAACTTTGTTTAAAAGAATGAGGGTGTTGCTTTAACAAAAACTTTTATGGTTAATTCTATGGTTATTTTGTTTGTTTTAGGAGATTGATTCTCTGAAACGCGTAGAGCACGATAAATCTTTCCCATTTCCAAGATGTTCAGTCAGCCTCAGCCACACTGTGAATGAGCAGTGCTATGGGCTCTTTCCTTCTATATAATTGCAATCCCGCCCCCTAAGCAACGTGATTGGAGGGAGGGACAGGGAGGAGAGACTGTGGCTATTGGATAGACACAGATGTCAATTGCAAAACTGCTCCTCCCTTGCCCCTCAGCCACAGCATCTTCCTAGTAATGTTGTCCATCAACATAAAATGAGCCCTCATGTCGCCTAAAAAACCTTTGGATCCCTTCAGATCTATTTGAGGCTCCAGTCGAGCTTCTAACTGCACTGCGGGTTTCCAACAGTTTTGAAACCTCCTCCTAACCACACTGCGATTTCGGAGGTCTGTTCGAGGTCCATCAGACACCCAGATTTTCAGTGCGGAGTGCACACTTTTAGTTGCCAACCAGCTGTCCACCAGGAAACCACAAGCAGGATACAGTTGCAAAAGCACCTTATCACCCTTGACCCCCAGCAACTGGTGTTAATAGGCTTACTGCCCCTGATATTGGATGTAGCACATAGCCATCAAGACTAGTAGCCTCTGATAGTCATATCTTCCAGAAATATATCTAACCCCCTTTTAAAACCATCCAAATTGGTATTCATCACTACATCTTGCAGTAGTGAATTCCATAGTTCAACTATGCACTGTGTGAAGAAATACTTCCTTTTATCTGTGCTCAATCTCACACCAATCAGCTTCATGGGATGACCCCATTGGGTTCTAGTATTATGGGAGAGGGTGAAAAATAACTCCCTGACCACATTCTCAATACCTTGCATAATTTTGTACATCTCTATCAGGTCTCTTGTTAGCCTCCTTTTTTCAAGCTAAACAGTCCCAGCTGTTATAACCTTCCTTCATAGGGGAGATGCTCCAACCCCTTGATCATTTTAGTTGCCCTTTTGTACCATGGGAAGAGTAAATGTGAATTCAAGGAAATGTGTTTTTGAACTGCATCAGCATCAGATGATGTCTCCATGCAGATTGAGCCGAGGTCCCAAACTAGATCCGGTCCTATTTTCAAGACACCCCAGTATCCAGTGTTCAGGAATGGGATTTCTGCCCAGGGAAGGGTATATTTCATCCCCAACTAATTATTTCTTTGAGGGTACCCTTAATATCCCCCTTTTCTGTGACTGTATTTTAATTGGATCTAACTTTACACTTAATCTTTCAGTGTTTCCCTCGAGGCAAGTGCACAAAGTGCTTTGTTTCTGGTGTGAATGAACCAGAGGGTCTGGGTAGATTCCCATCCCAGCAATGCTAGTTACAGTGACTACGCTGAATACGCTGCAACCTAAGCCCCGAGTCTCTCTCCATGCACTTAGAGCCTATCTACACTACTGCTTTAAAACGGTTTATAACAGTCTTAACCCGGTCAATAACGGTTATTAACCAGTTTAAAACTGTTATAAACCGTTTTGAAGCAGTAGTGTAGATCGGCTCTTAGTGTCTATTTTCATCTTTTCATCCTTCTTTCCCAAGGCTGTTGGGGACTCCTGATCCTTCTATTGCCCTTCTTTTAGCCTCTCACCCCAACAAACCATTCCCACACCAAGTTAAATGGTCAGTGCATAGTCAATGCATGGTCAGTGCGTAACCTCCAGAACCAACCTCCATGAGACTGCAGTTAGATCTATTTCAATTTTGCTTTAGGATTGGTTTTGGGAAAGAAACTTCTTTGGTTGCCCTGTGGCATGACCTTTGCCAAGGGAGAGATGGCAGCTTTCGATATTGCCCATTGACCACGGTATCCTTTTAGATTGGCTGTCTTGAGTGGGAGTAGGGATGCCACAGGCACTTGGTTGGGGCTCAAAGCCCAGTGAGAAATTGCAGTTTTGGCCCCCCAGCCACCAGTCCATGGACCCCAGCACTTGTCCAGTTCGCCACACTCTAAGCCAGGGAAGTGTGATGGTGCTTGTTCTTTCCCATAACTATCGATTTGCATAAATGGTAGGGGTGTGCATCGGATCGGATCCGATCCACGATCCGAATCCGATCCGCCCCAAAAATTGGAAAATCCGATCCAATCCGATCCGATCCGATACACCATCCGATCCGATCCGATCCGATGAGGTCCGATCCGGATCGGATCGGATCGGCGGATCGGACGCCATTTTAAATGCGTTTTCCCATAGCAAAGTATTGTTGTTTTACAAAAACGCCTACAACTTTTTCATTTTTAATGATAGAAGGATGAAACTTGGGCACATTGTACACTGGTTAGGGATAGGTATCTGTGAGAAATTTCAGAAAGATTGGTGCATGCAGTTTGTGGCAATTAATTTTTTAATAAATAACCAGGAATGCCTATAACTCGGTCATTTTTAAAGTTACGCACATGAAACTTTGCCACATTGTAGGTGGTACCTTGGGACCCACGTGTGTGAAATCCCAGAACCGTGGGTGCTTGCCTGATGTGGCAATGATTTTTTGAAAAATGGGTAGTAGTGGGGTAAATGCAGTTATGCCTCCCATTTTTTTATTTTTAAAGATACAAACAGGACACTTCGGCACATTACAGGGAATACTTCCCTTGATATGTGCGTAAAATTTCAGACAGCTAGCTCCAGGCATGTGTTGGCAATGAATTTTTGAAAATTGGGTAGTAGTGGGGTAAAATACAGTTTTGCCTCCCATTTTTTTATTTTCAAAGATACAAACGGGAAACTTTGGCACATTGCAGGGAACACTTCACTTCAAATGTGTGTGAAATTTCCGAAAGCTAGGTGCAATATTTTAGTGGGAAACGAAGGTTTATTCATGGCATTTCACATGGGATTTATGGGTTGGTTTGAAGAGCTACCAAGCTGTAACCTGCTCACATGGCAGAGGACCTATGTCCGCTCATACGCTGAAAATTTCAGAAACTTTGGTGCAATACTTTAGTGGGAAAATAAAGGTTTATTCATGGCATTTCACATGGGATTTATGGGTTGGTTTTAAGAGCTACCAAGCTGTAACTCGCTCACATGGCAGAGGACTTATGCCCGCTCAAACGCTGAAAATTTCAGAAACTTTGGTGCAATACTTTAGTGGGAAAACAAAGGTTAAACTTTATTATTTTAAACGTTCAGGAAAGGGAGGGGGAGGCTGTGTTTGTGTGTGTGTGTTTGACAGCTTGATCCACCAATTGTGCTTTAGAATACATGACTGAATCACCCAATCCTGTGAAGACTTTCTTCAGCCTCCAATTGCAATGCTGGAGGAGGGCACCCAGTATATATTCTCTCAGCCCTGCCCTTCTGGCTCTTTGTGGGTTGAACGTGGAGGAGATTAGGGAGCGTTTTGGAGCTGTGTTGGAGAGACTGTATTGAATTGATTGCATTTGGAGGTGGTTTTGAGGAGTTTCTGATCTTTTACTTCAGCTTTTCTTGTTCTCTCTCTTGGCTTTCCTTTCTCTCTTGCCTTTCCTTTCTTAGATAGCACGTTTGTTTGTCTGTGAGTTCAGTTTGTCTTTGCAGTGAGTGTGTTTGTTCTTCTTTCGCTTTCTGAAAAAAACCCAAAAAAATAATAAAAAAATATTTCTATCCTCTGTGTGTGTGTGTGTGTGTGTGTGTGTGTGCTTGTGAGTGAGTGTGTGTTGCTGGGCTGTGTAGCCTGCTGCTACAAACACAAAAAAAGCCAGCAAAGCACACACTTATACAACAATAAAAATAAATAATAATAAAAATAAAATGAAGCGTGGCACTCAAAGGGGGAGTGCTCCCAAGGCAGCATTTGGGAGAGGCCGCTCTGGGCGTGGCGCTGCTGCTGCTGCTGCTGCTGGGACCAGCAGCAGGCAGCCTACTTCCACACCCCCAGTTAAACTGAGGCGTTCTCCACTGGGGCAGCAGAAGCAGGCAGAGGCAACTCAAAGTAGTGCCTGCAGGGCAGTCTTTCAGCAACATGAGGCAGGTGCTGGGAGCAGCAGTGGGCATGAAGAAGGAGCACTATATCCAGCTCCTTCTTTGGTGGGTGAGCCTGTGAACCCGCTGACTGATCTTTTCCCAGATCTTGTGGAAGTCAGCGAGGTTCAGAGTGAGAAGGAGGACTCTGATGTGGGGCAAGAGGAAGAGCAGGCAGCACCAGAGACTTACTCTCCACAATCCGTCCTCTCTTCCACTCATTCCCTTGCTCCTGAGGTGACACCACAGAGCGAAGGCGCCGGCAGGCCGTCTGTGTCACCCCAGAAGTGACAGGCAAGCAAGGTGTGGGACCACTTTGAGGTGGGAGTGGATTCCCGCTTTGCTGTCTGTCGCCACTGCAAGATGTCAGTGAGCAGGGGAAAAATGCCAGGCCACTTCACCACCACGAACCTCAGCCGCCACATGCAGAGGCACCACCAGTCTGTTTTGCTTGGGACCGAGGCGGGCACCTCGCAGCAAACTGGTGCTAGCGGCAAGGGCAAGCAGAAGGCTCCTGCAACTTCTGCCAGCTCTCGACCTCCCATCCCCAAGAGGCTTCGCCAGGCCACCATGGAAGAGATGGGGTGGGGGAAGTATGGAGCCACAAGGTGGCGTTTTCCAGCGCCCAACCAGATCACCAATTGCATCGGTGAGATGGTGGCATTGGATGACCAGCCATTCAGCCTCGTCGAGAACGCAGGCTTCAAGAGGCTGATGGCTCTTGTGGTTCCATACTACAAGCCGCCGTGTCGCACCACCCTGAGCAGGCGTGTGGTGCCCTCCCTGTACCAGGCATGCAGGGAGTTAGTTCTGGGTCGTCTGTGCCAGGCAGAGGCACAGAAGGTGCACTTCACTTCAGACATCTGGTCCAGCGAAGAAGGAGTGCACGCTTACCTGTCCCTGACGGCTCACTGGTGGGGAGCCTCAGGGCAGGAAGCACCCAGGACTTCTGGGACTGGGAAGGAGGGCTGCCGCTGGGCCCTCCTTCATACCGCAGTCATGGACCAGTCCCACACGGCGGAGGAGATTACGGAGGCCATGAACCGCATGGTGGTAGGGTGGCTGGGCGGGCACAAGCACACCCGCGGTTACATGGTCAAGGACGGGGGAGCCAACATGCTGAAGGCGGTGCGCGATGGCGGATTTGAGGGCATCCGCTGCATCGCGCACGTCTTCAACCTGGTCGTGAGGGATGGCCTTGGAGGCAGCAAGGCCCCTCTCCCTCCCCAAATCCGTAATCTCCTAGAGAGCTGCAGGAAGGTGGCTGGGCATTTCCACCACAGCGTGAAGGGCAGTCGGTTGCTGCGGGAGAAGCAGCAGGAGCTGGGACTTCCGCAGCACCGGCTAGTGCAGGACGTGGCAACACGTTGGAACTCCACCTACCACATGCTCGAGCGTATGGTGGAGCAACAGCGTGTTGTCCACGAGATGTTCAGGGTCGGGGACATTGGCATCCAGGCCCCACTGTCCAGGCAGCAGTGGGAGGCCATGTCCCAGCTTCTTGTGGTCCTCAAGCCGTTCCTTGAGGCCACCGAGACCCTGAGCAGCAGCACTGCCCTTCTCAGCCAGGTGCTCCCCGTGGCCAGGCATCTCCAGAATCAGATGGGCGAGTTTCTGGAGGCCGGGGATGCCGTCACCGGCAGGCGCTTCCTGCCAGAGGTGCGGGAAGTGGTGACGAGGCTGAGGGAAAGCCTATCCCGCCGGGTCCAGCCTCTCTACAACGAGAGGCAGTACATGTTGGCCACCATGTGCGACCCGCGCATCAAGGATGGGTTATGTGGGCAGACTTCCCGGGCAGGTTGGGTGGAAATGCTGGTGACGGACGTTCGGGCGGCCCGGGATGCCAGGATTGGGCAGGCAGAGGAGGAGCCCACCGAAGCCCAGGCGCTAGGTCCGCTGAGCACCACTAGCAGCGGCGGCAGCAGCACCACCACACCCAGCAGGGGGACAGGCCAGGGGTTTTGGGACAAGGCTTTGCAGGCTGCGGTTGGGCATAGAGGCACTCAACCCAGCCGCCGCCAGGATGACGCTGCAGCAGCAGTGCAGCGTTACCTGGCGGAGCAGATGGAGGATGGCTCCATTGAACCCCTGGCCTACTGGTCATCTCGGCGCCAGATGTGGCCTGATCTGGCGCGGGTGGCCATGAACAGAATCAGCTGCCCACCGTCCAGCGTTCCAAGCGAGCGGGTGTTTTCCATGGCAGGCGACGTGGTCACACCCCACCGCTCTCGCTTGGACGCTGAGATTGTGGAGCAGCTGGTCTTCCTCAAGGTCAATCTGCCCCTGCTGGGATACCCCACCCTCATGCCCGCGGGGGAGTAATTGGCAGGCACCCCCCATCCATCCCACACCTTTGGGCAGGCACCGGCAGGCCCTTGATTTTTTAATTCTTATTTTTGGTTAATTAATTTTATTTACTTTAATTTACTGGCTGTGTTGTTTACAGCTCAGTAACTCAACTCTGAACGATGGATCCCGAAGGGATCTAGTTTCTTCTCCTAGCCTCTTACATTGAGGGGATGCACAAGCATCTCACACATTCTATGTTGTTTGACGTGAACCAATGTGCTTGCACGTGTGCCTCTGAAATTGGACTCCGATGGCTCCCTCCAGGCCTTCTGTAAGGTTCCACACTTCCATGGGCGTTTCTTCTTGTAAAAGACCACGTCAGAGGCTCATGAGAACTTTGGATAAGAAGAAGGCTTAATTTTATCGCCAAGGAACGCATGCACCTCTCTGACTATGAATGAAGGACGCGATAGGATTCCTCTTCCAGGCTCCTACATTGAGTGGATGACAAAGCAGCATCCCACACTGTTTCTGACTGTGTCTTTTGGACCTATGTGGCAGCCTTGCAGGGCTGTCACTGTGTGTTGTGTTTATTTTGGCTATATGATTTAAAAAACTGCCTGCCCGCCTGCCCACCTGCTAGGTTGCCGCCATTGTGAAGTAGCCGGAATGCGTGGGCTGGTCTCACGGTTCTATTGCTTACTTGTGCAATGTGCAAGCGCCTGGCATCATGCCCGCCTCTGCCTCTGCCTGCCTGCCTGCCTGCCTGCCTGCCTGCCTGCCTGCCTGCCCACCTGCTAGGTTGCCGCCATTGTGAAGTAGCCGGAATGCGTGGGCTGGTCTCACGGTTCTATTGCTTACTTGTGCAATGCGCAAGCGCCTGGCATCATGCCCGCCTCTGCCTCTGCCTCTGCCTGCCTGCCTGCCTGCCCACCTGCTAGGTTGCCGCCATTGTGAAGTAGCCGGAATGCGTGGGCTGGTCTCACGGTTCTATTGCTTACTTGTGCAATGCGCAAGCGCCTGGCATCATGCCCGCCTCTGCCTCTGCCTCTGACTGCCTGCCTGCCTGCCCACCTGCTAGGTTGCCGCCATTGTGAAGTAGCCGGAATGCGTGGGCTGGTCTCACGGTTCTATTGCTTACTTGTGCAATGCGCAAGCGCCTGGCATCATGCCCGCCTCTGCCTCTGCCTCTGCCTGCCCGCCCGCCTGCCTGCCTGGAGGTGCCCATGCAGCTGTGACTTTGCCTCTGCCAGTGGGACTTTGCCTCTGCCACTGGGACTTTGCCTCTGCCAGTGGGGCTTTGCCTCTGCCACTGGGACTTTGCCTCTGCCACTGGGACTTTGCCTGGAGGGAGCTGTGCCAAACTGTGACTTTGCCTGGAGGACCCTGTGCCAATGTGACTTTGCCTGGAGGAGCCTGTGCCAAACTGTGACTTTGCCTGGAGGGAGCTGTGCCAAACTGTGACTTTGTCTGGAGGACCCTGTGCCAATGTGACTTTGCCTGGAGGAGCCTGTGCCACTGGGACTTTGCCTGGAGGGAGCTGTGCCAAACTGTGACTTTGCCTGGAGGGAGCTGTGCCAATGTGACTTTGCCTGGAGGAGCCTGTGCCACTGGGACTTTGCCTGGAGGGAGCTGTGCCAAACTGTGACTTTGCCTGGAGGACCCTGTGCCAATGTGACTTTGCCTGGAGGAGCCTGTGCCACTGTGACTTTGCCTGGAGGACCCTGTGCCAATGTGACTTTGCCTGGAGGAGCCTGTGCCACTGGGACTTTGCCTGGAGGGAGCTGTGCCAAACTGTGACTTTGCCTGGAGGGAGCTGTGCCAATGTGACTTTGCCTGGAGGAGCCTGTGCCACTGGGACTTTGCCTGGAGGGAGCTGTGCCAAACTGTGACTTTGCCTGGAGGGAGCTGTGCCAATGTGACTTTGCCTGGAGGAGCCTGTGCCACTGGGACTTTGCCTGGAGGACCCTGTGCCAATGTGACTTTGCCTGGAGGACCCTGTGCCAATGTGACTTTGCCTGGAGGAGCCTGTGCCACTGGGACTTTGCCTGGAGGGAGCTGTGCCAAACTGTGACTTTGCCTGGAGGGAGCTGTGCCAAACTGTGACTTTGCCTGGAGGGACCCAACTGGAAGTGGCATCTTATCAACAATGCCCTCACGACTAAGGTATGTGTTCTGTGAATGGGGGGGGGCACCTTCCACCTAACTGAAGTGGGGCTGACTGTCTGCTAACTTCCGAGCAAGCAGGCAGCCCCGTGTGCCTGCTGGGGCGTGGGCACTCAGGACCGGGCACATGCCAGTCCTGGGTGGGAGGGAGCCAGTGGTGGAAAAGTATCATTTTTTTCTGATATTCATTCTTTCACCCCCCCCCTTCTTCTTTTGCAGCTTATGGAACTCTTTGCCACAGTGCCCAGGAGAGACGGTAATGCAGACTGCCCACCTGCCCGTCACTGCCCACCTGGAAGTCGCATCTTATCAACAACGCCCTCAGGACTATGGTAAGTGTTCTGTGAATGGGGGGGCACCTTCCACCTAACTGAAGGGTGGCTGTCTGCCTGCTAACTTCCAAGTAAGCAGGCAGCCCCGTGTGCCTACTGGGGCGTGGGCAAGCGGGACTCGCTTCATGACAGTCTTAGGTGGGAAGGAGGTAGCGTAGTCTGATATTCATCCTTTTCCCCTCCCCCTTCTTCTTTTGCAGCCTATGGAACTCTTCGCCACTGCGCAAAGCAGACCCGTGATTCCAGACTGCCCATCTGCCCCAGCCACGGCCGCATGGAGGTGGCCCATCGATTCACTTCGCCCGCACGACTCAGGTAAGAGCCTGTCAGAGAGCTTACCTACGAGTAAGCAAGCAGGCAGCCCCGTGTGCCTACTGGGGCGTGGGCAAGCAGGACTGGCTTCATGACAGTCTTAGGTGGGAAGGAGGTAGCGTAGTCTGATATTCATTCTTTCCCCCCCCCCTTCTTCTTTTGCAGCCTATGGAACTCTTTGCCACAGTGCCCGGGAGAGACGGTAATGCAGACTGCCCACCTGCCCGTCACTGCCCGCCTGGAAGTGGCATCTTATCAACAACGCCCTCAGGACTATGGTAAGTGTTCTGTGAATGGGGGGGCACCTTCCACCTAACCGAAGTGGGGCTGTCTGCCTGCTAACTTCCGAGTAAGCAGGCAGCCCCGTGTGCCTACTTTGGCATGGGCACTCAGGAACGGCCAATCCTGGGTGGGAGGGAGCTAGTTGTGTTGAAGTGGTCAACTAATATTCATTCTTTTTTTCCCCCCTTCTTCTTTTGCAGCCTATGGAACTCTTCGCCACTGCGCAAAGCGCACCCGTGATTCCAGACTGCCCATCTGCCCCAGCCACGGCCACATGGAGGTGGCCCATCGATTCACGTCGCCCGCACAACTCTGGTAAGAGCCTGTCAGAGAGCTTACCCATGAGTAAGCAAGCAGGCAGCCCCGTGTGCCTGCTGGGGCGTGGGCACTCAGGACCAGGCACATGCCAGTCCTGGGTGGGAGGGAGCCAGTGGTGGAAAAGTATCATTTTTCTCATATTCTTCCCCCCCCCTTCTTCTTTTGCAGCCTATGGAACTCTTTGCCACAGTGCCCAGGAGAGACGGTAATGCAGACTGCCCACCTGCCCGTCACTGCCTGCCTGGAAGTGGCATCTTATCAACAACGCCCTCAGGACTATGGTAAGTGTTCTGTGAACGGGGGGGCACCTTCCACCTAACCGAAGTGGGGCTGTCTGCCTGCTAACTTCCGAGTAAGCAGGCAGCCCCGTGTGCCTACTGGGGCGTGGGCAAGCGGGACTGGCTTCATGACAGTCTTAGGTGGGAAGGAGGTAGCGTAGTGTGATATTCATTCTTTCCCCCCCTTCTTCTTTTGCAGCCTATGGAACTCTTTGCCACTGCGCAAAGCGGACCCGTGAATCCAGACTGCCCATCTGCCCCAGCCACGGCCACATGGAGGTGGCCCATCGATTCACGTCACCCGTACGACTCAGGTAAGAGTGCAGGCAGAGTGGCCATATAGAAAAGAAGGCAGGGCCCCTGCACCTTTAACTGTTGTGATGAAGAGGGAATCTCAGCAGGAACTAATTCCATACAAATGACACTGGCAGAAATTCCCTTTTCTCTACAACTCCTGAAGTTAGGAACCCTGACCTGGATTTGATCTGGTCAGCCTAACGTAGGGTGCTATTAGGAGTGAATGAATAACCCAAGGACAAAAGAAATGGTGATTCTCTAATGCTCCGGTAAGCTGTGTCCAGCCAGACACAAAAGGATAGCCAATCCCTCTAACAATGGGCTCAGAAGAGTGATTTAGAAAGGGAGGGGTGCAGCAGGAGAAAGAGGATTGCGTCACAAACAAGAGTGTGCCGGTGGGAGACTACTAGGACTTGCATGTATTAATTTAATACAAATCTTTATTTATTTTCCTTTCTTCTTTTGCAGTATAAAAGTATTCATTCTTTTGCAGCCTATGGAACTCTCACTGCCACAGTGCCCGGGAAAGGAGAGACTTTGCCCTTGGAATGCCAGCCTGCCTGCCCGCTGCTGATGCCGCCTGCCGCCTTCCAGATCGTTCCTGCGAGGTGGGCCAGCCGCCCTCCTTGCACAAGCCATGGGACTTGGCATTCGCCCTCAAGGGGAATGTCACCGAGTCCCCAATGCCGCTGTTGGACTTTGCCCTGAATGCCAGCCTGCCTGCCCGCTGCTGATGCCGCCTGCCGCCTTCCAGATCGTTCCTGCGAGGTGGGCCAGCCGCCCTCCTTGCACAAGCCATGGGACTTGGCATTCGCCCTCAAGGGGAATGTCACCGAGTCCCCAACGCCGCTGTTGGACTTTGCCCTGAATGCCAGCCTGCCTGCCCGCTGCTGATGCTGCCTGCCGCCTTCCAGATCGTTCCTGCGAGGTGGGCCAGCCGCCCTCCTTGCACAAGCCATGGGACTTGGCATTCGCCCTCAAGGAGAATGTCACCGAGTCCCCAACGCCGCTGTTGGACTTTGCCCATTAAATGCCAGCCTGCCTGCCCGCTGCTGATGCCGCCTGCCGCCTTCCAGATCGTTCCTGCGAGGTGGGCCAGCCGCCCTCCTTGCACAAGCCATGGGACTTGGCATTCGCCCTCAAGGAGAATGTCACCGAGTCCCCAACGCCGCTGTTGGACTTTGCCCTTGGAATGCCAGCCTGCCTGCCCGCCTTCCAGATTCTGCTGTGGAAGGAGAAATAAATAATACTAGGTGCTGCAAGAGACCATGTGGATTGGCTCTACATCACAGCAGCCTTCTGGTTTAGAATTACGTACTACACAAGAAAAGAACAATCACTAATCCTGCAAGATCCCTTCCCAGGCTAGGATCTGAATAATAGCTAATAGCTAGGATCTGAATAATAGCTATTAGCTGGGATCTGAATAGCTATTGGACAGCAGCATTCCTGCAACCAACACCTGTCTTGTCATGTAAATGTATGGGTCCCTAAAGCAATTTACAATCACTTTACATTTTACAAATGAATAAGTGAAACTTTCTTCCCTTAACCATTCCACACCAGGCAGGCAATGTCCCCTTCCTGAACATTTAAAATAATAAAGTTTAACCTTTGTTTTCCCACTAAAGTATTGCACCAAAGTTTCTGAAATTTTCAGCGTATGAGCGGGCATAGGTCCTCTGCCATGTGAGCGAGTTACAGCTTGGTAGCTCTTCAAACCAACCCATAAATCCCATGTGAAATGCCATGAATAAACCTTCGTTTCCCACTAAAATATTGCACCTAGCTTTTGGAAATTTCACACACATTTGAAGTGAAGTGTTCCCTGCAATGTGCCAAAGTTTCCCGTTTGTATCTTTGAAAATAAAAAAATGGGAGGCAAAACTGTATTTTACCCCACTACTACCCAATTTTCAAAAATTCATTGCCAACACATGCCTGGAGCTAGCTGTCTGAAATTTTACGCACATATCAAGGGAAGTATTCCCTGTAATGTGCCGAAGTGTCCTGTTTGTATCTTTAAAAATAAAAAAATGGGAGGCATAACTGCATTTACCCCACTACTACCCATTTTTCAAAAATTCATTGCCACACCAGGCAAGCACCCACGGTTCTGGGATTTCACACACGTGGGTCCCAAGGTACCACCTACAATGTGGCAAAGTTTCATGTGCGTAACTTTAAAAATGACCGAGTTATAGGCATTCCTGGTTATTTATTAAAAAATTAATTGCCACAAATTGCATGCACCAATCTTTCTGAAATTTCTCACAGGTACCTATCCCTAACCAGTGTACAATGTGCCCAAGTTTCATCCTTCTATCATTAAAAATGAAAAAGTTGTAGGCGTTTTTGTAAAACAACAATACTTTGCTATAGGAAAAAGCATTCAAAATGGCGTCTGATCCGGATCGGAACATCCGATCCGCGGATCCGGATCGGATCGGATCCGACCATCCTCCAATCCGATCCGATCTGACCCCCCAGGTCCGATTCCGATCCGCTATCCGATCCGATCCGGGGGGTCAGTGCACATCCCTAATAAATGGCAGCCTTAAAGTGACCGTTTCTGTAACATTATAGGTATAAATGAGGCAGTGCCTCTGCCAAATGCCCTGTAAATTGCCCAATGGCTTGCCCCATGCTGCTTACTGGGGTTGGGTTCATTGAACTCGAGGTCTGGTCTCTCGATCCCTAGTTGGCAGCTGGGGCACTGTTTTCTATTCCTACTTGGATGGTTGTTTCCAGAAGATGTTGAGGGCAATTGCTTGCTTGTTTTGGGCAATTCTGTCATGGGGTTCCACAGGACTCAATTTTATCTCCCTTGCTATTTAATAGCTACATGAAACTGCTGGAGGAAGGTATCCACGGATGTGGACTGAGGTACCATCAATATGGAGATGACACCCATCTCTGCCTCTCCTTTTCATCTAACCCAGGTCAGGCAGTGAATATTCTGAATTGCTGCCTGAAAAGGGCAATGGATTGAATAAGAGCTAACGAACTAGAGCTCAGTATAGAGGTAATATTAGCAGATGATTTGCCTGCCTGGTTGAGCAATGCTCAACAAATCCTGGAGGATGTTGCATTCTCTTTGGAAGATCAGGTGTGCAGTTTGGGGTGCTCCTAGGCAGGATCTACACTACTGCTTTAAAATGGTTTATAATGACAACTGTTGGGGCCCAGGACACACTCCATATACAGTTTTCAAAACGATTTCAAAGTATTATATCCTGCTTGGTGTAGATCTGACCCTGGATACATCATTGCCACTTGAGGCCTTTTAAACTTTTAAAACAAAACCACAGTTGGAAACAGAATAATAGAATATTATAAGATATTGTGTGTAATTATTGGAACCAGCTCATATTTTGGTTTTGATCATAATACATTCTTTGGATTGTGAATTTTGGACTGGAAAAAAAATACAAGGCATATTTTCACATCAGAATTTAATTTGCTTGAGATTGTGTGACGGTGGAAGTTATAGTCACCGACAATGTAACTGAAAGCAAACATGTTGTTGATTTAGGCAGTAACTCATCAAGGGCTGATGCCAGAACTCTAATGAGCTTTATGTGACTACAACAAGTTAGGATTTATAACTTTTCCGAGGAATAAGATTGCTCCGGTAAGGTTGTGATAGATTAATATTAGGAAGGGCCCGTCAACCTTAATTTCGAATGGACTGTGACGTGTAGAAATGTCAATGTCAATGACAGTGGTAGCTGCAGCTTCCGTGCCATTCTCATAGACATTCAAATGAGCTTTGTGAATAGCCTGTAAAGAAAGGAAGCAAGAATTAGTACAGGATAGTGACCCAGGTTGTATTATATGTTCTAGTTCTTCAAAGCAGAGGAATCCATTTATGTTATGGGAGACTCCAGATGTTGCGTAGGGCATTTGAGACTTGACTGAAGACTTGAAAAACTCAAATGGTTTTTCACAGCTTCTTCCCCCTTTCCTGCTTGTTGAGTATAGCACAGATTTGTTGGTAAAGGGTGGGGAACTGGTTAAATAAAAGTAATAAATGCTGTTCCAGCTAATATTGGCACCAATGCTGTTCTGAGTCAGATGTGCATTTGAGCCTCATGCACAAATTGAAAACAACTTTGTTGGGTTTTTGGCGGAGGTGGCCATTGTGTAAAAGGCATAGCCAGAGGAACAGGATGTTGGGCTGTGTCTTGTAGGGATGGGCGAACTTCACAGGACCATCTCGTGGAGTGCTCACCCCACTGCTACCACTACCACCACTGTTTGGCCCTGTTCGCATGCTATGCAAGCTTCTTTGCCAGCTTGGCAGGTGTTCGATCAGCGTCCAGTCACACACAATGGATGGTCCGGACAGGGGTAAATGGCTATTGGCCCTTACCCCATGAGTCCATGAACAATCTGAGGATGCCCTACTGGGTCTGGGCAGGTAGATGCAGGGGAGTCCATTGGACTTCTGGATGCCCACAACATCCCTAACGTTGTGAAACCAATGAGGCATTAAGCCTTTTCCAGCACAGAGTAAGTTCCAGCTTGAAATATAGCCAGAGTAACAGAAGATCCTCAGCAGGGATCATCCCTTAATGTAGCTGATTTACGCATAACGTTAGTCCTACATTCAGATAACTTCTGGATGGAAGGAAAAGTGTTCATCTGGAGATGTTAAAAATCATACATGTGTGTATTCTGGTGCAAATGTATGCATTTGGAAGGCACCCATGGCTTTTTATATATATATATATATATATATATATATATATGGAGGAAAAACTGCACATATGAAGCAGCACTCAGAGATAGATGCAAGGACTCCAGTTCCCGCATTAGTGTTATTTCTACTGGGAGACAGAAGAGTACCTGTGGCATAAACATTTACACAGAATACAATGCAGTCTTTTTGATTCAGTTTGTTTGCTTGTTTGTTTGTTACATAATGGATTTTGAGAAGCATACCTTGGAAACCTTCAGACCATGCTCCCTACTAATTCCAGATAGATCTGCATGGTCTGAGAATATGTCCAAAATGCCCATTCTTCGTAATATTCCTTTGAAGAAACTGGAACTAGAGAATGAAACCTTTGGAATGCGGAGATGGAGAAAACTGTTGGAAGAAGAACCAGAGGTTGGTGGTGAGTTATAACACTGAGAAAATACATATAAGACATACTATATAGAAACTTACAATTTGGCTAGATCAAAAAGAGTTCAGATGAATCCTTGGAGGCAGCAGTTTTCCATGGGAAACTGTGACTTGTGAGCAATTTGGGGACATGTACCAAACACTCAGTTATGAAGACACTGGCCAGTGTGATCCACTCAGTTCAGGGCTATGGATCTATATGGCTTTCCAGTTTCACGCTGAAATGCAGTAACCTGTCCAGCAGATAAAGGCTTACAAAGCAGACAAATTGAGAAGGGGGTTTAAGTGGAGAATAATTTAACATTTCCAAAGCCTGGCAGGCTCACTCCAGTCAGGGCAGTGGTGCAGGCGTTTGTTGTGTGTGTGTGTGTTTCTCTTTTACTGCCTCAGCAGATCTTGCTTTTTTCAAGTTTCCCTCCCATTGAATGCAAGGCTGGCATAGCAAGGGGACCCAAGGTGGAGTATCTGGAAGAACCAGTGCCCCTGTAACACTGTGATTTAGGGCTTTTCTACAACAGCGATTTTTTGCACACTCATGATTGGTCACTCATGGAAGTTAGCGAGTCCTTAACGTGATGTCCTCAACCTCCAAGACATCTCTCGCACTTCCCTCCTTTATCCTGCTTTCAAAAAGATCGAAGATAACATGAAAGGGGACATTATTCCAGTGACGATGCATGCTTCTTTTTAGGCTTAATGTAGAGAAGGTCTTAGCCTCTGCTACTGGCAGGAAGTAGAACTGCTGGTAGTCTAAGCTCAGGCTAGTCACAAGCATACTTTGGGTATCTAGGGTAGGTTTGCTTTTAAGCCAGTGGTGCTCCTTTCCTAGGATTTTTCTCCACACCTGAATACCCTTCAAGCAGTATTCACATATACGTTATTTTTTTTATGTCCTGTGACTCTCTATTCTGAAGTTCAGGGCTGAATATCCAGTACCCCTCAGAATAATTATAACCATACAAGAAAATTACAGCCTGACCAATAAACTGAGGAACAAGATCTAAAGACACATTTAATATAGATAATAATAATAATAATAATAATAATAATAATAATAATAATAATTTGTAGCCCGCCTCTCCCTCCGGATTGAGGCGGGGAACAACAACAATATAAAACACAAAAATCACAACAGTTAAAATTAAAAAAAAACAAGAAAAAATACATCATTAAAAACATCTTAAAATTCATCTGGATAGGCCTGTCGGAAGAGAGCAGTCTTCATGACTCTCTTAAATTCATGAAGACTGCTAATTTGTCTAACCTCCTCCGGCAGACCATTCCATAGTCTGGGAGTGATGGAAGAGAAGGTCCTCTGGGTAATACTCGCCAGCCTAGTTCTGGCTGACTTGAGTAAGTTCTTCCCAGAGGACCTAAGTGTGCGGAACCTGGACCCAAACCATGTAGGGCTTTAAAGGTAATAACCAACACTTTATACTTCGCCCGGAAACTGATTGGCAGCCAATGAAGCGATTTTAAAACTGGTGTGATGTGATCACTCCTAGGTATACCAGTGACCAACCTGGCTGCCATATTTTGAACAAGTTGAAGTTTCCGGACTAGGCACAAAGGTAGCCCTATGTACAGCACATTGCAGAAGTCGAGCCTCGAAGTTACCAGCGTGTGCACTACCGTCTTTAGGTCTTCCAACTCTAGGAAGGGGTGCAGCTGGCGTATCAGCCGAAGCTGATAGTAGGCACTCCTGGCCGTCGCATCAATCTGAGCTGTCATTTGGAGCGACGGATCCAGGAGTACCCCCAAGTTGTGAACACAATCTTTCAGGGGGGGTGTAACCCCATCCAGAACTGGTTGACACACCTCCAGACCCAGGTTGGGGCCTTTGACAGCAAGCACCTCCGTCTTGTCTGGATTCAGCTTCAGTTTGTTTTTCCTCATCCAGCCCATTACCGCCTCCAAGCATTCATTCAGAGGAGACACACTATCCTTAGCTGACGATGTTGTTGAAGGCATAGAGAAATATATTTGGGTGTCATCAGCGTATTGATAGCACCCCGCCCCATGCCTCCAGATGATCTCTCCCAGCGGTTTCATGTAAATGTTAAACAGCATTGGGGAAAGGATGGCACCTTGTAGTACACCACATAGCAACTCCTTTTTTGAAGAGCAGCTATCCCCAAGCATCACCATCTGGAACCTGCCCGAGAGATAGGATCGGAACCACTGAAGCACAGTGCCCCCGATTCCCAATTCCCCCAGGTGCTACAGAAGGATACCATGGTCAATGGTATCGAAAGCCACTGAGAGGTCCAGGAGTACCAGCAGGGACACACTCCCCCTGTCAATACTAAGGCGTAGATCATCCACTAAGGTGACCAAAGCGGTCTTAACTCCGTATCCTGCTCTGAAGCCGGTTTGAAATGGGTCTAGAAAATCAGTGTCATCCAAGACTGCCTGGAGTTGGAAGGCAACTGCCCTCTCGATCACTTTGCCCAAAAATGGAAGATTTGATACTGGCCTGTAGTTATTAAAGTCCAGGGGATCCAGGGAGGGCTTTTTTAGAAGCTGCCTTACCACCGCCTCTTTTATACATGATGGAAAACTCCCCTCCCTAAGAGATGCATTAATGATATGTTGTAAATATGATCTAACTGCATCTCCTCCCTGGAAGACCAGCCAAGAAGGGCAGGGATCGAGAGGGCAAGTCGTCCTCCTCACACATCCAAGTACCTTGTCCACATCCTTGGTACTCACCAACTGAAACTGATCAAGTGTAATTCTACTCGCGGAGTCGCTGGACACTCCACTGTCAGCCTCTGCTATAACACTGGCATCTAAGTTGGCTCTTATCCGAGAGATTTTATCTGAGAAATGATCGTTAAAGGCATCACAGCTAAAATCGGATTCAGGGGAGAAGGTGCCTGAGTTAGACCCCTCACCACCCTGAACAGTTCTGCTGGATGTGAATTCGCAGACGCAATGTGCGCAGAGAAGAAAGCTTTCTTCGCTGCACGTATTGTCACCCCATAGGAACGAAGATGTTCTCTATGTCATGTCTTGTCGGATATAAGTCGAGTTTTCCACCATCGGTGCTCCAGTCGTCATTCTTTCCGCTTCAACTCCCTGAGGTCTTCTGCATACCAGGGCGCCCTATTAGAAGCAGGCCGGAGAGGACGTTTGGGGGCGATCGTGTCGATAGCCCTAGTTAGGTCTTGATTCCATCTACTGACCAGGGCTTCTACAGGATCGTTGATGATACCAGCCAAAGAACCCTCCAAGGCTTTCTGGAATCCAGAAGGATCCATCAGCCTTCGAGGGCGGACCATATTAATAGGTCCGCCACCCCTGCAGGGGCGGGTGGTAGCCGTGATACTAGCCCTGACCAGAAAATGGTCTGTCCATGACAATTCGGAGGTATTCAATACCTCCGCCCACAGATCCGCCTGTTCGGAACTGAAAACAGCATCGAGGGTGTGACCTGCTGAATGTGTGGGTCCAGAGACCAATTGGGATAGGCCCATGTTTGTCATGGATGCCATGAATTCCCGAGCTCCACCTGACAAACCGGCCTCGAATGGGATGTTGAAGTCACCCAGGACCAAAAGCCTGGGCGAATCCAACACCAGCTCCGAGACCAGTTCTGTGAGCTCGGCCAGGGAGTCTGATAGGCAACTGGGTGGCCGGTACACTAACAGAATCCCTAGTCTATCCCTGGCCTTCAGACTCAGGTACACACACTCGATGTGATTCAATTGCCGGACAGGAAGTCTGGTCAGGTTCAGATTGTCCTTGTAGACCACAGCTACTCCACCCCCCCCGCCCACTTTCCCTCACCTGCTCACTAACACAGTACCCGGTACACTAACAGAATCCCTAGTCTATCCCTGGGCATTGCTTCATGATATATGCAACTTTGTTGGAATGGGAGAATACAATCCCAAAAGTATTTAAATCTTTTTGGTAGGCATAATGAAAGATACCTTTCATTATGCCAACCAAAACTATCTGAAGATTGATATATATTTTGTAATAGATATATTTTGCAAAAGTTATAATAGAATCATTGATTTCCTGGGGGGGGGCAGGGGAGGGATATTTATGTTTAATTTTATTTTGTCTTCATTTCTTTAGTTCTGTATGAAATTTAAAATAAAAATGATTAAATATATAAAAAACAAGGAAATAACACCTATGAAGTATATAACATCGAGCGATGGCAAGTTTTTCAAGGGCTCCCAGTAGCACATAGGCTTACCTTCTTCTCAACGAATTTGCCCAGCTCAACAGCACTTCTTTCCCCAGAGCATCTTCCACCTGCTTCAACTTCCCTGGGTCAGGCAGAATGAACAGTGCTGAAGCACCACCTTTGTACGGCAGCTGCACTACCTGGCAGGACAGGTCCTCATCATAGTAACTCTTAAAATAGCTGACTTGGCTCATCATAGGAACTTTGACAGTAGTGTGTGTATTCACATGGAAGTCTTCATCTCGAGTATTTTCAGGACTGAAAGGCGTTTCCCAATTGGCTTTTGAAGAAAATGACAAAGAGGGCAGGTTATTGTAGTGTGACAGTTGTTTTGATGATGTTATGGGCCATAAGAACTTTAAGCTGAAATAGGCTGTATTGTTGGGTATTTTGGCCCAACCCCTTTTGCCTTTGTCCCGCCCACCACTGAAATTAGGCCCCTGAGAGGTTTGGAAGGGACTTTGGAGCTCATCAAGTCCAACCCCTTGATCAATGCAGGCTCTGCACTGCAAGGTGCAGCTACCGCATCCCTGACAGTGGCCATCTAACCTCCACTTAACTGAGTTAATTCATCACCAAGGGACATTACCATGTCTTGCTGCTCCCCGTACTGGAACTTGTTTTGAGACTTTTCCCATTAGTTTAAAGAAGGCAATTTTAGACCCCAGACTGGTGATTTTATGGATGGGGGAGCTCTTTAGAAGGACATATGTATTGCTTCCATTGAGAAGCAGACAACTAGCATTTCTTTTCTCTCCTCCCCACCATTCACAAACGGTTCTACCTACCTGATACATTAGAGCAAAACAAGAAAAAAGAACACCAATATTGCCAGCTGTTTGCCAAAAGGAAATACTCTGAGCATACAAGGTTTTACATTTTAAACTCACTTCAATCAGAGCACTATCGTGATTAGGGATAAAAGGGAAGTTGCTCTGCTGCCTTCAAGCTGAACATGTTTATTTGGGAATAAACACCTTTTTTAAAAAAAGAAAAAAGATAATACATAATAAAAGGAGCATATGTAACTGTGTCAATCACCAGCTGGCTGCCTTCTAACTCTAAAATGTTTAAGCATCAGGAGTTGGCTGACCATCTGAAAAGGAGGACAGGGCTCATGTAACTTTAACAGTGGTAGAGAAAAGGGGATTTCAGCCAGTGTCATTTGTATGCAATTAGTTCCTGGTGATATTCCCTCTTCATCACAACTGTTGAAGTTGCAAGGGCCCTGCCTTCTTTTGTATATGGTCATTTAACTGTTGTGATGAAGAGGGAATTTCACCAGGAACTAATTGCATACAAATGACACTGGCTGAAATTCCCTTTTCTCTACAACTGTTAAAGTTACATGAGCCCTGTCCTCCTTTTCATATGGTCAGCCTAATCAGGAGAACACATTCTGTGCAGAGCAGCACCAGGCCTGGTGGGCCCTGGCCTGCCAATGCTGGGCAAGGTCCTGATGCAAGGCCTGCTGTTTGCCACTGCTCTGGATGGTCATTTGGAGGCTCCTTGGGCTGCAGGACATCAGCTCTGTTGTCCAGCACTGGCTGCTGTCCTGCCAAGACTAGCATATCTCTTACCTTGCAAGAAAATAGTGTTTATAAGGACCATTGCACTCAGCGGATCAAGGTCCTTGACAACTTCCTCCAATTCCCCATGGGTTTTCTTTTTTATGTAACTATTGACCTTCTCCTCAGCTTCTTTGGGATTCCTGAAGTTCACACCAAGAATATCAGCCTGATAAGAATGTTTGGCATCAGCCACAAATTTTGGTCTGGGGTTCCATTTCTGATCTATGAAAAGGGCATCCTCAACGTTCAGCTCCAGTTCAGTGTCATTGATGTTGAGCCTGTAGATAAGATCTCGAAAACCTTCATGTATTTCCTGCTCATTGATCTCTGTCAGGTTAAAGCAGAGTCCTGACAAAAGCTGAGTCAGCGTGGAAGATTGAGCTCCCAGAGACAGCATGGCTAAGGAAATTGAAATGCTCAGAGGAGAAACAAGAATATTCTTCTTAGCTGCCTCTGAAGCAACCTCATGGTATAATTTAAAGGCAAAGGCAGCATTGGCTGGAGCTATCCTCATATAGGGTAAAATAACATAATCTTCAGCAGAAGGATGATGTCCATGACCTTCATGGTGGGGAGGGACATGGCGACAGTGGGCAAAAGTAGAGAAGCCAGCAATAAGAACTAAGCATAGGTAGAAATTAGACATTGTGCTCCTCTGGAAGTAATCTGTAAAGAAAGAATCATATTTTCAATTTCTCATTACAATGACATAATAAAAGATGCTAGAATTACAAGTCATAACAACCTAGGAGACCCTTTTTTTTCTTCTTTGAGCTTTCTTCTGGCAGTTCTCTCTGCAGACTTAATGTGGGTTGATTAATGGGGGGTTGTACTATGGAGGCCCAAAGTTGCATTTGGGAACTATGTGAATACTATATTTTGTTCTACACAATAATAATGTTTAAAAACCTCTTACTTTTCTTTTAGCCAGAAAGTGGAGGAAGTGGTCTTGCCACAGGGTTAATACATTTATTGATGGATGAGATTGCAATGGAATAAAACATAGCAAGGCTGTTCGAGCGTGCGTGTATGAGTGCTTCCATAATTTATTCATGTTTATTATTATTATTCATTTATTTATTATATTTACATACCACCGCATAGCCGAAGCTCTCTGGGTGGTTTACAGAAATTAAAAACATTGAACATTTAAAAACCAATATGCAAAATTTTAAACCATAAAAGCCTAAAAACAAACTACATAACATTTGAGCACTCAGCAGATCAATTCCCCCTTCTCACTTCTATTAGTGCAATTTAAAACCTCTACCTCTAATCAGACAGTAGGTGCCTGACCTCACTCTAAAGACATTTAGGACTTCTCCAATTTTAGCAAAAATCCTTCCTGGGGCTTTGTCTTCTGGAGTCTCTAAGGGTTTAACAACTGGCACAATACACATGCTCCCCTATCTCTGTTTTTGCCAGTTTCTTCACATATGTTTCAATTCTATCTCCAGCACATGGTGCTGGTTTCACTTTATTACAGGAGTTTCGGGGTTTTATGAAATTATGGATTCCTGCTTGAAAATGGCAGGAGAGGCATTGGAGGTTGACAACGTTATGAAAAGGACCCGCAAACTTCCATGAGTAACAAATCACAAACATGAAATAAATCGCTCCAGTGGAGAAGCTTCTAGTGTCTCAAGAAATGGGCATGCCCTTCATCTTTTCACAGAAGGTAAGTTGGATATTTCTTTGGATAAACAGAAGCTGTGGACTGATAATCTAAGGGAAGTTGGCAGGGGGGAATGATTTGAATCCTGGCAAATTTGAGGCATGGATCTGAATGAGTACCTCTAAAGGTATTTCATAGAGTTATCAGACAATTTTGTATCTAGTCAAGAGGGCAGGGCAGCTTTAACTGTTGTGATGAAGAGGGAATTTCACCAGGTGCTGCATACATAAAAATGACACCGGCTATACAACTGTTAAAGATACAGGAGCACTGTCCTCCTTTCCACATGGCCACCCTAGTGTGGGGCCTCCTCCTTCAAATGAATTCTAATCCACAAAAGCTTGTCTCATCCTAATAAAGTTGTTACATTTTCAATTGCCGCAAGCCTGTTTGTTCTTATTTCTGCAGAAGACTAAAACGGCTACCCCTGTGAAAACTGTTCAAAGTGAACGCACCATATTTAGCAGCAGAAACTGAAGAAACCCAGCCATTCTGCATCTGATAAAGTGGGCTCTGCTCATAACGAACATAGGAAGCTGTGTTAGAGTAATACTAAGCCAGACCATTGGTCCATCCAGGCCAGTACAGTTCATACTGACTGGCAGCAGGTCCCTGGGGTTTCAGCAGGAATATTTCCAGCCATAACTGCTAATACTGGGTGTTGAATGTGGAACCTGGGACTGAATGCAAAGCAGGTGATCTACCGTTGATTTACAGCCCTTCCAAGATAAAATAAGTACAAAAGTAACTCTATGTACTTGGAGTGGGTTAGGTTCTGGCAGCTGTACTAGCCTCTACTCATAGAGAGCTCCTTGTGCAGAAAGCTACTACTGACAGTAAGTACATAAGGCTGCCACAATCTGCTATACAAAATGTTAATTTTTGTAAACTGCCCAGAGAGCTTCGGCTATGGGGCAGTATATAGGTGTAATAAATAAATAAATAAATAGGTAGTTCCTAGATAAATAAAATGATTCACCAAAACAGTCTTGAAGGATCAACTGATTAAAACTGTAGTATGCAATGTGATGACCGTGGGTACCAGCGTACCTCTAGAAAGCTCTCTTGGTGTCTGCCTCCCATCAAGGTATATGCAAGTTCCATTCCAGCCTTGAAACTAGTGCAGGCTACCACAGGAGAAGTATATGTTTGTTGTTTGATCCGTTTTGCTAAACTCTTTTGGCAACTATATTCTCAGCTGCAGCTGCTATAAACTATAACCCTGTCTGTTTTATTCAAAAGTTAGCGATATTGATTTGGGGGCTAAAAAACTTCCTGGAGCCACCTTCCAACCAATATTTTCTTACTCCCATGGAAATAGTATTTTGTTTAATGGCACATACTTGTCGATTAAGTTGGAACAGAATCGCAACCTCCATTTGCAACGAACTGCTGCAGTGGGGCCCCAATAAACTGCCCCACTCTAGACCCGCTTCTTTTTTTCTTCTTCTTTCAAGTATAATTCAGCACAAGGAAACCATCTGGATAACTCAAAAGTTAGCTTCCTAGTTCATCACTTTTGGTTATTCCTAATAAAATCTTTATTAGGAATAATATACTTTCGATAGGTAGTAATCGCCAAACACACTGTCTTTATCGTTCATTTGATGTGTTTACCTTTAAAAAAAGATGTTAACTGTTCACCCTGACATGAAAAAAAGATCATTTGAAACTTACATCACATTCAGTGGTGTCTTTCTGTAGAAAGGTATTCCTGCAGGGAAAATCCTTGCACTGGGCTTTGCATTGAGCTTTTATTTAGAAGGTGGAGCATCACTGTAAAATATGCGTTCTCCATTAAAAATTAAACAGACTTAATTGAGCCAAGAAGAGCAAATATTGATCAAGAGTTATATCTGATCACCAGGCCCTGCTCTTCCCTAGTGCAAGAATTCAGTGCAATTTCGTGGAGCTAATGGGAAATGCAAATGATGCAAGCCTGAGAACACTGGTTATGGAGGACTCCCACTGAGGTCACTAGGATTACTGCAATATATTAAAATGATAGCCCACTGTAGCCATTCCTTTGAATGAATGGGTGCTCAAAGAACATAGCAGACCCCTGGGAGTATGATTCTGCTTCCAAAAAAAAGGTGTGCACTCCATGTGCGCTTATTTTCAAATAAAAGTGCTACTCTTTTGCCACTGCAGGAGCAATTTCATGGGCAAATTCAGCAGTGGCAGAGGGCAAGGCTCACCCCCTCAATGGGTTCCAGGGGAAACAATGTGGCCCTCCAACCCCCGGAGGTAACATCCCACCCCCCATGTCTTGTGCATTCCAAACCAACCCACTCCGTCAGTCCCATTATTTTCCAGCAAAACCACTACTTTTTTGCTATTATGGCAGCAATTTTGATGGAAAAATTGGTAGCATAAGGACCTCACATTTAGTGGTGAGATCTGAAGCAGAGTTATATTTCTGATCACTTGATTAGGAACCCTGTTTTACCATTCAGCCTGGCAATGTCACGGACTCTGGAAAGCCTAAAGATATCGGAGGTAGGAGCAGCGTTTGCAACCCTATCCACACACACACACTTGAGCATTTGAAAGAATGCCAGAGGAGAGCTCATGTTTGTGATAAATGTTGATATAGTCATAGGAACATATGAAGAGCCATGCCTGATCAGATCAAGGCCATGTAGTACAGCATTTTGTTCACACAGTGGCCAGGACAGGAGACCCACAAACATATGTGTGACAGCACCTTCCCACACGTTCCCCAGCAACTAGTGTACATTGGCATACCACCTCTGATACTGGAGGTAGCATGTAACCACCAAGACTAGTATCCATTGATAGCCGCTTCCCCCAGGGATTTGTCTAATCCCCTTTTAAATCCATCTTGTGGTCGTGAATTCCATAGTTTCACTATGCACTGTGTCAAGAAGTACTTCCTATTATCTGTCCTGAATCTCCCACCAAACAGTTTCATGGGATGGACCTGGGTTCTAATGCTATGAAAGAGGGAGAAAATGTCTCCCTATCCACATTCTCCAGACCATGCATAATTTTGTACACCTCTCTCAGGTCTCCCTTTAGCCTCCTTTTTTTCAAGTGAAACAATCCCGGCAGTTGTAACGTTCCCTCAAAGGGGAGCTGCTCCCATCCCTCGATAATTTCAGTTGCCCTTTTCTACCCTTTTCTGCCCTTTTTCCAGTTCTGTAATATCTTTTTTTAGGAGTGGTGATCAGAACTGTACACCATATTCTTAAGTGTGGTCACAACATAGTTTAGTATCAGGACAGTATGATTTTGGCCATTTTTATTCTCAATTCCTTTTCTGATTATGCCTAACATGCAGTTTGTGTTTTTCTCACCAGGCACAAGGAATCAATGGATTTTTTCAAGGCCTAGGGTAGGATGACCATATGCAAAGGAGGACAGGGCTCCTGTATTTTTAACAGTTGTATAGACAAGGGAATTTCAGCAGATGTCATGTGTATGCATGCAGCACTTGGTGGAATTTCCTCTTCATCACAACAGTTAAAGCTGCAGGAGCCCTGCTTAGCATGACCAGATACAAAAGAGGACAGGGCAGCAATGACGGACTGAAATGGATGGAAGATTCCAGGCTCTGTGCAAATTCTGACTAAGCAGAGTAGCTGCTGTGGGTCAGAGCGACTTTTTGCTAACTGCCAGTGTGTGGTCTTGGTACTATTTGATAGAATGTGTCGATATAACAAGAACGCTTTGGTAAGACAAACATCTTCATACCCTCAGAGCTGATGGAATGTACTTATGAAACAAAGGTGTGCACTGGTCATTAGGTATGGGCAGGTCAGCACAATCCTGATCCATGGACTCTACAAAGTGTACAATGGCCTGAAGTGTTCTCAAACAAATGTTTGAGTAAGATTTTGCCCAGTTACACTGTTAGCCTTGAATCACTCCAACTAATGCAAAGCTGCTCTTCCCCTCTTTTCTTTTGCAACTTAACATTCATAATTAGGAAATAGATCCCATTTGGACTTTGCAATAAGAGAGGCTACGTTCTTCCTTCAAGGATTCCTCCCTTTGACTCAAACCATAAGCAATCAACCCCTGTCGCTGGAGTTCACCTTGGTGGTGTTCCTCTAGGATGACAACTTTTCTCACTTTCCAATACCATCAGCCTTGGCTGTGTAGGCTTGGGGGCTCAGGAGGGCCAGGATCTCTTCTCGATCATCCCAGAATAATGGGCTCAAGTTGGACACCAGGAAAAACTTCCTGACTGTTAGCGCAGTAGGACAGTGAAACCTATTGCCTAGGAAGGTTGTGGGCTCTCCTACTAGGCGTGTTCATGAACCCCCAAAATCGGATCGGAATCGGAACTGGTGCCTCAGATTGGATCGGAGGCTTCCCGGTTCGGTTCAGAGCTGATTTTCAGATTGGACGCCATTTTAGGTGTTTTTGCCATAGACTTACATTGGGGGAAAGAAAGCTTTCCCCAAATGCAAGCCTATGGCGAAAACATGGCGGCAGGTGAGTGGGGACTAAACTCCCCCTCCCTTGCCCCTCATTGTCCCTCCCCTCCACTTGCATTCCTTACCTGTCAGGGCACCCACTTCCATCCGCTGGTCCTTTCTACTGAGAAACATGCTTCTTAGCTTGCCTCTCAGTAGAACGCCAGGTGATGATATCATCACCTGGTACACTACTGAAAGGCAGGCCGCAAAGCCTGTTTCTCAGTGGAAGGGACCAGCGGATGGAAGCAGACGGCCCTGGCAGGTAAGTGGGGACCTCCCCCTCCCCACCCCACTTGTGCTCTTTACCTGCCGGCATCCCATGCTGCCATCCGCTGCTTCCGTACTACTGATAAGCAGGCCTTGCGGCCTGTTTATCAGTAGTCCGGAAGCAGCGGACAGCACCACGGGACACCGGCAGGTAATGGGGGCTCTCTACCTCCCTCCCCCGTCCCCCTCCTTACCTGCTGCCTCCTCGCTGCCATCCACTGCCACCTGCTGCTTCAGTACTACTGAGAAACAGGCCTTGAGGCTTGTTCCACAGTAGAGCAAGGGCGTGCTGAGTGATGACATCACCCAGCGTGCCATCATTCTATTGTGGAACAGGCTGCAAGTAGTACGAAAGCAGCGGGCAGCATTGGATGGCAGCGAGGAGGCAGCAGGTAAGGAACACGAGTGGGGGAGGGGGGAGGAGGTCCAAGGTCCGATCCTCTGATCTTTTCCAAACCGGATCGGGTCCTCTCAGATCAGATCGGATTAGATCAGACGATCCAGCTGTGGGGGATTGTAATCAGATAATTATATCCGATTTCACCTGGATACCCCTATCTCCTACACTAGAGGCATTCAAGATGCAGCTGGACAGCCATCTGTCAGGCATATTTTAATGTAGATTCCTGCAATGAGCAGGGAGTTGGACTCGATGACCTTATAGGCCCCTTCTAACTCACAACTATTGTCAAGCATGTTATACAATTTAGCATCATCATTTTTTCTCATGGTATTAGTCCCAAGGATTAGAAATGCTTAGACGAGAAAAGAAAGCATTCTCGCTGGCTGCCTCACAAGCAAGCTCGTTATAGAATGTAAAGGTAAAGTCAATATTGCCTTTGCCTATCTCCATAATGGGCAAATGTTGTCCAGGGTCATGGTGATCATGATCCTCTCATGGTGGTGAGGTTAGTGATGACATTGGTCAACAGTATAAAACTCAGTGAGTAGCAAATGCAGATTGAAAATAGGCATCATGTTCCTCTGGACATAACATGTAAGCAAAGAATGACGTTGCCACTGCAAAATTCAGTGACTTAATGTAAGATGTTTGGCTGCTAATGAAATAAAGGGGTTCCATCTTTAGTTCTTGCTTTGAGCTCTCTCGAGGTGTTTGTTCTGCAGACTCCACCCTCTACAGCCTTGATTGTGTGGAGTTATTTATGGGGGCCAGGTCAGTTGGGGGTCTTGGTTTAAAGTGAAAGACAGGGGGAATGCTATCTTCTTGGATCTCTCAGCAGACTTTGATACCATTGATCATGGTATCTTACTGGATCAGCTCTGTAGGAGTAGGATGCACTGTTTTATAGTGGTTCTGCTCCTATTTGCAGGGCCAATTCCAGAGAGTGGTATTGGGCAATTCCTGTTCCACCCCATGGCTATTAAGCTGTGGGGTGCCACAGGGCTCTATTCTATTCCCCATGCTGTTCAACATCTATAGGAAGTCGCTGGGTGAGGTCATTAGAGGTGTGGGGGTTGGGTGTCATCAATATGCTGATAATTCTCAGCTCTACTTCTCCTTGTCATTGGAGTCAGCTGGGGTGGTGAAGGTGCTGGACCAATGCCTGGCGGCTGTAATGGGCTGGATCAGGACCAATCAACTGAAGCTGAATCCTGAAGCTGAATTGGCTCTGTGGATTGGTGGTTCCCGAGTCTGGAAATTGGGTAAGCAACTTGTTCTGGATGGAGTTGTACTCCCTCTGAAGAAGCAGGTGCGTAGCTTGGGAGTACTCCTAGTTCCATCCTTGTCACTGGAGGCCCAGGTAGACTCCATGGCCCAGAGTACTTGGGGCCAGCCTTGGCTGATCTGACAGCTGCGGACTTTCCTGGACAGGGCTAACCTAGCCACAGTAGTGCATGCACTGTTAACTTCCTGATTAGACTACTGCAATGCACTCTACATGGGCTGCCCTTGAAGACGACTCGGAAGTTGCAGCTAGTGCAAAATGCAGCAGCTAGACTGCTGACCGGAACATCTCATAGAGACCATATGACACTGGTCTTAAAGGAATTGCACTGGCTGCCAATACATTTCCGGTCGGAATTCAAGGTGTTGGTAATGACGTTTAAAGCCCTTAACAGCTTGGGACCGCCATACTTGAGGGAGCGCCTCTCCCTATATCTGCCTGCCCGAGACTTGAGATCTTTTGGAGGAACCCTCCTCCATGTCCCACCAATGCAAGACATACACTATGGTGGGACATGGGAGAGGGCTTTCTCTGTTGTGGCACCCTGACTGTGGAATGCCCTCCCCTTGAAGGCCTGACTAGCACAAGCGCTGACTTCATTCTGGCTCCAACTAAAGACAAAACCTTTGATGGTTAAATTAACCAAGCCTACACATAGTTTAAATTGTTTTAATTGGTTTTTACTGCTTTTAAATTCTATATTGATTTTTGCTTGATCAGTGGTTTAATTTGTCTTTTTAACTGGGTATATTTATTGTTTTATATTGTTGTATAATTTTATCTGTACACCACCCAGAGATCCCAGTGATATAGGGCAGGATACAAATGTTTTTAATAACAAAATAAATAAATAAATAAATAAAGCTGGGATGTATTCAAACTCTATCACCTTTTCAGACAACTGAAAACTCTTACTTTTCTTTTAGCTATAATAATAGGAGCAAAGTGATCATACCATAGGCTGAGTAGCTTTCCCAGTGGGTTAGAGTTCAGTGTGATAAAAATGAAAATCCTATCTCAGTAGGCCTGCTTGAATACCTTTGTGATATGGTTTGAGCTATCAGTAGAACCAATTCCTACTTCTGTAAAGATTGTCATACATAGAAGGACTATCAAGGAACAGGCAAAGATATGTTTGTACCTACCTAACCTACCCATTTCTGCTAAGAATGCAATTCTCATGTCAAATATACACTCGCCCTTTACTGAGTCTCAGATGAGAATTTTGACGTCGGCTAGATTTCACAGTTCTTGGATAGGAGTATCACAGTTCTTAGCTCTTTAAACATATGAAAATGTACTTTCAGTTAGAAAAAAATGGTAAAAGAATTAAATATTTTAGCTATTGAAGGTGCAGGACTCAGGCTAACCCAAGGGGGAGTGCCAAGCTACATAGTGCCATCAATTTTGGCCAAAGGAAGTGATGTTGTGAGAATGAGATTCCTCAAAGAGTTGACTAGCGCTGCCCCTCTCCCCTACTCACAGCTGATTGGCTCCTAGGAAAGACAAGCCTTTCCCCAGAAAGCCAGGGAACGGCTTGGCTAATTTCCAAGATGATTGAAAATCATCCTGGCCTACCCAACTGCAAGATCCTAAACACTCTAATGTCCTCACACACAGTTTTTCCCCATTCCCTCCATCCTTGGTGCCCAAACCCTCCATGTTCCCTTTAATCTAGAGGTGTGAACAAGTGGCCTTTCAAAATTCTCCACCGTACTTGTGGGTAGATAAATTGGGGGGACGATTTCATTAAATTTCTCCAGGGGAAGGAGAAATTCTCCAACTATTTTTCACATGCCAGCATCACCATTGGCAAGACTTCTTTCTTTCTTTTTTCTGAAGGGTTTTTTTTATTTTGCCCTGCTGCCACTATAAGTGGCAACAGCATCAACTGTGTTGGCATCCTGGCCCCCATTTTGTATCCCCCACAATGTCCCATATATCTAGTATCATCCAGGGCATTGAGCTTAGGGAATGCTGCCGTCTCTCTCTCTCTCTCTCTCTCTCTCTCTCTCTCTCACACACACACACACACACACACACACAATAACAGTGAAGAACATTTGGAGAAAATTCTGAAAAAATGTCCTTTTATTTCTTGGGGGTAAGAAAAAAAAATCTGAGGATTTTTTCTTTCCCCATGAAAGAGGCTTCCATTTTTCTGCCTCATTCTCAGGGCAGTTTATAATTTATTTTGAATGTGTGTGGGTGGTGTTTTTTGACCTTACCTAATTGTTGTGAGGTATTACTATCTATATTTTTCTTTCAACATCTCACTGTTGTTCTACGGTCTCCCAGGCTGCCTGCACTTCCTGTTCTCAAAAGGTCCTATGGGAAGAATAAATTTATGATGTCTTCCCCTGGGCAGGAAGTGTGGGAAGCCAAGAAGGCTATAGGCTATCAGAGAGATGTTTGTACAATGAAAGACAGGACACTCACACATACAGTACACCTCAGTCATCTCATAAGTCATACAAACACAAGAACCCTGAACCAAACCCATGAGAATTTCTCCGATTTTTTTTTCTCCTTTGAATTTCTTTTCAAAGACAATTTCTTTTCCATTAAATTGAATGAGAATGGTCAAAATTTTCGTGGGAGAAATATTTGTTTGGAACAGCACTACTTTAATCGGCTCCCACCTGCAGTAGTAGTGGTGATGTTCCAGCTGCGGTGAGAAGGAATGAGGTGGTGTTCTCTGGCTAGCACCACAAAGCTGGAAAACTAGGCTCCCATGGCTTTGGGAGGAAAAAAATAATTTCCTCTGCTGAATAGTCACAAGCAAGGCTTTGGAACTCCCTACCATGGGAGACTAGGTACTAAGTCCCTAACAAGGAGACTAGTTCCCTCTCTATGACCCTTCTGCCAGCAGGCAAATATGTGTATGTTTGTTTTTTCATTTGGCATGTAAAGCAATCTGCTGGAGTGGGTGGTAGTTTTTATTGTTTAGGGTTCTTTTATTGCTGTGTCTTTTAATTGTATTTTAGTATAGTTCTTCTATGATTGTTTTAAATTATGCTTTAATGTGGTTACCTGCATTGAGCAGGGGGTTGGGCTCGATGGGCTTATAGGCCCCTTCCAACTCTACTATACTATGATTCTATATGCTTTTATTTTAATTGCTGTCTTTTATTGCTGTTAACTTCCTTGAGTGCCATTTCTTGCTTAGAAAGGTGGGTTATAAACCAAATAAATAAATAAACTGGACACAAATACTACATATATTGACATCCATAGGTTTCTCCAACTGTATCACAAGGGGAGCAATCCCCTGTCCCAGATGAGCGACTGCCTGACTAATTTAGTGCCCCATGCATATCCGTTACATTGTTTATTTCTGATGTTAGCCCCGTCTTGCATGCCACATGGAGAAAACTGGGATACGAATGAAACTACTAAATATAGGTTGGTGCACCCATTTTGTAGCAAATAATCAAAAATGTAAGCAACAAACAGAATTGGAACAATTCACAGGAGGATTTCTTTAACAATACAGTAAGGCCTCATAGGGCAATATGTGGCTGGGATATGGGGCTTGAAAGACCAAGGAAATGTGTGGGTACATGGAGGGCAGAGGAAGCTGGTGGTTCCAATTTTGCTGGGGCTGTGACTCCACCTGGGTTTCAGTCAGAACCAGCCAAAATTCTAAAGGAGCTATCCAAGGTGCTGAACATGTTTACATGAAACTGCTGATAGGTTATCTGGAGATTTGAAGTGAGGGATTATTTAATATGTTGATGACAGTTATAGCTCTCCATTTCATGTGATTCAGAAACTGTTTTCTAGAATTAGAAATAGTCAGGATGAAGGCCAATAAACTACTCCCATGGGGTATGTTTCCCTCATTTTAATGTGTCAGACAAACTTTATTTCTTCCTTTATTTCTTCTGTCATCTTCAGGTACTTCTCTCTGTAGGCTTGATTGTGTATGGTAATTTCTGGGGGATCTGTGGAGTGCTCTAGCTTGCATTGTGGAATTATTTACTCTAGGTGCCTTTCCACACAATTAAAATACAGAGAGAGAGAGAGAGAGAGAGAGGTCTCATTACAGGCTGCATACCTGTATTGATGAGTCAGATTGCAATGGGGCAAAACACAGCAAAGCTGTTCGTGTGTTCAAATTTGAGTCCCTCTCTAGACAACCAGTAGACCAGCCTTTTATTCACTTCTGTGTGCATGGTTCAAAACCTCTATCTTGAATTGGCCACCGCTTCATTAGAGCGTTTAGTCATTAAGTTTTTTTTCCCAAGTCCGTTGGACAATTATACATTTTTACGTTAAGAATAAAGAAATACAAAGTTGTTTTCACATCAAGATTTAATTTGTTTGGGTCTGTGTAACAATGACAGTCATGGTTATATAACTGATACTTAAAAATAATTTCAAACAGGCTATTTATTTATTTATTTATTTATTACATTTGTATACCGCCCCATAGCCGAAGCTCTCTGGGCGGTTTACATAGGATTAAAAACAATTAAAAACAATATACAAAAATTTAAACAGCAAAAACATACAACATACACACGATCTGTACATTTAAAACCACTACAACACTTCAAAAAACTACAAAAACAAAACAAAACAGGCTGAAATCCTCTGGAGGGTGGTGGTGGTGGTGGCAGCAGCAAAGACCAGGAGGCAGGCAGGCAGGCAGGCAGGCACACTCCTCTCTTCCCTGGGAGCAGGCCTCCCTCTCCTGCAGGTTGATGGCTATGTACATGCTATATATGTACATGCTATACATCAAGTGCTGCAGCAAGAACACTAATTGTGCAATACACTCTCATTAGGATTTCTAACTCTTACCATGAATAAAATGGCTTTGTTAGACATGTTTTGGACCACCATTAGGTAGGGCCTGTTAAACTGAACTGTAAAGACATGGGGAAGGGGAAAGGAAATGGGAACATTTTCAATGACAGAGGTAGCTGCAGCTTTGGTGCCATTTTCATAGACATTCAAACAAGCACTATGAATAGCCTGCGGAGGAAGAAGAAGGAGGAGGAGGAGGAGGAGGAGGAGGAGGAGGAGGAGGAGGAGGAGAGGAGGAGAAGGAGAAGGAGAAGGAGAAGGAGAAGGAGAAGAAGAAGAAGAAGAAGAAGAAGAAGAAGAAGAAGAAGAAGAAGAAGAAGAAGAAGAAGAGAATTAATACAGCTTAGTGACCCAGGTTATATTATATTGTGTAGTTCTGGATGTTCAACATGAAGGAATTCATTTAATATCTTAGGAGATTTATCTGCTTCATGGTAGTTAACAAATGATCATTTTAAATGCCCTCTTCAGCGAAAAGCCTGATCTTACAACATTAGAAGGATTCGACACTTATGCTCTATAATGCAATGGAAGGAGGAACTTTTAATGCTTTCAACATCTGAACTGGTAGCATATCAATGCCACCTTCAAATGGTCTCTTATTTGGATATCTGGTCCACTTTTGTTGTATAATTGCTAATGAGTAGTTATATTCTTCTTTAGAACACAGTTGTAAAGCAAACAAAGTTTTTCAGGGTTTGTTAACTCAGCATCAGATTCTATTTCTGCACGAAACAGAAATAACTGATGAGTTGCCAGGTTACAGGGCTAGATTAATGCTGCCCTTAAGGCTACAAATTAGGGAAAGGCTTTCAGTGGGCTGATCTTTTTAGTATCTAGCTAACTGGGAATGAGTATCCAAGCCTTGTATTCTTCAACCTTTCAGATTTTTACTTTTTACTGGCTATTGGTTTTAGTGCTTTTTGTGTTAATAATTACACCTTCTCTCAAGTGTTTAGGAATTGGGAAAGTTTTACAATGTCAATTTCAAGGTGCAGTGAGCAGAGCTGTATTTCAAGTATGATTACAGCATTAATCCATATAATGGCATTATATTATTAACATTTTTATTTTTTATTCCCTTCCTAATGAAAGGAATCTGCCTTTTCACTATAGCCACACACACTGGGCTAATGCTTTCTTTGAGAGATCCAATACAGCCCCAAGACCCCATTCTTAGTCATTCACCACCAGCTGAGTTGTTTAGGGGTGTTTTTTTTGGCACCAATATGCAGCACTTGACACTTGCTTACCTAAAACTTCATTTGCCATTTTGATGCCCACTTAGCCAGTTTGAAGAGAATACCTTTGAGCTCTTGGCTCTCTCTTTTTTGTTCTAACCACATCAAAAATCTAGTCATCAGCAAATCTGGCCACCTCACTGCTCATGGCTAACTTCAGATCATTCATGAACATTTATGAATGAGTTAAAAAGAAGTGCAAGCCTCAAATCAGATCCTTGGGGAAACTCACTCTTTATGCACCATCATCAAAAGAACTGATCATTTATTCTTCTTTCTTTTCCTTAACCAGTTACCAATCATAGGACTACCACTCATCTTATACCATGACTGCTATGTTTGCTCAATAACTGAGCAAACAAAAAGTGTGCTCCTCCCCCACCCCAACCATGCCTTGACAGCCATTTGCTATTTTTGAGTTTTCCTTTCAAAACCTCAAGATACTCCCAAAATAAAGTTACTTGTACCTAGACAGAGGAGTGTTCATGTGGCCTAAAATGTCACATTAAATACAATGCAGTTTCTGTTGATCAATTTCTGTGTCATGATGAATTTTAGAAACATACCTTTGTAACATATAGACCAGGCTCCCTACTAATTCCAGATAGGTCTGCACCACCTGTGAATACATCCGTAATACCCAATCTTCTTAATATTATTTTGAGGGTGTAGGTACTGGAGATTGAAAACTTTGGAAGGTAAAGTTGTGTATTACTGTTAAAAGAAGAACCAGAAGATGGTGAGGCATCACTCTGAGAAAATAGGTAATACATATAAGACATAAGGAATGGAAATATATAATTTAGCTAGATCGAAAATAGTTGAGAATAATCTTTGAAGCAGGTTTCCATTAGTTTTGTAAGGGAAGTACTGAGAGTTGTAGACAATTTGGGGGAAGGTACAAAACATTCAGTTATGAAGAAAACAGGAAGCTCTAGCAGAGGAAATTAGAGGAATCTGGTTGAGGGATTCAGCTCCAGGACTTCGGCTCATCTTCCACTAACTGGGCCAACTCAGTCTGTAGTGAGTCAGGTCAGCTAGCTTTTCCATGCCTTCTTTTATTTGCAGAAATAGACAATTGCGCAAATTTTGGCTGTGATTCGCATAATTTGCACAAGTTTCGGTCACAATTTGCATATTTCCACAAATAAATCCTGCAGCTTGGCTCACAAGGACAAGCTGAGTCAGGTGCACCATGGAACTTCAGCGAGCCCAAACTGGACAGATTTCTGGTGGAAGACATCCATAAGCTCTAGCCAGTATGGTATTCTGTGGTCCTTTTGGTTCAGGATTTTGAATCTGCCCTGTTACACTTCCATTGTAAAATGAAGTGCTTTGTGCAGCAGATAAAGGGTAACAGAGAAGACCTAAAATGAGAGTCGGGTTAAGTGGAAGATGATCTGACGCTTCCAAAGTCCTGGCCAATTCACTCTGGCCAGGGCAAGCAGGGCAGGTGTGTATTTGTGTGTGTTTCTCTTCTACTGCTTTTTTCAAATTTACCTCCCATTGCATCCAGCCTCCCTAGGGAGGAAAAAATACCTACATCAGCTCATGGCTGACACAGCAAAGGAGCCCAATGTGGGGTGATGCATCTGGCTGAACCAATGCCTCTGCAATACTGTGATTTAGCCCCTACTACTGGCAGAAAGGAGAACTGCAGTCAGTCTAAGACCACGGGCTTTCCACAGGCATAATTTGGGTGTCTAGAGCAGATTTGCTGTCCTGTCAGTGGAGCTCCTCTCCTAAGATTCTTTCTCCCCATCCTAAAATAGCCTTCACAGAGATTAGGATTGCTTTGTTATTATTTTTGTTGTCTCCTGACTTTCTTCTCTGGAGTTCCCTCATTCGTTGTTCCACCATACGAGAAAAGAACAACTCTGAAGCATGTAAGGCTGAGAAGTGGGAAGTTGTTCAAGGTGTCCGAGTAACACTCCATCCAGTGGAGAACCCTGGTTTACCTTCGTCGCAATGAATTCACCCATCTCAGCAGCACTTCTTTCCCCAGAGCATGTTCCACCTGCTTCAACTTCCCTGGGTCAGGCAGAATAAATAGTGCTGAAGTACCACCCTTGTATGGCAGCTGCACCACCCGGCAGGACAGGTCCTCATCATAGTAACTCTTAAAATTGCTGACTTGGCTCATCATAGGAACATTGACTGTAGTGTATCTATTCACATGGAAGTCTTCATTGCGAGTATTTTCAGGACTGAAAGGCGTTTCCCAATTGGCTTTTGAAGAAAATGACAAAGAGGATGGATTATTGTAGTGTGACAGTTGTTTTATTGATGTTATTGGCCATAAGAACTTTAAGCTGAAATAGGCTGTTTCTTTTAAATACAAAGCACCTAAATCCCTGGGGGTGGATGAATGTATCCATCAGTTTGGGCATCTGCCACATTAATTTCTGTATAGAAAGTTCTTTTTGCCCCAATTGGAAAAAATTGTGAATTTTGGTAAATTCTCACCCATTACCCAATGAGATCCCTCCCCCCCCAAGAACAATTTGAGTGTGCCCAGTGCAGTAACAACCACCATCTGTATCTGAGAGGATGGATAAAATTTTCCTTTGAACATAAACCTGAACACTTATCATTCAGGCCTGGAGAACCAAATATTGTAATGGGTTCTGTTCTGTATATGTCCCAAAGTACAAATTATGAAGCTACATAGGGGTGACACTGACCTAATTTATTTATTTATTTATTTATTTATTACATTACATAGCCGAAGCTCTCTGGGCGGTTTACATAGGATTAAAAACAATTAAAAACAATATACAAAAATTAAAAGAGCAAAAACATACAACATACACACAATCTGTACAGTCTCCTCTTTAATGATCGTTGGAAGCCTTCCACCATTTATAGGATGTCATCTCCTAGATTAATATCCCCCCCCCCACCTAACTAGTGACAGTCAAAGGTGAAGAGTGAGGGTTGGTAAAATATTCATAAAATAACATTTATATTACATCATATTGGGAAATTCTTCTAGGGACATGTAAGTTGAGAGTTACATTTCTGTTGAAATCTGGGGAGGTTGCTTCCAAGGAAAGCTGGATGCCTCAGTCACACTACACTTTTGATTAATGGAGGCACAGTCGTGCCTCCATTGCTAAGGGTCGTCAGTAAAAAACACATTCCACCATGTTAAAGTGATAATTGGGGGGGGGTCATTCTAACAGCCATAAAATCGAAAATGTTTCACCAACCTATCTGAAATTTACAGGTGCCAGAAAGAAATGTTTGTTTTACATTACCTGAAAATTTCAAGAAGATTAGTGAAAGATTGAGGGAAGGAGAGCAGTTTAAGGTAGAAAAGGAACAGAAACCTGTCTCCCTGCTTTTGTCAAATGACTTTCGGTTTCCGAATTTTGTGCTCACGATTTGCATATTTTCTAGAGCCTTATTAATTAATCCAGTGGTGGGGTCTTCTTCCTCCTTCACTGTAGTTGGTGGAAAGCTTTTCATTTTTTAAAAATTCCCTTCGGTTGATTTTTAAGGAATATTTTAACCTCTCATTCAAGTCAATTCTTCCCTCATAGCGCGAGGCATGCTCAGTAGCGTCGCTCTCCCCCCTCCCTCCTGCCTTAGAATGTGGGGTGGGTGGGTGAAATGGCCGCTGCCTCTAGCACAGACCTTTTGAGAGAAGAAGAAGAAGAAGAAGAAGAAGAAGAAGAAGAAGAAGAGTTTCTTTTTTTCTCTTCCGGAACATGTATTCCTTTGGCTCTGAGAGTATTTTGGGCTATCTTCATAAGGCCAGTTTGCTCTTTTGCTCCCTGGTGAAGCAAGGTGTGGTTCCTCTGGATCCATGGTAACCTGATCTTCAGATCTCTCCTGGGAATAGGTGGCTATACATCCCTTTCTATCCATCCCCACCCCAAACACACACAGTGTTCTCCTTCCCTCTTTTCTAAGAGTTTGGTCCATGCAGCTATAAAGTTGAAAGCTTCAAACACTTCATTTAATTAGTTTGGGCCGGTGTTAAGTTTTAAGTACATTGAAACCTTTCAAAGTACTTCTGGGCCTACAACGTTGGTTTTGGCCTAGTCACCCTGTTTTTTTAATAAGGTTTAGAAACAGTTGAGCTGTCGTGTATTTTGCATAGTGTACACATGCATTTTCTTTCTAATCCTTGCAGTCTACACTGGCTCCCTCCTTGATGTGTTTTTGGAGGCAGACAACCCCTTTTTTGTTCCAGCAGGCCTTTGGCAAATAATCTGGACCTCTGTCTATACCTTTGACTTTTAAATTGTTATGTATTTTAAATGTTTTAAACGCTTTAATATTGAAAAGTATTTTATTATATTTTTAACTTTTGTATATTCCTATTTATAGGTTTTAGCTGTATATGTTTTAGTTTTGTAAGGCTGCCCTGAGGCCCAGCATTGGGCAAAAGGCAGGATACTACTACTACTACTACTAGTAGTAGTAGTAGTAATGTTTCAGATTTCACTTCTGCATCTGATGTTCTTTTGCATTTACTTTTCTATATAAACCATTCATATCTTAAGACTTCTTGTGTGGCATGTTTTCATTGGTTTAACAAGTTAAAAGGGGTATTCACTGTTTTCATGCTTATGTTATAAAATCTATTTTCAACAGGCCTAGTAACTTCAAGAGTAACAGAGTTGGGGAAAGTCCTCAATCTCTTTGCTATCAGAGGCACTGAGTAAGGGACCACTGGAGTTAATTTAGACTGACCCCAACCACAAAACACTATTTCCCCTTCTGAAGAGATCTGGACCACAGACTACTAAAGACAAACAAAGTAGCAGGCTATAATAACAGTTCTCATGTGGCCATTTGCCTTATGCAGGTGCTCTGCGGGCTATCAGATGGAGGGACTAACAGGCCATAAAGTTGCCTGGCTGGGTCTGCCAGAAATCCACCCTCAACACTCCTGGAAGGTCCATGTTCTATAGCACCTGCTGTCAGATGAACTTGAGGGAATCCCACCCTCCACCCCTGGGTTTAATTTACTGGCTTCCCCTGGCTGGACCTTGCAGGAAACTATAGGGACAGACAGAGCAGGCATTCACAACACACATAGAATGCTGAGACTGGCAAATCTAAAAGCAAGTGTGTTGCTTTTCAAGAACCAAGGAAATTCAATGGGTCTTACTTTTGAGTAAATATCTAGGGATGGATATGCAGCCTGTGCAAGAACTGAGTAGGGTGACCATATTTGGGAAACCAAAAAAGAGGACACCTAGTGGGGGGGCAGGAAAATGGCTTTCTGGGGCCACCTTAAAGTCCCCAATTGGAGCGGAGGGGGGAAAGCATGTCATTCTCACCCCACCCCACCGCTCCAATCAGGCCCTTTTCTATAATGCCTGGGAATGACACGTTTTTTCCTTTTAAGGCCTTGATTGGAGCAGTGGGAGAGAATGACACACCTCCAGAAAGCATGTCATTCCCCCCTGCCACACTAATGGGGGCCTTAAAAGGGAAAGTGTTTAATTCCAGGTCATTATAGACTATTGCATAAAATCCCCCCTGACACTGAGGATAGAACAAAAACCAGGAGAAATCTGGGGAAATCCTGGCAGTTTTTTATTATTTATTATTGCATTTATAGCCCACCTTTTTTCCGCCAAGAAACCCAAGGCGGCATACATAATCCTCCTCCTCTCCATTTTATCCTCACAATAGCAACCCTGTGGGATGGGTTGGGCTGAGAGTCTGCAACTGGCCCAAAGTCACCCAATGGGTTTTCATGGCTAAGTGGGGAGTAGAACCCAGATCTCCCAGTTCCCAGTCCAACACTTTAGCCACTAGGCCACACCCTAGTGGTCACCCTAGAATTGAGCCATGCCAAGTTGGAAGCAGATCGGTTCGTGCCTTGATTTTTAGGATTTTTTAAAAAAAAATTGACTTCAATTTTTTTTCTAAAATTCCAGGCATGAACCAATCTGCTTTCAACTTGGCATGGCTAAAGCCTTAGTTAAGAGGTACCATGGTGCCAAGTTTCATCTCTTCATCTTTACTTTCTTTCTTTCTTTTTTAATGTACTACTCAAGGCCCTAGACCCCAAAGAGGAGTATTGGGTTTGAAGTTTTAAAAATTCCTAAAACTCAAGGCATAAACAGATCTGCTTCCAACTTGGCATGGCTCAATCCCTACTTAAAAGTTACCATGCTGTCAAGTTTCATCCCTTTATCTTTAAAAATGATGGAATTGTAAGCATTTTAGTTAATTAAAAAAATTAAATTGAAGTTTTAAACATTTCTAAAAATCAAGGGATGAACGGATCTGCTTCCAACTTGGCATGGCTAAATCCCTACTTCAGAGCTACCAGGGTGCCAAGTTTCATATCTTTATCTTTAATTTCATTTTTTAAACTTGTACTGCTCAAGGTCCTGAACCCTAAAGAGATTTCTGTTTGAACTTTAAAAAATTCCTAAAAATCAAGGCATGAACGGATCTGCTTCATACTTGGCATAGCTATATCCCTACTTAAGAGCTACCATGATGCCAGGTTTCATCTCTTTATCTTTAAAAATGAGGGAGATGCAAGCATTTTGGTTGATTTATTAATGTTAAAAGTGAGTTCAACACATAACACTAGCTTTGATTTTATATTGGATGTCAAGATGGTATAACATTCTGGCTGACGCTGGCTTGGTTGTCAACTGTATAATATCCAGTCATCCGTTACACAAAGCCATGAAATTCATTAAACAAAAAACCTACGGTTGACAAAAACAATGTTAAGGCTGTACAGATTCCAACCAACCACCAAAAAGCAGGGAAATTGGGAGTTAAGGCTCACAAGCCTTAATGCCACATCCTCCCTAAGGAGGCAGAAAGTGCAAGTGAAATTCTCATTCTCCCAAAGCAGATAAACCATGAGGACAGGATGGAGAATATGATATGCAGAGGTGACTGTGGGGTTGTGGAAAACTGATCACGAACAACTTAGGGCCACCTACTTCTCTTTTTTTGTTTAGAGCAGCCCTTCCCCAACCTGGTGCCCTCCAAAGGTGTTGGACTACAGCTCCCATCATTGCAAGTCAGTATGTCCCATGGTCAGGAATGCTGGGACTTGTCATCTCAAACACCTGGAGGGCAGCTGGATGGGGATTGCTGTTCCATACCCTTACCAAATACAGGATCTGCCCAATACTTTTCTCTCACACACATCTCGCATATAGCAGCACTCTTGATAACAAAAGGGACACTATTCATTACAGATCTAGAACCAGAGCATGTGCCAGGCACTTCCAACTCTTGGTCAATATCCCGCCTTTCAAAGAACCAATGTTTTTTTTCTTTAAATGTATTTATAAAAAATATACTGTTCACTCCCCACAACCCCTGCACAATACATCATCTCATCAAAGCAACAGTGGAGCAGAAGAGGTTTAGTTTGGCTGTCTTGAACACCTTTCAGATGAGATTAGTTTGCAATCCTATACCTCTTGGGAGAAAGCTCTAGTGAATTCAGTGGCACTGGCTTCTGAGAAGACATGTATAGGAGTCAACCTTCTCCAGCCTGGTGCTCTCCAGATGCGTTGCACTGTAACTCCCAAGTTATGTGTTATGGGGAAGGCAAAAATCAATTCATACTTAATTTTAAAATAATACTTACGCATGAATGTATTAGGTGGTAACTCTGTCTTTGATCTCACACTGCTGAACAAGTAAGAGAAATCCTTTATCTGATATTCAAGAAACAGACATCCTATGCCATGTGTTGAAAACTAATGTTGATGTCTGAAGGGCTATCTGGATTAGGTATTCAAGATTCATTCATTGTTGTTTCATTTGGTTTTGACAGTTTATTTAAAGTGATGCAGCTCTTTTGTAGTTTCTTGAATGATCACATATCTTAATGCTTGAAAACATCATACTTTAGTACAGATGTGGGCAGAAAATAGATCTATCCTGATGATTTGGACATCAACTCGTGGCATTCCTGATAACTGCCCATGCTGATAGGGGCTTTTACATGTTCAATTCCAAAACATCTGAAGATCTACATTCTGCCTTCCCTTGTTCTTGAACAACATTCCCCAACCTGGTGCCTGTCAGATGTGTTGGGTTGCAACTCTCAACATAAGGAGATGCTCTAAGAAATTAGAAGTAGCTGGTCCTAAGTTGTTCATCATCATTTCCCACAACCCCACAGTCACCTCTGCATATCAAATTGCATATCTAGATTTTTGAGATGACAAGTCCCAGCATTCCTGACCATGGGACATACTGACTTGCAATGATGGGAGTTGTAGTCCAACACCTTTGGAGGGCACCAGGTTGGGGAAGGGCTGCTCTAAACAAAAAAAGAGAAGTAGGTGGCCCTAAGTTGTTCGTGATCAGTTTTCCACAACCCCACAGTCACCTCTGCATATCATATTCTCCACCCTGTCCTCATGGTTTATCTGCTTTGGGAGAATGAGAATTTCACTTGCACTTTCTGCCTCCTTAGGGAGGATGTGGCATTAAGGCTTGTGAGCCTTAACTCCCAATTTCCCTGCTTTTTGGTGCTTGGTTGGAATCTGTAGAGCCTTAACATTGTTTTTGTCAACCGTAGGTTTTTTGTTTAATGTATAGGATAATTTGGAAAATGCTCTTTCACCTTCACAATTTGAAATGGAGAGAGTTAGATAGGCAGAAAGCAATAATGAAGTCAGTAGCTATGTATTGTTCAGTACAATCTGTGTGTCTGCCAAATGCGCTCCCCATGCATCTTTTCTTACAAAACTAGTTTTAGCTTTCACCAAGGGTTCTTAATCTTTCTACCCCCTTGGCCCTCCTTGGAGAGCTGAAAATGAGTGAAGCTTACCAGATACAAAATGGTAGTGCAGTGGCAGGGCTAGTGACAAAATGGTGGCAGATGGAAGTGGAGACTGGCTTAATCAGCTGGCAATTACTGATAACTTTTTTATTTTGAAATCTATTCCCTCTTTGAAAATTGCTAAATTCTTTGCCACAGCTGTTTTCTTGTTGCAAGGATTTCCATAGCTTTGCTTTGCTCAAGTGAAGTACACCCAATTGGCTCTGGAGGTATTGTGACTCAGCTTGCCATTTCAAGCAGAATGTGCTGATCCAGAAGCTCAAAGTAGAGAAGACTTCTTATTTTTCTATTGCTTTGCTCCTTCCACCAATGGGCCTCTTGAAGCATTTCCTATCATTTCTCCTCCCCTTCTTCTTTCACATTTAACTTGTACCATCCAAAACCCTAACTGCTAGCTTCTATCATCTCTCTGCCTTGGAATTATCTGGTAACCACAAACATCCATGCAGCAGCCAATCCAGAGCAGAGATTTGCCGCTTCTAAACCCAGCAAATAATATCAGAGTGGAGATGTGCCCCATTGGAGCTCCTAACATCTCCAAAATTATCCTACTGTTTTGTGTGTGTAGTGTGTCGAATTGAAAACCTCCCAATAAGGAACATGGGGTCATGGGGTGATGGGGTGGGGTAGTTTTGATAATTGATATTGACATCTGTGGCTAGCCAATTAGGAATTGCCATAGCGCTCTTCCTCCCTGTTCTGTTCTCCAATCACAGTGTTTGGAGAAGGAAATGCCAATTAGTGAGATGGGGGGGTTGCAAAATGAGATTTAGAGTAGGGGTGTGTGTGTGTGTGTGTGTGTGTGACAGAGAGAGAGAGAGATCTATGGTTACGCATTTCTGCTTGGACCCATAGAAGTCAGCCAAAGTGTGAAAGTGCTGCTGGGTTGAGTGAGTAAGCTTCTACACCTGAGTCAGGCAGGCTGTTTGTTTTCAGTTAAACTATTACTCGTATTGGCTGGCTGGGCTTTCAGTGCAGGAGGTGGGGTCCTCCTCCTCCTCCTCTAAGCTGCACGTAGCCTTGACTCGACTCGCTCCAATGCCCAACTGACAGTGAGGGAGGGGTGCCTGCCTCCTCCTCATCCTGCAAGCCTCCTGTCCTCTCTGAGGATGGGCAAGCTGTGTGCTGCTGTTGTAGCATATATATATATATATATATATATATATATATATATATTGTTAAGCGCTTCCTGCTGCTTCGTTTCCCTCTCCTTCACCATACAGATCAAGGCATGAGAGATGCCTGAGAGGACATTTGAATTCAGATTTTAAAAATTCCCTATAAATCACTGCATGCAGGGACTTGCTCCAAATTTGTCTTGCCTGATGCCCTCTTTAAAAGCAGTCCCGGAGCCAAATGTCATATGTTTATCTTTAAAAATTAGGGAGCTGTGTGCATTGCTATTAATTCCCATTCACAAGAATGTACCAGTTAGCCAAAAATGGAGAGTTTTTTTCATCAAACTATCCGGCAAAGCAGAGAGAGGGACCCGCTGTGGAAATTGGGGCAGACAAATGCTTCTACGGACTTCTGCAAGAGGAAAAAAGGCAGGATATAAATGTAATAAATGATAAACAGCTTCCCTCTCATATCCCATTTCTGTCTAAAAAATAAAATTGTTTTTCAACATGTTCGGCCTGCTCTTTAACCAATTCCTGCTGCCATGCTTGCCTGTGCAGTGTGCATGGCATGGCCATGGCACAGGGCAGTCAAGCCAAGAGGTACTGGGCATTACTGAGGCCCACCAGAAAGTAGCTTGAGACCCAGTGGTGGGTCCTGACTAAGATGCTGGAGAAATTTGAGATGAACTAAAATGAATTCAGATTTCTAAGAATCTGACCTGTGGAATTGTATTCATGGTTTTGATTTTTGTAAACCACCCATAGAGTTTTGACAACAAATAAATTAATAAACAAATTCACTACAGATGATCCTCCCCAGGCTGCATGAAGTCCCTGGGCTTTCGGGTTGATTTTTTTAAAAAAAAAATTCCTGAAATTTATGCAAATTTATTTGCAGGAAAATATGCACGTTTCCCCTGAGTCATATGCTATCCTGAACAATATACACAGGGAAAACTTGAATGGAATGCAGGACAATGTGCTAAATGTTACTTAAATTACTACATGAATTGCTGAGAACTTTCTTCCTCATGAGGGGGGAGGGAATCAAATCCTTCTGTGAGCAGATGCCAGAACGAATGACACAGTACAATCAATGAAACACACGTGGGCTGGAATTAGCACAACCCAGACATACCTGGGCCTAACCCACTCTTTGAGAAGTGCTGCCTTACAGAAACCAATATCAAAAAAGATTAAGTTCTTGGCTAGGTGGGGCTGGGAAAGTCAGAAAAGCCTATAAAGCAATGCTAGGCTGACCAGATAAAATCCAGGTCAGGGCTGATATAACTTTAACAGTTGTAGAGAAAAGGGAATTTCAGCCAGTGTCATTTGTATGCAATTAATTCCTGGTGATATTCCCTCTTCATCACAACAGTTAAAGGTGCATGCACTATACTAGAGTGACCATATACAAAAGAAAGCAGGGCCCCTGCAACTTTAACAGTTGTGATGAAGAGGGAATTTCACCAGGAACTAATTGCATACAAATGACACTGGCTGAAATTCCCTTTGCTCTACAACTGTTAAAGTTACAGGAGCCCTGACCTGGATTTTATCTGGTCACCCTAGGAATCCTGTTCCTTGCATAAGTTAACACCACTCTAAAACTCCAGGTCAATTACAGCACCTCCCAATCAGAGTGGTGGCAGGGAGGGGCACATATTCAAAGTTTATAATATGTTCTGAAACTCCCCATCATAACAAAGATGGTTTCTTTGTAAAATCACTATTTTGAATGGGAATGGGAAGAGAGTTTATGGAACATGGGGTTTAACAAGAACTCAAACAAGGGTGTTGAGCCCCAGGTATCTGGGGCAAATCCAGCCCTTCTGAGATCCCATTTTGGTTCTCCAGGATGCTCCAGATGGGTGCATCTACTTCTCTTGGCACCACACCCTTTCCTTAAGTAGGGTGACCATATGAAAAGGAGGACAGGGTACCTGTATCTTTAACACTTGTACAGTAAAAGGAATTTCAGTAGGTGCCATTTGTATGCATGTAGCACCTGGTGAAACTCCCTCTTCATCACAACAGTTCAAGCTGCAGGAACCCTGCCTAGTGTGACCAGATACAAAAGGGGACAGGGCTCCTGCAGCTTCAACTGTTGTGATGAAGAGGGAATTTCACCAGGTGCTGCATGCATACAAATGGCACCTGCTGAAATTCCCTTTTCTATACAACTGTTGAAGATAAAGGAGCCCTGGCCTCCTTTTCATATGGTCACCCTACTCAACTGCTGATTGTTAGGTGGTTTCCTACATTTTTAAACCCCCCCCCCTTTAAAACTTGAAATGCCTGACATAAGGCTTATGTAGTTACTGACAATACAACCTTTGGGGCAGAAGGTTGCTCCAATGAAAGCTCCAGAGAGGACCTTGTCTATTGCCACTGTTTAAACTTTGGGCATCTAATAAGAGGCAAAGGGTGAGTATTGCAGGGCATAATAAAAACAACACAGCCATGTATTTAGAGAAACAAAGTTCATCTAACTTACCATTGAAGAAAATATAATTTACAAGGACCAGCACAGTCAATGGTTTGAGATCCTTTACAGCATGAACTAATTTTCCATGTGTTTTCTTTTCTATGTAATTATTGATCTTCTCCTCAGTTTCTTCGGGATTATTGAAGATAGTACTAAGAATATCAGCCTGATAAAAACGTTTGGTGTCAAGCACAAATTTCAATTGAGGGTTCCATTCCTTATCTACGAAAATGGCATCTCCAACACTTAGTTCTGTTTCAGTCACGTTGCTGTTGAGCTTGTGGAGAAGATCTCGAAAACCTTCATGTATTTCCTGCTCATTGATCTCTGTCAGGTTAAAGCCAAGTCCTGACAAAAGCTGAGTCAGCGTGGGAGATTTAGCCCCTAAGGACAGCATACAAAAGGCAGAGGAAATAGCCAGAGGAGAAACAAGAATATTCTTCCCAGCAGCCTCTGAAGCACACTCACTGTAGAATTTAAAGGCAAAGTCAGCATTGGCTGGAGCGATCTTCAGATAGGGAAAATGAATATAGCCTTCAGCAGAAGGATGGTGATCATGGCCAACACGCTGGGAGGAGACAAGGTGATAAAGGGCAAAAGCAGAGAATCCAGCAAGAACCAAGCACAGATAGAAATGAGACATTGTGTTCCTCTGGGAGTAATCTGTAAAGAAAGAATCATATTCTCAGTTGCTCATTATAATAACTTAAAGAAAGATGCTTAAAATTACACCTCAGAGTCATAGCCACATAGGAAGTTGTTTTTATTTCTTCTTTGAGCTCTCTTTGAGCTTCACCCACCCTATGTCTTAATTTGAGATAGGCCTAAGCCAGCGGCTGCCCTGTAAAACTATGTTAGCCACAACCCAGCTGTGTTGCAACACTGCTGCACCAAAGGCTAGAGAAAAATGAGCTGGCGCAGAGCTCACCCATAGAAACAGCCTATCATCACATCATGGCACCAGAGATGCCCAATCTGTATATAGACATCTTTGAGAGGGATGTGGCTTCTCTTGAACATTCTTCTGGAGAAAATCTGGTCTTCAGATGGTTTAACTCTATAGATGATAATACACAATTTGTATACACATTTCAATTCCACCGACTCCTGCTTGTTGGTCCCAGGCTGACAGCTGGTTAGCCACTATGTGAATAGAGTGCTGGACTAGATGGACTCTTGGTCTGATCCAGCATGGCTCTTCATATGTTCTTATGTTCTTAAATGCAATAATGCCTAATCCGGAAACTTCAACTAGTTCAAGAAATGGCAGCCAGGTTGGTCACCAGTACACCAAGGGTTGACCATATTACGCAACTTTAAAATCATTCCACTGGGTGCCAATTACTTTTCAGACAAAGTATAGAGTGTTAGTTACCTTTAAAGCCCTACCTAGTTTGTGTCCAGGTTACCTGCAGGATTGCCTTCCCTTGTACAATCTGCCCCATACACTCAGGTCTTCTCGGAAGAATTTACTACAGTCAGCCAAAACTAGGCTGACAACCATTACCCAGAGGACCTTCTCTTCTGCCGCTCCCAGACTGTGGAATGGCCTGCCGGGAGAGATTTGTCAACTTAACAGTCTTTCTGAATTTAAGAAAGCCATAAAGATTGATCTCTTCCAGGAGGCCTACCCAGTTGAATTGTTATTTTAATACTGTATTACTTTTATATGTTTTTAATCAGTTTTATGTATTTTATAGTATTTCTGTATCCAGTGTTGTTCCCCACCTTGATCCAGAGGGAGAGGCGGGTAAGAAATTATTATTATTATTATTATTAATAACAATAATAACAACAATAATAACTAAATATTGTCCCTTTCTGGTTTTGATCTAGCCGCTGAAGAATTCCCAAATACAAGGTAAAAGGCCAAAATGCATTGGGTTACTTCAAAGAATAAAACTACATATTTTCTTTCTACATCCTGAGAATTTGCCTCTTCGTTCTCTTTTAATAAAATAATTTCCCAGCTGTTATGCTTTTGAATGGTGGTAACTGCCAACGATGGTTACCTCTCCTTATTGTTTATCTGAGCTCTGTACATTAAAAAAAAGTTAACTGTGCACCTTGACATAAAATCATGATTTCCTTTAGTTCAGTTTTGATATGCCCAAGTATTATAAGGGTGACTTGCAAGAAAGCAGATCCAATTACATTGAAGTGAGGTGGAGTTGCCAACAGAGCAATGAAAAAATCATTTTTCTAATACCAGGAAACTACAGTGATCAAGAAACCTGCCAGGAAGATCTGATCCAAATTCTTGCATCTTGGCTCAACCTCTGGAAAGCCAGGAATTGTAAATGTACATTAAAATGAGCATGTGCTGCCATCAAAAATTAGCTTCCCTTAATATGCATCTTGGCAGCATGCAAGAAAAAAAAAGTCATACACTTCCTGTGCTGTCAAATTACCTGTGATTATCAACAGGCATTCACAGCAATCCCAAGTGATTGAGGGTGGTTTTAAGCTAGGGATGTGCACTGACCCCCCGGATCGGATCGGATAGCGGATCGGAATCGGACCTGGGGGGTCGGATCGGATCGGATCGGATCGGAGGCTGGTCGGATCGGATCGGACCAGATGTCCGATCCGGATCGGACGCCATTTTGAATGCTTTTTCCCATAGCCAAGTATTGTTTTACAAAAACACCTATAACTTTTTCATTTTTAAAGATATAAGGATGAAACTTGGGAACATTGTAGACTGGTTAGGGGTAGTTATCTGTGAGAAATTTCAGAAAGATTGGTGCATGCATTTTGTGGCAATTAATTTTTTAATAAATACCCAGGAATGCCTATAACTTTGTCATTTTTAAAGTTACACACATGAAACTTTGCCACATTGTAGGAGGTACCTTGGGACCTACGTGTGTGAAATTTCAGAAACGTAGGTGCTTGTCTTGTGTGGCAATTAATTTTTAGAAAAATGGGTAGTAGTGGGGTAAATACAGTTACACCTCCCATTTTTTTATTTTTGAAGATACAAACAGGAAACTTGGGCACATTACAGGTACCACTTGCCTTGATATGTGTGTGAAATTTCAGAAACATTGGAGCTTTCCTTGTGTGGCAATTAATTTTTGAAACAATGAGGAAAGAAACACCTATAACTTTGTCATTTTTAAAGTTACACACATGAAACTTTGCCACATTGTAGGTGGTACCTTGGGACCCATGTGTGTGAAATTTCGGAAACGTAGGTGCTTGCCTTGTGTGGCAATTAATTTTAGAAAAATGGGTAGTGGTGGGGTAAATACAGTTACGCCTCCCACTTTTTTATTTTTGAAGATACAAACAGGAAACATGGGCACATTACAGGTACCACTTGGCTTGATATGTGTGTAAAATTTCAGACAGCTGGGTCCAGGCATGTGGTGGCAAGGTATTTTTGAAACAATGAGGAAAGAAACGCCTATAACTTTTTTATTTTAAAAGTTAGAAGTCTGAACATTGCTCACTTTGTAGATGGGTTAGGGGTAGATATGTGTCAGAAATTTCAGAATTATAGGTCCAGGCATTTGATGGCTATGGAATTTTTAAATTACATGTTTCAAAAAAATTTCTACAGAGGCCAGGTCTTCCCCTCCCGCTTCCCGCGAAGAAAAGGAAACACTCTCTCGTCTCGATCCCTTTGATCCTTGCTAGTAGTATCCATTACAGGGCTCGTGTTTCCTTTCCTACTTTCACTTTTCAAGCAGAACGGCTGAGCCTAGCTGAGTTTTGCAGCCATGCGTGCAAGGAAGGATCACTCTGGTCTCGATCCCTTTGATCCTTGGTAGTATCCATTACAGGGCTCGTGTCTGCTTTCACTTTGTACTCAAGCAGACACGAGCCCTGTAATGGATACTACCAAGGATCAAAGGGATCGAGACCAGAGTGATCCTTCCTTGCACGCATGGCTGCAAAACTCAGCTAGGCTCAGCCGTTCTGCTTGAAAAGTGAAAGTAGGAAAGGAAACACGAGCCCTGTAATGGATACTACTAGCAAGGATCAAAGGGATCGAGACGAGAGAGTGTTTCCTTTTCTTCGCGGGAAGCGGGAGGGGAAGACCTGGCCTCTGTAGAAATTTTTTTGAAACACGTAATTTAAAAATTCCATAGCCATCAAATGCCTGGACCTATAATTCTGAAATTTCTGACACATATCTACCCCTAACCCATCTACAAAGTGAGCAATGTTCAGACTTCTAACTTTTAAAATAAAAAAGTTATAGGCGTTTCTTTCCTCATTGTTTCAAAAATACCTTGCCACCACATGCCTGGACCCAGCTGTCTGAAATTTTACACACATATCAAGCCAAGTGGTACCTGTAATGTGCCCATGTTTCCTGTTTGTATCTTCAAAAATAAAAAAGTGGGAGGCGTAACTGTATTTACCCCACCACTACCCATTTTTCTAAAATTAATTGCCACACAAGGCAAGCACCTACGTTTCCGAAATTTCACACACATGGGTCCCAAGGTACCACCTACAATGTGGCAAAGTTTCATGTGTGTAACTTTAAAAATGACAAAGTTATAGGTGTTTCTTTCATCATTGTTTCAAAAATTAATTGCCACACAAGGAAAGCTCCAATGTTTCTGAAATTTCACACACATATCAAGGCAAGTGGTACCTGTAATGTGCCCAAGTTTCCTGTTTGTATCTTCAAAAATAAAAAAATGGGAGGCGTAACTGTATTTACCCCACTACTACCCATTTTTCTAAAAATTAATTGCCACACAAGACAAGAACCTACGTTTCTGAAATTTCACACACATAGGTCCCAAGGTACCCCCTACAATGTGGCAAAGTTTCATGTGTGTAACTTTAAAAATGACAAAGTTATAGGCATTCCTGGGTATTTATTAAAAAATTAATTGCCACAAAATGCATGCACCAATCTTTCTGAAATTTCTCACAGATAACTACCCCTAACCAGTCTACAATGTTCCCAAGTTTCATCCTTCTATCTTTAAAAATGAAAAAGTTATAGGCGTTTTTGTAAAACAATACTTGGCTATGGGAAAAAGCATTCAAAATGGCGTCCGATCCGGATCGGACCTCATCGGATCGGATCGGATCGGATCGGAGGTTGTCCGGATCGGATCGGATCGGATCGGATTTTCCCGATTTTGGGTCGGATCGGATTCGGATCGTAGATCGGATCCGATCCGATGCACACCCCTATTTTAAGCCACATCCTCATGTATGATCAATCAGATCCCATCATGGTGACATTATATCCCTCTTGCACATTTATACCTCATGGCACACAGAATTACATCTGTTGCAGTATTTTGGATAACACAGAATAAAAAGAAGGAAATAGCACTAGAAAAGTGGTATATGGAATAAGTGATGTGCCGCAACAGTTATCAGTGCCCTTCAATGCTGCTAACAAGAACTAGCCTTAAAGGAGAAAAAAACTAGTGATGGGGACTGTAACATTTTTTTAAAAATGATCAATTTGGGAGCTTATAGTAACATAATAAAACATAGGTTACTCTGGCAAGTCAGAAGAGTTGACAAGTTTGCCAAATAAAGACAATTACAATTCATTCTAATAAGCAAAAGCTCTTTCATAGTGAAGTCTAGGGAAAAATCATTTGATACTTACATTACACTCAGAGGTGTCTTTCTGTAGAAAAGTCTTTCTGCAGTGAAAGGTCTTTGTATTGGACTTTTATATATATGGTGGACCATTGTTGAGAAATACATGTTCTCCAATGAAAATTTAAAGTTAATTGATTCAAGAAGAGCAAATATTGATCCAGAGTCATTTCTGGACACCAGGGATCCTACTCTTTCCTAATGTCATAATTCAATTCAATTCTGGGAAATGCAAATGCTGCCCACATGGTCCATCTCATGCATATCATCCAGGGCAACAGTCATATCATGTTTTCCTGATTGCTGGTGTGAGTTGCTTTCTGATGGCAGAGGCTTCAGTAAAATCATAAGGGCTGTAATCCCATGAACACCGATTGAGGGGGAGTCCTATTAAAGTCACTAGGATTACTGTACTATATAAATCAACATAGCCATTTTCTTTAATGCGTTCAGGCTCAAAGTGTGCAGGGCAGGAGCGGCCATCATGCAGCACACAGGCCTTTTTTTTGTCCACCCTCTGTCCATTTCCACTACCAAATCTGCATAATCAGCAGCAAAATGTGGGAGGGAATGCACACCTTTTTGGAAGCAGAATAGTTCCAAACAAGGTGTGTGTGCTGGTGAAAGACTACCTTGGGGCCATGTAGAAATTTTTAGCCTGTCATAAAATTGGCTTGGGTGGAGGTACTGACTGCTGGGAGATCTGATTTCTTTTGGAGACGATAGAGCTTTAAATGGGTCACTTGTTGGCAGAAATGTGCAGGAAAATCAGTAGGTAGGATGTATGATTGGATTGATGGGCATCTTGGGGCACATTTATGGAAACAGGCAGTTCTAGAGACTTTCCGCTCAGGACTGCAAGACCTAAGGGCATAGTATGGATGGTTCTGGGGCTAACTTACCTCTCTCACTTAGAGTTAGGAACATAGATGCTGCCTTTTGCTGAATTGGACCATTAGTCCATCTAGCCCAATATTCTCAACACAGACTGCCAGCAGCTTCCTAAACTTTCAGGAAGGAATTTTCCCATCACTATCTGGAGATGCTTGGGACTGAACTTTGGGCCTTCTGCATACCAAGTATATGTTCTACCACTGAACCACAGCCCAGTACCCCAAAACAGATCTACCACCCATCATTGAAAAGTTTTTCAGCTTTAGAAAAGTGTGACATGGGAAGGCTTCCCTACTAACCTGGAAAGATGTGGTTCTTCGGAGAGGTGATGCAATAATACCCCTCTCAAAAGCCAGGATATGCTCATCCATGAAAACCATAGGTTGACCTTTCTTGGTTATACACTTCATTTTCTCTGATGTATATTCCTGCCAATCTTTTATAAATGATTTAATGTAGCCCTAATTCAACTAAATGGTTCATATCTTGCCTCTTTATTGCAATCTCTCTTCACAAATATCTTCAAGCATGAGTCCAAATTTTGCCTTGTTATTATTCCTCATGGTAATGGGGTTTCAGCCTCCTACAGGATCTGATCTCTTGGTTCTTTTAAAGTGTAACCTTCTGTACTTCACCCCAGCACTTCACCCTAGGTGGTAAAAATGCTGACAAGAGTACAGAAAGCACTCTTGCTGGCAGCCTCTGAAGCAAGCAGGTGGTTGAATGTAAACGTAAAGTCAATATTGCTTTTTCCTATCTTAAGAAAGGGCAAATATTGTGCATGGTCATGGTGGTCCTCGTGATGATAAGGAAAATGGCAACATTGGTCAACAGTATAGAACACAGTGGGATTGAACAAAGACTTCACGTTTCTCTGAAACTTGTAAACAAAGTATGACATTCCCATTTCAAAATTCAGACTCTTGATGAAAGATATTTTTCTGCCATGTAACTATTAGGGGTGTGCATGGACCCAAAAAGTTGGATCAGGATCGGGATTGGAACCGGAACCGGTGCCTCGGATCAGATCAGAGGATCCTGGGTTCAGTTCGGACTCGATTCTGATCCAAAAATCTGACGTCCGATTTTCAGATCGGACGCCATTTTAGGTGTTTTCACCATAGGCTTACATTGGGGGAAAGAAAGCTTTCCCCCAATGCAAGCCTATGGCGAAAACATGGGGGCGGGTGAGTGGGGACCTAACTCTCCCTCCTTGTCCCTCCCCCCCACTTGTGCTCCTTACCTGCTGTGATGCCCGTTTCCATCCGCTGCTGTCCATCGTTCCATCACCTGGCGCTCTACTGAGAACTAGGCCGCGAAGCCTGTTTCTGGAACAGTGGACGGCAGCAGAAGGAAGCGGGCACCCCAGCAGGTAAGTGGGGCCCTCCCTCCACTCATGCTCCTTACCTGCCGGGGTGCCTGTTTCCATCCGCTGCCGCCCGCTGGTCTCTTCTACTGAGAAACAGGCTTCGCGGCCTGCCTCTCAGTAGTGCGCCGGGTGATGACGTTATCCAGTGCGCTAATGAGAGGCAGGCCGCGAAGCCTGTTTCTCAGTAGACGGGACCAGCGGATAGCAGCGGATGGTCCTGGCAGGTAAGTGGGGACCTCCCCCTCCCTCTCCCCCCCCACTCACGCTTCTTACCTGCCGGCGTCACACGCTGTCATCTGCTGCTTCCGTACTACTGATAAGCATGCCTTGCAGCCCGTTTATCAGTAGTATGGAAGCAGTAGATGGCAGCGTGGGATGCCGGCAGGTAACGGGGGACCTCCCCCTCCCTCCCCCCTCCCCCCACTCATGCTCCTTACCTGCTGCCTCCTTGCTGCCATCCACTGCCACCCACTGCTTCAGTACCACTGAGAAACAGGCCTTGAGGCCTGTTCCACAGTAGAGCACGGGCGTGCTGAGTGATGACGTCACCAGGCATGCTGGTGCTCTATTGTGGAACAGGCCGCAAGGCCTGTTTCTCAGTAGTACGGAAGCAGCAGGCGGCAGTGGACGGCAGTGAGGAGGCAGCAGGTAAGGAGCGTGAGGGGGAGGGGGGAGGTCTGAGGTCCTATCCTCCAATCTTTTCCAAACTGGATCGGGTCCTTTTGGTTCGGATCAGAATAGATTGGACAATCCAGCTGTGGGGGATCGTAATCGGATCATTGTATCCAATTTAGCCTGGATCGGGTCCGGATTGTGGATCGGACCCGATCCGCTGCACACCCCTAGTAACTATGATATTACATCTTTATTTTTTATTTATTTAATTTTGGTTTGAGCTCCCTTGAGGTATTTCCTCAGCAGGCACCTCTCTCTGGATGCTTGACTGTCTGGGTTTATTTATGGGGCCAGTTCAGTTAGGGTTAAAGCCCTATACATCACAAGTTTTTACTCTTAAAAGAATAAACATTTGGTTGAAAGATATGAAACTCATCTGGTGATTACTTTGTTATTCAAGGCCTGTACAGATCACAACACAGGACCAAAATAGATCATGTGACATGAAGGGTCTGTGATTGAACTTCCCAGAGTTTCCTTTTAATGAAGTAAAAACACATTTGAGAAAGAAGGGGATGACACTTTTCCATAGGGTATATTTCCCAATTGAAATCAACAGATTCAGCACTGTTTTCATGGATGTTCAAAAAACCTTTGTGAAACACCTGTGAAGAAAAGAAGCAGGAATTAATACAAACCACTGCCAGATCTTTAGAGAAAGGACTGCTGGATTGTTTCACAGATTTTGTGTTCATTTTTTTCAATTTTTGGTTATTGACCGTTGTCTATCCATCTCAGTATGTATATCAAGATAGTAATACATTACTTCTACGTAAGGAAGCAGAATGGATCTATCAGTTAGGGACTTTAAAACTAAGGGTGTGCACGGACCCCCGGATCGGATCGGGACCCGGATCGGGACCTCCAATTTTGTCACGGATCAGATCAGACAAAATCGGAGGCCCCCCGGACCAGATCAGGTCCGATCCCAATCCAAAAATCGGAACTTCCGATTTTTGGATCGGCCGCCATTTCCCCCCCCCCCCCAATTTCTCTGGCAACTAACTCCCTCGGCTTGTTCAGGCTGCCCAAGGCCAAGTAGATGCAAAGGCCGCCCGCGCTACTATGTTGCACATCCTGCATTCCATTCGTTCACGGCCCAACTCGCTGCCCCTCATTGCGGCCCACTCCCATCGAGATGGCAATGGCAGCACCCAACAGGTCTGTGGGGCTCTGTGCAAGCCGCCCCGGGCGACGTTGCAGGGCTCTGCGGCGTGGAGGTTGGTGTGCGGGTTGGTTGGCCTGGGGGTGCAGGGGGACCGCTATGGCCTCCGTGTCACTGATGGCTGTCCTCCCTCCCCTCCCCTCCCCTTCTCTTCCCCCCTCCCAGGGAAGTTGTGCTCCCTCCGCCGTGCCATCTGCAGAAGGTGGAGGGCCCATATGGCACAGCGCCTCCACACTCTGGAGCTGGCCCTGGGAGAGGTCCCGCGTCGCATTCGACCTCTGGAGCAGAGCATCAGGTGTTGCCGCCGTCCGATCCTTGGCTGGCCGTAGGCCCTTCCGTCAGCATGAGCAAGCTGCGCCCATCCTCCCTGTAGTGCCCTCACATCATCATGAAGCGGCGCTGCCCCATCATGCCCCCCCACTCCGGCCACTTCCTTTCACTCCCCTTTCTTGCAGGTGTGCAGCCGCCTTGGCCACCCGTTCCCACACACTCCTATATTGGGCAGTCCCATACTGGGTGCATCGCTGCCCCTCCCTCCCTCCGTCCTCCCACTCCATCACACCCACCAGCCCTCCCGTCGAGCCTACATCCCCCTCTGCAGCACTGGTGGCTAATGTGATGTCCCGCCAAGAGCTCACTATGGCCGGCTTGCAGGCGGTGATCCAGGCGGCCACGCAGAACCATGGCGAGTGTGACGGCGACGAGGAGGACATGCTACGTGCCCGCCAGCCCATGGAGTGCGCCTTTGGGCATCTGAAGGAACATTGGCGCTCCCTGTTTAGCTTACTGGACTTGCAGGCTGACATCATCCCCGACATCATGGTGTGCTGCTGAATCCTGTGCACAACACCTGCGAGTCCCATGGGGACATGTTACTGGTCGAGCACCGTGACCTCCCCCGGCCAGGCGAGGACGCTGATGCCCTTGCTATGGATGGGCGTGATGTTGTGTCATTGCCCAGGTCCATGAATCCTGTTGGGGAGCGCTGTGCCCATGAGGGAGTGGCACAGGTGCGCAAGAATATCGGTGACTGGTTCCGGCTGCACTACCCCCACTCCATGTGATCTGCAGCTGTGGGGTTCCTTCTGTTGACTGTCGTTCCTTCCTGGAGGTGCGCCCCTATTACCTCCCCATTGTCCCTTTCTGCCGCTTGCTGCTTCGAGGTGCCCTGCTCTGCTGTTCCCTCACCACTGTGCCTTCCCGGTTGCCTTCTCTCAGCCCAGGGGCGACTGGCCTTTCTGACGACTCCACCCGTGCTTTGCATTGGCCCTGTACTCATGTAACCATTTTTATATGCCACACTGAATAATGCTTTCTCACTTTCTCCCTCTCTAGCCTTCTTTCCAGTGTTTGCAGGTATTGCACTCGGCAGGGGTTGTCTTGGGTGGGGGCTTGGGGACGTTGGGTGCCCTCATGGTTGCCGCACCTCCCATGTAGGGTGGCCGTGGGCTGCTCCTGGGGCAGGGCTGCCTGCCATCCGGTTCTGGCACCCGGGTCTGCATTTCGGCCACAGCTTGCCTGTGCATTGGCCATGCTCGGCCTTCCTCAGCTCTGGATGGGGCTGTGGGGCACTGTGGAGGATGGATCAGGCAGGCGGGCTTTGTGCCAGTCTGATGGCTAGCCAGCTGGCCTGTGCCAGGTTCCATTGGGGCTTCGGGTGTGACGGAGGGTAGGTGCCAATGGTTGGGGTGCTGTGCCAGGGATGTGGGGCGCCGCTCTGTCAGTGTGGCCGCTCCTCCTGTCTGCTTCTCCACCCAGGGCTGGTTTGTCCTGCCCAGTGCCTGTAAGCGTCCAATGGTGTTGGAGAGGCGTGTCCTCCTGCAGCTTCGATGGTGGTGCCCATGGCTTTCTGGCCATGGTGTGTGCTGGGATACCTCTGGGAGGACCAGCGGTGGTTGGTGGGCAGGCAACATGGTGGGCAGGCTGTCAGTCACAGCCACGTTTGTTGTTAACCACCGGTGCGTTTGCCAGTGCCATGCAACGCCGGCTGCAGCGTGTTGTGTGGGGAGCACTGCCTCCTTAACTCCTTGTCAGTAAGCTATATTTACCCCTCCATTGCTTAATGTGTCATCTGAATTCATGTGTTGCTGAGAGAGCTTACTTCTGAGGAACAGCTGCAGCTGTGCATCTGAAATTGGGCACAGCTGAGTCCCCTCGAGGCCATCTGTGAGATGCTCATCTGTAATGGATGTCTCTTGAAAAAGGACCACATTTTCAACCACCTGAAGAAGTGGATTTTGAAAGCTTACTTCTGAGTAATGTTTGCACCGATTGTTCTGTAATTTGGCATACATGACTAGCACCACTTAGTCTGCACTGTCACCAAGTTTCATACCTGTAACTTGGAAAATTTAGAAGTTTTAGGCTTCACTCAAAAAGCTACTCTCTCTAGGGCAAAATGTAGAAATGATGTAATATCGTATTTCCGATAATTATCAGTTCACCTACAATATTATCGGAGATGATAATTTTTTTGGTCCAAACTTCCGATAACGATATGATAATTTTGGGCGTGCACATCCCTAGCCTCTACTGAGAAACAGGCTTCGCGGTCTGCTTCTCAGTAGCGTGCAAGGTGATGATGTCATCACCTGGCACACTACTGAGAAGCAGGCCGCGAAGCCTGTTTCTCAGTAGAGACGTGCACCAGAGAGAAGCAGATGCCCCAGCAGGTAAGGAGTGCAACAGGGGAGGCGGGAGGCCCCCCCACTTACCTGCCGGGGCATCCGCTTCCCTCCAGTGCTTGGATCTATTGAGAAACAGGTTTCGCAGCTTGCCTCTCAGTAGCGCTCCAGGTGATGTCATCACCTGGTGCGTTACTGAGAGGCAGGCTGCAAAGCCTGTTTCTCAGTAGATCCAAGCACCGGAGGGAAGTGGACGCCCCCGCAGATATTAGGCCCCCACTCAACCACCCACCGCCTTGTTTTCCCCATAGACTTGCATTGGGGGAAAGCTTTCTTTCCCCCAATGCAAGCCTATGGGGAAAACACCAAAACTGGCGGCCGATCCAAAAATCGGAAGTCCGATTTTCGGATTGGGATCGGAGACAATCTGATCCGAGGGACCTCCGATTTTGTCAGAACCAATCCAGGACAACATCAGAGGTCCCAACCTGGGTCCCGATCCAATCTGGGGGGTCCCTGCACATCCCTAGGTAAAACTGCCCATAGGGAAGATTGTTTTTTTAAAGTTCTGGAATGATGGCTGGTGAAATGTAATATGGAATTTCTATCCATAGGCAACCCCATGTACAGCGGAATAAGGCAACAGATGACAAATGCACATCTCCACCTTGCTGGGAGGGAAAAGTCAGGGTAAGTCCCTGACTTTTTTTAAAACTGGAGCTTCAGGGGAACGCCCTGGGATGGCTTCGCGATGGCTGCTGCATCATATAAATGAGCTGCCACCACTGTGGATCCACCCTGCTATCCTTAGAATCTTTTCATTAGATGTGGCCATTTACCTGCTCATCAGCAGCCATTGTGCTAAAGGCTAGGCCTCTCTATTTCATACACTTTTAAATTAATTTATACTTTTATATTTTAACATGTGCCTGGGAAATTCATTGGATAATCTAGGGGGGGAAGGGGTGTCATGGGTAGAAAGGCTATGGCACTAGGGGATTAGCAGGCCAGTTGAGTAGAAGAGTAGAAGAGGTACCTCATGTTTATCCCCTCTTCTGATTCCTCCCAAAACCAGATGGGTCCTGGCCCCCTTACCAGCTTGCGCTTGGTTTGATGGTGATGCTGCTGAATGCCAGGTCCAGAAAAAGAAAAGCAAAAGAAAACACCTCTCTTTTTTCTTTTTTTTTTAATAATTTTTTTATTGATTTTAACATACACATACACATAATATAAAACAATAATATAAAACAAACTACCCCCCTCGACTACCCCCTGTGCACCCCCCCTCCGAGACCATCTCATAATCATTCATCCTCCTTCCAAACTTTTAATGATTCTTTTGAAGGCGTTTGTCCCTTTCCCGATCTTAAAACATAATCCAAAAAGGGAGTCCATATTTCTCCAAAATCACTCTTCCTGGACATTCCCCTCATTATTTTCATTTTACAAGTCAACATATCATTCAAAGCTAAATCCCAAATTTCTTTATACCAATCTTCTATTGTATAACTTCGTTGCCCTTTCCAATTTTTAGCAATCAGTATTCTAACGGGTGCCAGGAGGTTGTTTACCAATTCTTTATTTATTATATGCTTATTCCTACTATCCCATATTGCTAGTAGAGCTAACTTCGGGTTTAATTCCAGATTACTTCCAATTATATCACTTATTTCTTTAAAAACCCTTTCCCAAAATTTTTGTACTTGTTCACAGCTCCACCACATATGAAAATATGTCCCAACCTCCTGACACCCCCTCCAACAATTCTTGGGCAGTTTTTTATCAATCTGGTGAAATCTAACAGGTGTTAAATACCATCTCCAGACTGTCTTATAGTAGTTCTCCTTAATTCTAATCGACAATAGCTTTAACATTCTTACATTCCATATCCTCCCCCAATTATCTTCATTGATTTTTTCCCCTTACATCTTCTTCCCATACCTCTTTTATAACCTTAAGTGAGTCCTGAAATTCTTCCTCTATTAATATTTTATATATCTCACTAGTGAGTCCTTTCTTAGCTCTGGCTTCTTCTTTTTTCCCTGATTGTTCAATTAAATCTTCAAATCTAGTATTGTTTCTACATTCCTTATTCTTTATCCTCCATTCCTGTGTCCATTTTACCAATTGCAAACACTTGAACCACGCTATCTTTTGTCCTTTAAACAAATCTTTAATATGCTCACTATCCTTCATCTTTTCCATCCAATTCCTTAATTTAATAATATCTTGTTCTTTCAGTCTCGCTTCTATCTCTGGTTTTAATACTCTTGGGAAGTTTCCCACTACTACAACTGGGGCGAGCGGAGAATCCCCTGGTATCAACTTCCCTCTATACTTCTCCCAGATCATTAATATATTTTCCAACAATGGGTTGTCCAGTACTTTCAATTCTTTCTTTTGCATTTTAGTAAAAAATATATTTCGCAATTTACATTCTATCTCTACTGTTTGCGATTCCAACCATTCCAAATCTTGCTCCCCTAAAATAGCATGAATAACATATCTTAACTGATTAGCAATATAATAATTCTTAATATTCGGAAGTCCTAAACCTCCTTTCTTTTGAACCTTATACCATAACCCCTTATTTATCCTAGCTCTTTTATCCCCATTACAATAAGCATTAATCACGTTTTGCCAATTTTTAATCTTAGCTACTGATATTCTAATAGGTAACATTCTAAACAAAAAATTAATCTTAGGTAATATCTTCATTTTAATAACCGCTATTCTACCAAACCAAGAATGTTTTAATTTTCTATATATCTGTAATTTCTCCCCTACCTCTTTTCTTAACCTTACAAAATTAAGTTCCTCTAATCTATCTAATTCTTTATCTATATTAACTCCTAAATATGGTATTATATTTTTATGCCTTAATCCTAACTTAGCTTTACATTTCTCCATCTCTTCCTTGTTATAATTATACAACATCATTTCTGACTTCCCCCAGTTAACTTGTAATCCTGTAATTTCCCCAAATTCTCTCAAATGTTTCTGAATCAACTCCCCGCTTTCTAGGGGATCTTCTAGTGTCAATAATGTATCATCCGCAAACATATTCACTTTAATCTTATCATTTCTACCTATCCCCTTTAATCTTTCATCTTCCCTAATAACATTTGCTAAAATTTCTATAACTATTGCAAATAAAATCGGCGAAAGTGGACATCCTTGCCTAGTTCCTCGAGCTAGTGTTATTTGTTGCGTTAACCCATCATTAACCATTATTTCCACTTTGTTATTTTTATACATCTGGTTAATCACTCCCATAAATTTAGGTCCAAACCCAAATGTTTTTAATATTATTTTTAACGCTGGCCATTCCACGCAATCAAAGGCTTTGAAAATATCTAAAGCTACTAATCCTGCTTTTAAGTTCCTTTTTTTTATAATATTTATTATATTTATAACTCTCCCTATTAAATTCGGCATTTTCCTACCTACAATAAATCCACATTGATCATTTTTTATATATTTAAAAATAAATGTACCCATTCTTTTAGCCATTATTGCTGAAAATATTTTTGCATCCTGATTTATTAAAGATATTGGTCTATAAGATGCTGGATCCGTCAGATCCTTGCCTGGCTTCTGTATTAACATAACCATGGACTGATCCCATGATGGCGGAGTCATTCCTCCTTCTATTATATTGTTGTATAATTTTATTAATCTAGGTATTAAAATATCCTTAAATGTTTTGTAAAATTCCGGCCCCAATCCATCAATCCCCGGAGACTTACCTCCTTTTAGTTTTGCAATAATTCCCTCAATTTCTTTCTCAGTAACCAAGGCTTCCATACTCTCCTTATCTTGATCATCCAATCTTATTTTCCAATTTCTTTCTACATATTCCTGTATCTTATCTTTTGAAACCGCCTCTGAAGTATATAACTCTTTATAAAATTCCTGAAAAATTATTAATTTATCTTTCATTAAATTACATCTATTCCCTAACTTATCTCTTATTGTCCCTATCATATTTTTAACCTTCTCCGACTGTGTGGATCTAGCCAGCATCTTAGAATTTCTATTATTATATTCAAAAAAATCTCTCTTTAAATATAACAGATTTTTTTGAACCTGTTCTATTTCTTCTTTCTCCAATTCCTTTTTTTTTTTTGCTTGAATTAGGGCATATAACCGCTTATCTTTAGACGCTCTCAAACTTTCCTCTAGACTCTTTATCTCTTCTTCAGCCTTTTTATTTAGTACTTCCTGTTGCTTTTTAAGTGTGGACATTTCCCTAATACACATCCCTCTTATTACTGCTTTCATCGTATCCCATAATAATTAGGGGTGTGCATCGGATCGGATCCGATCCACGATCCGAATCCGATCCGCCCCAAAAATCGGAAAATCCGATCCGATCCGATCCGATCCGATACACCATCCGATCCGATCCGATCCGATCCGGCGAGGTCCGATCCGGATCGGATCGGATCGGCGGATCGGACGCCATTTTAAATGCGTTTTTCCCATAGCAAAGTATTGTTGTTTTACAAAAACGCCTATAACTTTTTCATTTTTAACGACAGAAGGATGAAACTTGGGCACATTGTACACTGGTTAGGGATAGGTATCTGTGAGAAATTTCAGAAAGATTGGTGCATGCAGTTTGTGGCAATTAATTTTTTAATAAATAACATGGAATGCCTATAACTCGGTCATTTTTAAAGTTACACACATGAAACTTTGCCACATTGTAGGTGGAACCTTGGGACCCACGTGTGTGAAATCCCAGAACCGTGGGTGCTTGCCTGGTGTGGCAATGAATTTTTGAAAAATGGGTAGTAGTGGGGTAAATGCAGTTATGCCTCCCATGTTTTTATTTTTAAAGATACAAACAGGACACTTCGGCACATTACAGGGAACACTTCCCTTGATATGTGTGTAAAATTTCAGACAGCTAGCTCCAGGCATGTGTTGGCAATGAATTGTTGAAAATTGGGTAGCAGTGGGGTAAAATACAGTTTTGCCTCCCATTTTTTTATTTTCAAAGATACAAACGGGAAACTTTGGCACATTGCAGGGAACACTTCACTTCAAATGTGTGTGAAATTTCCGGAAGCTAGGTGCAACATTTTAGTGGGAAACGAACGTTTATTCATGGCATTTCACATGGGATTTATGGGTTGGTTTTAAGAGCTACAAACCTCTAACTCGCTCACATGGCACAGGACCTATGCCCGCTCAAACGCTGGAAATTTAACAAACTTTGGTGCAATGCTTTAGTGGGAAAACAAAGGTTTATGCATGGCATTTCACATGGGATTTATGGGTTGGTTTTAAGAGCTACAAACCTCTAACTCGCTCACATGGCACAGGACCTATGCCCGCTCAAACGCTGGAAATTTAACAAACTTTGGTGCAATGCTTTAGTGGGAAAACAAAGGTTTATGCATGGCATTTCACATGGGATTTATGGGTTGGTTTTAAGAGCTACAAACCTCTAACTCGCTCACATGGCACAGGACCTATGCCCGCTCAAACGCTGGAAATTTAACAAACTTTGGTGCAATGCTTTAGTGGGAAAACAAAGGTTAAACTTTATTATTTTAAACCTTCAGGAAAGGGAGGGGGAGGCTGTGTTTGTGTGTGTGTGTTTGACAGCTTGATCCACCAATTGTGCTTTAGAATACATGACTGAATCACCCAATCCTGTGAAGACTTTCTTCAGCCTCCAATCGCAATGCTGGAGGAGGGCACCAGTATATATTCTCTCAGCCCTGCCCTTCTGGCTCTTTGTGGGTTGAACGTGGAGGAGATTAGGGAGTGTTTTGGAGCTGTGTTGGAGAGACTGTATTGATTTGATTGCATTTGGAGGTGGTTTTGAGGAGTTTCTGATCTTTTACTTCAGCTTTTCTTGTTCTCTCTCTTGGCTTTCCTTTCTCTCTTGCCTTTCCTTTCTTAGATAGCACGTTTGTTTGTCTGTGAGTTCAGTTTGTCTTTGCAGTGAGTGTGTTTGTTTGTTCTACTTTCGCTTTCTGAAAAAAACCCAAAAAAATAATAAAAAAATATTTCTATCCTCTCTCTCTCTCTCTCTCTTTCTCTGTGTGTGTGTGTGTGTGTGCGCGCTTGTGAGTGAGTGTGTGTTGCTGGGCTGTGTAGCCTGCTGCTACAAACACAAAAAAAGTCAGCAAAGCACACACTTACACAAAAATAAATAATAATAAAAATAAAATGAAGCGTGGCACTCAAAGGGGGGGTGCTCCCAAGGCAGCATTTGGGAGAGGCCGCTCTGGGCATGGCGCTGCTGCTGCTGCTGCTGGGACCAGCAGCAGGCAGCCTACTTCCACACCCCCAGTTAAACTGAGGCGTTCTCCACTGGGGCAGCAGAAGCAGGCAGAGGCAACTCAAAGTAGTGCCTGCAGGGCACTCTTTCAGCAACATGAGGCAGGTGCTGGGAGCAGCAGTGGGCATGAAGAAGGAGCACTATATTATCCAGCTCCTTCTTTGGTGGGTGAGCCTGTGAACCCGCTGACTGATCTTTTCCCAGATCTTGTGGAAGTCAGCGAGGTTCAGAGTGAGAAGGAGGACTCTGATGTGGGGCAAGAGGAAGAGCAGGCAGCACCAGAGACTTACTCTCCACAATCCGTCCTCTCTTCCACTCATTCCCTTGCTCCTGAGGTGACACCACAGAGCGAAGGCGCCGGCAGGCCGTCTGTGTCACCCCAGAAGCGACAGGCAAGCAAGGTGTGGGACCACTTTGAGGTGGCAGTGGATTCCCGCTTTGCTGTCTGTCGCCACTGCAAGATGTCAGTGAGCAGGGGAAAAATGCCAGGCCACTTCACCACCACGAACCTCACCCGCCACATGCAGAGGCACCACCAGTCTGTTTTGCTTGGGACCGAGGCGGGCACCTCGCAGCAGACTGGTGCTAGCGGCAAGGGCAAGCAGAAGGCTCCTGCAACTTCTGCCAGCTCTCGACCTCCCATCCCCAAGAGGCTTCGCCAGGCCACCATGGAAGAGATGGGGTGGGGGAAGTATGGAGCCACAAGGTGGCGTTTTCCAGCGCCCAACCAGATCACCAATTGCATCGGTGAGATGGTGGCGTTGGATGACCAGCCATTCAGCCTCGTCGAGAACGCAGGCTTCAAGAGGCTGATGGCTCTTGTGGTTCCATACTACAAGCCGCCGTGTCGCACCACCCTGAGCAGGCGTGTGGTGCCCTCCCTGTACCAGGCATGCAGGGAGTTAGTTCTGGGTCGTCTGTGCCAGGCAGAGGCACAGAAGGTGCACTTCACTTCGGACATCTGGTCCAGCGAAGGAGGAGTGCACGCTTACCTGTCCCTGACGGCTCACTGGTGGGGAGCCTCAGGGCAGGAAGCACCCAGGACTTCTGGGACTGGGAAGGAGGGCTGCCGCTGGGCCCTCCTTCATACCGCAGTCATGGACCAGTCCCACACGGCGGAGGAGATTACGGAGGCCATGAACCGCATGGTGGCAGGGTGGCTGGGCGGGCACCAGCACACCCGCGGTTACATGGTCACGGACGGGGGAGCCAATATGCTGAAGGCGGTGCGCGATGGCGGATTTGAGGGCATCCGCTGCATCGCGCACGTCTTCAACCTGGTCGTGAGGGATGGCCTTGGAGGCAGCAAGGCCCCTCTCCCTCCCCAAATCCGTAATCTCCTAGAGAGCTGCAGGAAGGTGGCTGGGCATTTCCACCACAGCGTGAAGGGCAGTCGGTTGCTGCGGGAGAAGCAGCAGGAGCTGGGACTTCCGCAGCACCGGCTAGTGCAGGACGTGGCAACACGTTGGAACTCCACCTACCACATGCTCGAGCGTATGGTGGAGCAACAGCGTGTTGTCCACGAGATGTTCAGGGTCGGGGACATTGGCATCCAGGCCCCACTGTCCAGGCAGCAGTGGGAGGCCATGTCCCAGCTTCTGGTGGTCCTCAAGCCGTTCCTTGAGGCCACCGAGACCCTGAGCAGCAGCACTGCCCTTCTCAGCCAGGTGCTCCCCGTGGCCAGGCATCTCCAGAATCAGATGGGCGAGTTTCTGGAGGCCGGGGATGCCGTCACCGGCAGGCGCTTCCTGCCAGAGGTGCGGGAAGTGGTGACGAGGCTGAGGGAAAGCCTATCCCGCCGGGTCCAGCCTCTCTACAACGAGAGGCAGTACATGTTGGCCACCATGTGCGACCCGCGCATCAAGGATGGGTTATGTGGGCAGACTTCCCGGGCAGGTTGGGTGGAAATGCTGGTGACGGACGTTCGGGCGGCCCGGGATGCCAGGATTGGGCAGGCAGAGGAGGAGGCCACCGAAGCCCAGGCGCTAAGTCCGCTGAGCACCACCAGCAGCGGCGGCAGCAGCACCACCACACCCAGCAGGGGGACAGGCCAGGGGTTTTGGGACAAGGCTTTGCAGGCTGCGGTTGGGCATAGAGGCACTCAACCCAGCCGCCGCCAGGATGACGCTGCAGCAGCAGTGCAGCGTTACCTGGCGGAGCAGATGGAGGACGGCTCCATCGAACCCCTGGCCTACTGGTCATCTCGGCGCCAGATGTGGCCTGATCTGGCGCGGGTGGCCATGGACAGAATCAGCTGCCCACCGTCCAGCGTTCCAAGCGAGCGGGTGTTTTCCATGGCGGGCGACGTGGTCACACCCCACCGCTCTCGCTTGGACGCTGAGATTGTGGAGCAGCTGGTCTTCCTCAAGGTCAATCTGCCCCTGCTGGGATACCCCACCCTCATGCCCGCGGGGGAGTAATTGGCAGGCACCCCCCATCCATCCCACACCTTTGGGCAGGCACCGGCAGGCCCTTGATTTTTTAATTCTTATTTTCGGTTAATTAATTTTCTTTACTTTAATTTACTGGCTGTGTTGTTTACAGCTCAGTAACTCAACTCTGAACGATGGATCCCGAAGGGATCTAGTTTCTTCTCCTAGCCTCTTACATTGAGGGGATGCACAAGCATCTCACACATTCTATGTTGTTTGACTTGAACCAATGTGCTTGCACGTGTGCCTCTGAAATTGGACTCCGATGGCTCCCTCCAGGCCTTCTGTAAGGTCCCACACTTCCATGGGCGTTTCTTCTTGTAAGACCACGTCAGAGGCTCATGAGAACTTTGGATAAGAAGAAGGCTTAATTTTATCGCCAAGGAACGCATGCACCTCTCTGACTATGAACGAAGGACGCGATAGGATTCCTCTTCCAGGCTCCTACATTGAGTGGATGACAAGCAGCATCCCACACTGTTTCTGACTGTGTCTTTTGGACTTATGTGGCAGCCTTGCAGGGCTGTCACTGTGTGTTGTGTTTATTTTGGCTATATGATTTAAAAAACTGCCTGCCCGCCTGCCCGCCTGCTAGGTTGCCGCCATTGTGAAGTAGCCGGAATGCGTGGGCTGGTCTCACGGTTCTATTGCTTACTTGTGCAATGCGCAAGCGCCTGGCATCATGCCCGCCTCTGCCTCTGCCTCTGCCTGCCTGCCTGCCCGCCTGCTAGGTTGCCGCCATTGTGAAGTAGCCGGAATGCGTGGGCTGGTCTCACGGTTCTATTGCTTACTTGTGCAATGCGCAAGCGCCTGGCATCATGCCCGCCTCTGCCTCTGCCTCTGCCTGCCCGCCTGCCCGCCTGCTAGGTTGCCGCCATTGTGAAGTAGCCGGAATGCGTGGGCTGGTCTCACGGTTCTATTGCTTACTTGTGCAATGCGCAAGCGCCTGGCATCATGCCCGCCTCTGCCTCTGCCTCTGCCTGCCTGCCTGCCTGCCTGCCCGCCTGCTAGGTTGCCGCCATTGTGAAGTAGCCGGAATGCGTGGGCTGGTCTCACGGTTCTATTGCTTACTTGTGCAATGCGCAAGCGCCTGGCATCATGCCCGCCTCTGCCTCTGCCTCTGCCTGCCTGCCTGCCTGCCTGCCCGCCTGCTAGGTTGCCGCCATTGTGAAGTAGCCGGAATGCGTGGGCTGGTCTCACGGTTCTATTGCTTACTTGTGCAATGCGCAAGCGCCTGGCATCATGCCCGCCTCTGCCTCTGCCTCTGCCTGCCCGCCTGCCCGCCTGCTAGGTTGCCGCCATTGTGAAGTAGCCGGAATGCGTGGGCTGGTCTCACGGTTCTATTGCTTACTTGTGCAATGTGCAAGCGCCTGGCATCATGCCCGCCTCTGCCTCTGCCTCTGCCTGCCTGCCTGCCTGCCTGCCCACCTGCTAGGTTGCCGCCATTGTGAAGTAGCCGGAATGCGTGGGCTGGTCTCACGGTTCTATTGCTTACTTGTGCAATGTGCAAGCGCCTGGCATCATGCCCGCCTCTGCCTGCCCGCCCGCCTGCCTGCCTGGAGGTGCCCATGCAGCTGTGACTTTGCCTCTGCCAGTGGGACTTTGCCTCTGCCACTGGGACTTTGCCTCTGCCACTGGGACTTTGCCTGGAGGGAGCTGTGCCAAACTGGGACTTTGCCTGGAGGGAGCTGTGCCAAACTGGGACTTTGCCTGGAGGAGCCTGTGCCACTGGGACTTTGCCTGGAGGGAGCTGTGCCAAACTGGGACTTTGCCTGGAGGGAGCTGTGCCAAACTGGGACTTTGCCTGGAGGGAGCTGTGCCAAACTGGGACTTTGCCTGGAGGGAGCTGTGCCAAACTGGGACTTTGCCTGGAGGGAGCTGTGCCAAACTGGGACTTTGCCTGGAGGACCCTGTGCCAATGTGACTTTGCCTGGAGGAGCCTGTGCCACTGGGACTTTGCCTGGAGGGAGCTGTGCCAAACTGGGACTTTGCCTGGAGGACCCTGTGCCAATGTGACTTTGCCTGGAGGGAGCTGTGCCAAACTGTGACTTTGCCTGGAGGACCCTGTGCCAATGTGACTTTGCCTGGAGGAGCCTATGTGCCACTGGAGTCCTCCGATCCACATCGGCCGCACGAATAAGGTAAGTGTGTGCAGTCAACGCAGGGACACCTGAGAGTGTCCAGAAGTGGGGCAGTGTGAGATCTTACTTCCGAGTAAGCAAGCAGGCAGCCCCGTGTGCCTACTGGGGCGTGGGCACTCAGGACCGGGCAGATGCCAGTCCTGGGTGAGAGGGAGCCAATGGTGGAAAAGTATGATTTATCTCATGTTAATTCTTTTCCCCCCCCCTCCTTCTTTTGCAGCCTATGGAACTCTTCGCCACTGCGCAAAGCGCACCCGTGAATCCAGACTGCCCATCTGCCCCAGCCACGGCCGCATGGAGGTGGCCCCTCGATTCACGTCGCCCCTACGACTCAGGTAAGAGTGCAGGCAGAGTGGCCATATAGAAAAGAAGGCAGGGCCCCTGCACCTTTAACTGTTGTGATGAAGAGGGAATCTCAGCAGGAACTAATTCCATACAAATGACACTGGCAGAAATTCCCTTTTCTCTACAACTGCTGAAGTTAGGAACCCTGACCTGGATTTGATCTGGTCAGCCTAACGTAGGGTGCTATTAGGAGTGAATGAATAACCCAAGGACAAAAGAAATGGTGATTCTCTAATGATCCGGTAAGCTGTGTCCTGCCAGACACAAAAGGATAGCCAATCCCTCTAACAATGGGCTCAGAAGAGTGATTTAGAAAGGGAGGGGTGCAGGAGAAAGAGGATTGCATCACAAACCAGAGAAGTGTGCCGGTGGGAGACTAGTTACTAGGACTTGCATGTATAATTAATACAAATCTTTATTTATTTTCCTTTCTTCTTTTGCAGTATAAAAGTATTTATGTAATATTCATTATCCCCCTCCTCTTCTTTTGCAGCCTATGGCACTCTCACTGCCACAGTGCCCGGGAAAGGAGAGACTTTGCCCATTACATGCCAGCCTGCCCGCCCGCTGCTGATGCCGCCTGCCGCCTTCCAGATCGTTCCTGCGAGGCGGGCCAGCCGCCTTTCTTGCACAAGCCATGGGACTAGGGGTCCTCCAGGAGAATCTCACCGAGTCCTCAACGCCCTCAGGACTATGGTAAGTGTTCTGTGAATGGGGGGGGGCACCTTCCACCTAACTGAAGGTTGGCTGTCTGCCTGCTAACTTCCGAGTGAGCAGGCAGCCCCGTGTGCCTACTGGGGCGTGGGCACTCAGGACCGGGCAGATGCCAGTCCTGGGTGAGAGGGAGCCAATGGTGGAAAAGTATGATTTATCTCATGTTAATTCTTTTCCCCCCCCCCTCCTTCTTTTGCAGCCTATGGAACTCTTCGCCACTGCGCAAAGCATACCCGTGAATCCAGACTGCCCATCTGCCCCAGCCACGGCCGCATGGAGGTGGCCCATCGATTCACGTCGCCCGCACGACTCTGGTAAGAGCCTGTCAGAGAGCTTACCCACGAGTAAGCAAGCAGGCAGCCCCGTGTGCCTGCTGGGGCGTGGGCACTCAGGACGGGCACATGCCAGTCTTGGGTGGGAGGGAGCCAGTGGTGGAAAAGTATCATTTTCCTCATATTCTTCCCCCCCCCTTCTTCTTTTGCAGCCTATGGAACTCTTTGCCACAGTGCCCAGGAGAGACGGTAATGCAGACTGCCCACCTGCCCGTCACTGCCCGCCTGGAAGTGGCATCTTATCAACAACGCCCTCAGGAGGACTACGGTAAGTGTTCTGTGAATGGGGGGGGGCACCTTCCACCTAACTGAAGGTTGGCTGTCTGCCTGCTAACTTCCGAGTGAGCAGGCAGCCCCGTGTGCCTACTGGGGCGTGGGCACTCAGGACCGGGCAGATGCCAGTCCTGGGTGAGAGGGAGCCAATGGTGGAAAAGTATGATTTATCTCATGTTAATTCTTTTCCCCCCCCCTCCTTTTTTTGCAGCCTATGGAACTCTTCGCCACTGCGCAAAGCGTACCCGTGAATCCAGACTGCCCATCTGCCCCAGCCACGGCCGCATGGAGGTGGCCCATCGATTCACGTCGCCCGCACGACTCTGGTAAGAGCCTGTCAGAGAGCTTACCCACGAGTAAGCAAGCAGGCAGCCCCGTGTGCCTGCTGGGGCGTGGGCACTCAGGACAGGCACATGCCAGTCTTGGGTGGGAGGGAGCCAGTGGTGGAAAAGTATCATTTTCCTCATATTCTTCCCCCCCCCCTTCTTCTTTTGCAGCCTATGGAACTCTTTGCCACAGTGCCCAGGAGAGACGGTAATGCAGACTGCCCACCTGCCCGTCACTGCCCGCCTGGAAGTGGCATCTTATCAACAACGCCCTCAGGAGGACTACGGTAAGTGTTCTGTGAATGGGGGGGGCACCTTCCACCTAACTGAAGGTGGTTTGGCGTGGGCACTCAGGAAGGGCAATCCTGGGTGGAAGGGAGCTGGTTGTGTTGAAGTGGTCAACTAATATTCATTCTTTTTCCCCCCCCTTCTTCTTTTGCAGCCTATGGCACTCTCACTGCCACAGTGCCCGGGAAAGGAGAGAATTTGCCCATTAAATGCCAGCCTGCCCGCCCGCTGCTGATGCCGCCTGCCGCCTTCCAGATCCTTCCTGCAAAGAGAGCAAGCCGCCCTCCTCGCACAAGCCATGGGACTTGGCATTCGCCCTCAAGGAGAATGTCACCCAGTCCCCAAAGCCGCTGTTGGACTTTGCCCATTAAATGCCAGCCTGCCCGCCCGCTGCTGATGCCGCCTGCCGCCTCCCAGATCCTTCCTGCAAAGAGAGCAAGCCGCCCTCCTCGCACAAGCCATGGGACTTGGCATTCGCCCTCAAGGAGAATGTCACCCAGTCCCCAAAGCCGCTGTTGGACTTTGCCCATTAAATGCCAGCCTGCCCGCCCGCTGCTGATGCCGCCTGCCGCCTTCCAGATCCTTCCTGCAAAGAGAGCAAGCCGCCCTCCTCGCACAAGCCATGGGACTTGGCATTCGCCCTCAAGGAGAATGTCACCCAGTCCCCAAAGCCGCTGTTGGACTTTGCCCATTAAATGCCAGCCTGCCCGCCCGCTGCTGATGCCGCCTGCCGCCTCCCAGATCCTTCCTGCAAAGAGAGCAAGCCGCCCTCCTCGCACAAGCCATGGGACTTGGCATTCGCCCTCAAGGAGAATGTCACCCAGTCCCCAATGCCGCTGTTGGACTTTGCCCATTAAATGCCAGCCTGCCTGCCCGCCTTCCAGATTCTGCTGTGGAAGGAGAAATAAATAATACTAGGTGCTGCAAGAGACCATGTGGATTGGCTCTACATCAAAGCAGCCTTCTGGTTTAGAATTACATAGTACACAAGAAAAGAACAATCACTTATCCTGCAAGATCCCTTCCCAGGCTAGGATCTGAATAATAGCTATTAGCTAGGATCTGAATAGCTATTACCTGGGATTAGCTACTAGTGCATTTGGTAGCATTCCTGCAACCAACACCTGTCTTGTCATGTAAATGTATGGGTCCCTAAAGCAATTTACAATCACTTTACATTTTACAAATGAATAAGTGAAACTTTCTTCCCTCATTACCAATCCACACCAGGCAGGCAATGTCCCCTTCCTGAAGGTTTAAAATAATAAAGTTTAACCTTTGTTTTCCCACTAAAGCATTGCACCAAAGTTTGTTAAATTTCCAGCGTTTGAGCGGGCATAGGTCCTGTGCCATGTGAGCGAGTTAGAGGTTTGTAGCTCTTAAAACCAACCCATAAATCCCATGTGAAATGCCATGCATAAACCTTTGTTTTCCCACTAAAGCATTGCACCAAAGTTTGTTAAATTTCCAGCGTTTGAGCGGGCATAGGTCCTGTGCCATGTGAGCGAGTTAGAGGTTTGTAGCTCTTAAAACCAACCCATAAATCCCATGTGAAATGCCATGCATAAACCTTTGTTTTCCCACTAAAGCATTGCACCAAAGTTTGTTAAATTTCCAGCGTTTGAGCGGGCATAGGTCCTGTGCCATGTGAGCGAGTTAGAGGTTTGTAGCTCTTAAAACCAACCCATAAATCCCATGTGAAATGCCATGAATAAACGTTCGTTTCCCACTAAAATGTTGCACCTAGCTTCCGGAAATTTCACACACATTTGAAGTGAAGTGTTCCCTGCAATGTGCCAAAGTTTCCCGTTTGTATCTTTGAAAATAAAAAAATGGGAGGCAAAACTGTATTTTACCCCACTGCTACCCAATTTTCAACAATTCATTGCCAACACATGCCTGGAGCTAGCTGTCTGAAATTTTACACACATATCAAGGGAAGTGTTCCCTGTAATGTGCCGAAGTGTCCTGTTTGTATCTTTAAAAATAAAAACATGGGAGGCATAACTGCATTTACCCCACTACTACCCATTTTTCAAAAATTCATTGCCACACCAGGCAAGCACCCACGGTTCTGGGATTTCACACACGTGGGTCCCAAGGTTCCACCTACAATGTGGCAAAGTTTCATGTGTGTAACTTTAAAAATGACCGAGTTATAGGCATTCCATGTTATTTATTAAAAAATTAATTGCCACAAACTGCATGCACCAATCTTTCTGAAATTTCTCACAGATACCTATCCCTAACCAGTGTACAATGTGCCCAAGTTTCATCCTTCTGTCGTTAAAAGTGAAAAAGTTATAGGCGTTTTTGTAAAACAATAATTTGCTATAGGAAAAAGCATTCAAAATGGCGTCCGATCCGGATCGGAAAATCCGATCCGCGGATCGGAATCGGATCCGATCCGATCCGACACACGATCCGATCCGATCCGATCCGATCCGACCCCCCAGGTCCGATTCCGATCCGCTATCCGATCCGATCCGGGGGGTCAGTGCACATCCCTAATAATAATCCTTGCGATTTAACTCCTTTTTCATTTATCTGCCATATTTCCTGCACTTCCTTTTTTAATTTCTCTACTATGTTTTTATTTTTAAAAATTCTTCCATCCAATCTCCATCTCTTTGCTTGTTTGTAATCCTTCTTCCTTTTCATATCCATCAACATTAATGCATGGTCAGTGATCTTTATTACTCCTATATCACAATCTATTAATTTTGGTACCATATTCTTTGATATAAAAATATAATCAATCCTTGAATAACTCTTAAATCTAGGTGAGTAAAAGGTATATTTTCTCTCTTCCCCTTTTAATACTCTCCATACATCCATTAACTCTTTCCCTCCCCCCACACATACCCTCATTTTTACCCCCCTCCTCACCAGACCTCTGGGCACTGGTCCCAATTATTTTAGAACTCTTCAGGGGGGGGGAACCCGGCCCAACCCACAGAGCGAAGTCTGATCCTCCTCTCCTTTTTAACCCTTTCCCCACTAATCCCTTTTCATTGACTGGAACCTCCAACCGCTCCTTCTTCTTGGACTATTTCTCCCGCATCATTGGCATCGATTATGCCCAACTTCTCCAACAGCTCGATTCCCTGCTCACACGATGTTACTCTTTCTTGCTTCCCACGCCAGACAAATCTCAAAAATACTGGGTATCCCCAGCTATAAGTTATCGATTTCTTCCTCAATGCTGCTGTGCAAATCTTGACACTCTTCCTCCACTGCATGGTCTGTGGGGAAAGATCCTGATAAATTTCAACTGCTGTTGCTTGAATCTTTGGTTGAGCTTGTCTTCTAATTGCTTGCATAAATTTTTCTTTTTTATAATAATTTGCAAATTTAACAATTATGTCCCTTGGAAGCACTCCTTTACGCTTAAAACCAACTCTATGCACCCGTTCGAGATCAGCTTCATCCCAAGACTCATCTGGAAGTTGTATTCTTATCCATGACATAATTGTATCTCTTAAATCTTTTAAATTCTCTCCTTCTTGTTCCGGATATTTTCTTATACGGATATTTGCCCGTCGATCCCGATCCTCCATAGCAATAAGGCGTAGTTCATGTTGAGACAGCTGCTCTTCCTGCTTCTTACAAACTCCAGCCAATGCTCTTGTATCTGTCTGCAGCACCCCAACATCCTTCACCACTTGCGTTAAACCCGTCATAAGCTCCGTTTGCGTATCGTTGATGCGCTTAGCCAAGCGCTCTTCGAGACCGACGAGCATATTTTTGATGTCAACCTTTAATTCATCCATTGGGTCTGGCTGACCTCCTCTAGTAATCTTTGGAATTACAACCGGCTCTGCAATTGGTAACGTAGAGCTTTTTACAGGAGATTTCTTTGCTGGCTTCTTATCTGGGATATCTGGCATATTTTGATCCTCCAAACGTGACAATCTCTGCCAGGTACGATCCGATCCACGCTCTTTTGAGGATCTAACCCAGGCGGGGGTGGGAACAGAAGATTTCTTCTGTCATCCCTCCTTCTTTCTCATGAATTATCCCCTCCCCCCGTCTGCCTGGTGCCTCTTGTTTACCTAAGCCAGTCAGACTAGACTTCAATTTTACTGGGGATTGACATTGATCGTCTTCACAATATTCAGTTCTATTTCACCTCCGACTCCCTCCCAGTAACCTTATCAGCCAGTCTGCCTTATATCTTCAATTATAAGTCCATAAATCACCTTGGTAATGGCGTCTCTTCTTTACTTACAGTCCAATCTGTTAGTTTCACTTTTGCAGCAAGAAAGTTCTTGCTGCTTCTCCGCTCTCCCTCAGATAATTAATCACTTCCAGTCAATATAACCGCTCTTTTGAGAGTCTAACCCAGGCGGGGGTGGGAATAAAAAGCTTCTTCTATCATCTCTCCTTGTTGCTCAAAAATTATCCCCCCTCCTTCTGCCTGGAGCCTCTTTCTTATTTGCCACAGCCAGTCAGCCTAGACTTCAAGTTTACTGGGGATTGAGATTGTTCGTCCTCACAATATTCAGTTCTATTTCAACTGCAACTCTCACCCAGTAAACTAATCAGGTAGTCTGCCTTGTATCATCCATTATAAGTCCATAAATTACCTCAATAATGGTGTCGTTTCTTTGTAGTCAGTCCAGTGCATCTGGTTTCACTTTTGCAGCCAGAATGTTCTTGCCACTTTTCAGCTCCCACTCAGTTAATTAATCACTTCCAGTCAACATAACATGCCTTTATTACTCTCCAGACACTCTTCTATATGGAATTAGTGCTTAATTCAAAGCTTTTTTAAGGAGCTCCGAAGATCTACGACTTCACCCAGTCGCGTTCATGGCCACGCCCCCCAAAACACCTCTCCCTCATCCCTGATTTCACTGTTATATATTACTGACTCGGATGGGAATGGGAGGGGTTTGTCTCCCCCATGGTGCTGCACCAACACCGACTTGAGAGTCAGGGAGGGGGATTGCTGTGGTGTATAGGAATGCCATCTCCCTCTCTAGTGTTTCTGTTCATTCAAGTTCTGATGTTGAGCGTTGACAGAGTAGGGATTCTACTGGTGCACTGCCCACTCTACTATCCATCTGTCTCTCTGCTAGAGCTGATGGGAGTGGTCTCAGATTTGTGTTGAGGATGGTTCTGGGGAATCTCAACTTCCATGCTGAGGCTGCTGGTTCTGAGGTGTCTCAGGACTTCATTGCTGTCATGACAATCATGGGGCTGCCTCAGTATGTCAATAGTCACTGCAGCACCTCAGATTTCATATGTGTGCATGGAAGGTGGTGTTGCTTGTTTGAAAGGTTCTCATCTTTCCGTTTGGATCCTGCTAATTATCTGTCTTAGAATCATCAGTAATGAGCCAACATAGTGGAGAAACTAGGAAGGTATTCATGTTAAGGGGAACCAGGGGAGATGTAGGGCTGGAATGCAGATAGCATTTATCACAGAGAGTGCTGAAAATAGCCTCCCCAAGGAAACTGATCCTCGCCCTGGCTGTAACCAGGAATGGCGGTCACTAGGACACCTGGCCATTTTGGGGCTCACTGGATTTGCCTGGAGGCCTGACTCAGCTTGCATTTGTGAGCCAAGCCATGAGCTTTCCCCCCAAACCTATGAACTTTCTCCAATTCCTCTTAATCACCATTTACAATTTCAGCTGTAATTTACTTAATCTGTGCAAATTGCTGAACTCTGGGTTGTATCCAGTGGTGATCTTTCTGCAGCCTAATGGACGCTAATGGTAGAGCAATGGTTTCCTTCTCCTTGCAACTCCATATTCTGCACACAACCCAAACCAAACCAGCTATAAAAGTTTGGGGACCAGATTTGGATGTGTCTGTACAGGGTGCTACAGGGGAGAGGAAGGGAAGGGATGATCCCATTGTCTGAGTATGCCTGAGCACATAAGATTGGATATTTTGTTGATAGTCTTTGCTACTGCAGATTATGGTGTCATCTAATACTTGCATTGCATTTGATGTTTATATGTATGTTTCCCTCTCTTTTTTGTATCTCTTTTGTTGTTGCTGCTGTAGTTTAATAAAAATTGGAAAGGGGAAAAAGGAAGCTGGGCATTGTTCTGACTCCTGATCCAGCTCTTCTGCCTTGTTTTTATCCTTCTTCTCAAACTCGCTAAAGAGCACAGAGAAGACATCAACATACTTACTCACCAGATCTTTTCCTTGGTTCCTAGCTATAGCTGCCATTGATTTAAGGTTTTCAGAAATATAAAGGCATAAAACATTATCAAAAGAATTTTCTCACTAATGGTGAGTTTGAAGTATAGCTTTGTCATTCCATTGATAGTACTTACAATTGTTAAAACTCAGATTAAAATCTTGACACTTCAGTTTGTGTAGAATGTGTAGACCAGGAAAAAGCGCAGAAAGGGGCAACTACAACGATCAAGGGGCTGGAGCATCTCCCCTATGAGGCAGGTGAAGAAGCAAGTTGCTATGGTGAAGAAGGGAAACACAACTCCAGGGAGATCTTGCCAATGGCCCTGTGCTTTGGTGCAGGGCCTCAACAGATGTCTGACCATGCCTACCCTTGATGGCAGCCCTGGAGATTCAGCTTGGAATCAAGTCATGTGTTTCCCATGTTGCACCATGTTTCCAGCATAATAGTATGGAAACTGGCCATGTGGCAACTTCCGGTCATGCATCAGCCACATCTAGTAGTGGTGGAGAGGGGTGTTGTCCATGCAGGGTTTCAAGGGGGCAAATTCAACCAGTCAAGCGATTGAAGTTGGCAACCCTTGCTATACAGTGTATATTTGATGTATTAAGGTTTTTCTCAGAGACACAGAATCCTTTGGTTCTTTTTTCAGTAGGATAATAGATCACTATCTTCCAAGGACTCAAGGGTTATTTAGAAGATCAGGTATTACGGATGTATATCCAGACCTTGCAGACCTATCTGGAATAACTGAGGTATGCATCTCAACATTTATGATGCTGCAAGCATAGAACCAAATGCTCCGCCTTCTCTTTCATGTGAATGTTAGGCCACAGATACACATCTGTCCTCATGCAATAAAGAAATCTAATGGGACAATTAGACAGCTTGCAGCTGCCTCTGAGTAAGTTTATTTATTTATTACATTTTTATACTGCCCAATAGCTGAGGTTCTCTGGGCAGTCCACAATTAAAACCATAAATTAAAACATGACAGGGCATAATATAAAGTTTCACGAGTTTTAAATACTATGTAAAACCAGCAGCCGTTACAGTCCAGGGAAAGTCTGTGTGAAAAGGTATGTTTTCAGGAGTTGTTTAAAAAATGTTACATTTTCTGCCTGAGGGCAGGTGTCCCAGAGGATGGGTGCCACCATAGAGAGGATCCGCCACTGAAGTTTTTCATGGCAACATTCCATTTGTTTTGGAATGACCAAATAGACCTGAAGATTGGCTCCAAGTAATAAAAAAATCAACCATGTGCAAGGTATCTTCCATGTCAATAAACTACAAAATTTCCAAATGTATTTAAAACTCATTTGTGCAAGTTCCCACACATGTCAGAAATGATGCAACTGTTGTTATTCAACCATGATATGCAAAAATCTCATGGATGTGGCAGTTCTTAGAGAACATAACAAGAACATAAGACGAGCCTTGCTAGTTGAGATTCTTCAGCTGCCTTCCAAATGGACATAATTGGAATGTAATACACACTGTTGTGACTTTTCAGAGAAGTTGGAATGCAATGCACCCCTTTCGTTCTATCCAGCATTTACAATGCACAACGGAAAAATGTTATGAGTGCGGCAGCCATTAGAGGAGATTCCTGTAGAGGTAATGCATCCAGGCATAGTTATCCCTGGCCTGTACTGACTCTGTGTTAGGAAAGGCTTAGTGCTTTGTTGCTGGTGGCAAGGGAACTTTTTTTATTCCCTGGCCACTTCCTCCAGATATCAAACAATAGTGTCAAAACTGTGCACATGGTAGTATGTGGGATGTTCAGGGCAGTTTCCTATGCTATCTTCATATACCTGAAATTTGACTTGGAGATTGGTTTTAAAAAAACAACCCAAAACAAAACCCTTTTTGAGCTTAAAAAACTGGTTGTAGGGGCAAAGAATCAGACCTGACTTTTTGCCCCTTCATTGTAGTCTATATAGACAGCACACACATGAAGTTTCAGCCCTGATACCCCCCCTTTTGTGTGTGTGTATGTGTGCACCAGGTGACAAAGATGGCTTCTTGGTCAAAATAGACTATCTTTAGGGTTTAATTTCTCCAGTGGGGGAGCTCCTAAAAATCTGAAATTTATGGAATACAAAGCCTTATAGGGACACTACTTGCATTCAAAATTTGAAGTTTGATATTCAAGTGGTTAAAGAGCTATGGGACATTGAGTTTCTCACTAAAATGCATTAAATTCATATGGTGGCTTAACTTTATTGTAGAGTATTGTTTCAAAAATCAATGCACGTGGCTCTTCGGAAGGCGAGAAATCACATTGCGTAAACTCTCTGTAATAGATCAAGTAAACAATGGCTCTGTGAAATTTGTTTAGATCACACTGAAAAACAGAAACCAACCAAACAAAAACAAAATAAACAAAAAAAACTGGAAAATCTTTGTGTCCAAACTTTGCTACAAAGTTATTTGTTATCAGAGAAAAGGAAGAGGGGAGGAGGAGGAGGAGGAGGAGGAGGAGGAGGAGGAGGAGGAGGAGGAAGATTTGTTTGTTCCTCCATAAGAAACCTTGAAAGACACGGGTGCAGTATGTTTTGCTCAATTTCCCTCCCCCCACCTTTGCCTTTGAGGAAGTCCATTAGAAAGTGAATTGCTTGATCTAGTCTTATGTGATCGGTCTCAACTGCATTCCTGTGTCTTTCTCCCGCTTTTGCTGAAGCTGCCTGGGTTATTAGCTGGGTCTCAAAATGGAGTCAGTGCTGTTCACTCAAAAGTAGGATAGGAATGGTAAAGATGTCCCATTGGGGCTCAAAGCTCAGCAAGAAATTACTGGCTTTCCCCCCCCCCCCCAGCTGATGCAGCTCACAGCTGCCTGCACTTGCCCAACTTGGCATATGCGTGACCGCCTGCTCCCTAGCCGAGCCGCCTGTCCCTGCTGCTGCCATGGCAGGGATATGAGGAGGAGAGGAGAAGCACTTTCCCTCTCCTCCATCTCTGCTACTGTGGTGGTGGTGGCGGTAGCAGCCGCAATGGGGATAGGCCCCAGTCCTTATATGCTTGTGCCAGGCAGCCAGCGCTTAATTGGCCAGGCCTGATTCTTTTGAACGGGGCCCTTCCAGGACAAGGAACCACAGTCAGACATGTGGCAAGAGCCCAGCGAGCGGGAGCCAAGCAGGAGAAACCATCAGCTGTGAAATTCTTTGTTGGAGGCAGAAGATACCACAGCTAGTCAACGGTTGAACATGGTTGAACATGGTTGAAAATGGTTTGTTTGAAAGGGAATTATAGCACCAAACTCCTTCCTCTGTTGTGGAACTCTGCATTTTCCCATCTCTGATATGATGTATGAGAATAAGTGAAGCAAAACCACTTTACACATGCACTGAAGAACACTGCACACAACCACACAACCAGCGTATACACAACATGCATAAGGAGTATGTATGGTCTGTCCTCTACATTTTTAATGCATCTTTTGAGGATTATTGACTTTTAAAATGAGAACATCTGCGGCCTTCTACAAAATATATTATGGCTGTGCCCCCAAATATCAGCAAAAGGTTGGGATTATTTCTTCCTCCCCAAGTGTAGCTAAATTTGTTCATTCTAGCTTCCATGGTGTGTGTGTGTCTGTGAGTGTGTGTGTGTATATATATATATATATATATATATTGCTGCGGTGAAACTAATTGGGTAGGAGCCACATAAAACAATGCGAACACTGAACCTAGGCAGTAGTGCTGCACCTAGCCCTCTGAAAGTTTGCACGTTTCTTGCCTATGGACACCTCTTGCCCCATAAATAACCCCATGGCGGGAGGGAAGGGGAAGCAAATCACTCCCCCCTGCAAATATGAACACACCAATCCACAAAAAAAAATGGCACCAACCCTTTTGACATTTTGCAGGTTTCTTAACTTGGTCCCCTCTCTGTTTCATAATGACATTCTTTTTGGGGAAATCCCCAAATGGTAAAGGCTGCCCCCATGGAAATCTCCATGATTCTCATCAGTCGAAACTTGGCAGGGAGGATGCTCTCATAAGGGGCTTCTATCCCTCCAAATTTCATTCAATTCTGCCAAGAGCTAAAACTGTTATTGAGAGTTCCCTAAAAGAATATGGACAATGTTATAGACAGATCCCTTAAAAAAAAAGATATATCAAAACATTAAGTCACATAACGGAAACACCTTTGCACCCATTTGTCTGAAATATGGAAGCTGTTCCCCTCACATGACTCCCTTGTTACAACAGATTCACTGGATACCATCTGTTTCTTGACACAATTTAAATCGCTGGTTATGACCACTGATTCACCACTGTTTTAACAGAGTGCTGGATTAGGTGGACCTTTGGTCTGATCTAGCCTGCTTCTGCTTGCGTTTTTACTAGGGGTGTGCACGGGCCCCCTGGATCGGATCGGGACCCGGATCGGGACCTCCAATTTTGTCACGGATTGGTTCGGACAAAATCGGAGCCCCCCCGGACCGGATCGAGTCCGATCCCGATCCAAAAATCGGAAATTTTTGGATCGGCCGCCATTTTTTTCCCCATAGACTTGCATTGCAATGCAAGTCTATGAGGAAAAAATGGCGGCGGGTGGGTGAGGGGGGGCCTAACTCCCTCCCCCCCCAGGGCCGTCCGCTGTGGACGGCCCCGGCAGGTAAGCCCCCTCCCCCCGCGCTCCCTCCCCCCCCGGGGGCCGTCCGCTTCCATCCGCTGGCGCCCGCGGGCGCCAGCGGATAGAAGCGGACGGCTCCGGGGGGGGTAAGCCCCCTTCCCCGCCACTGCTTACCTTTTAGGGCCGTTCGCTCCCGTCCGGCGCCGGCGGCTACCGCCAGCCGGCTTTGCGGCTTGCTCTCGAGTAGCGCGCCGGGTGATCACCCGGCGCACCACCCTGGAGCACGCCGCGGAGCCCGCTGGTAGTAGCCGCCGGCGCCGGATGGGAGCGGACAGGCTGGAAAGGTAAGGGCCCCCCTCCCCCCCTCCGCGCGCCCCCTCCTCCCCTCCACGCACCCCCTGCTTACTTTCCTGGCCTGCCCGCTCCCGTCCGGCGCCGGCGGCTACTACCAGCGGGCTCCGCGGCCTGCTCTAGAGTAGCGCGCCGGGTGATGACATCACCCGGCGCGCCACCCTGGAGTAGGCCGCGGAGCCTGCTGGTAGTAGCCGCCGGCGCCGGACGGGAGCGGGCGGGCCGGGAAGGTAAGGGCCCCCCTCCCCCCCTCCGCGCGCCCCCTCCTCCCCTCCACGCACCCCCTGCTTACCTTCCCGGCCTGCCCGCTCCCGTCCGGCGCCGGCGGCTACTACCAGCGGGCTCCGCGGCCTGCTCTAGAGTAGCGCGCCGGGTGATGACATCACCCGGCGCGCCACCCTGGAGCAGGCCGCGGAGCCCGCTAGTAGTAGCTGCTGGTGCCGGACGGGAGCGGACGGGCCGGAAAGGTAAGCGCCCCCCTCCCCCCCTCCGCGCGCCCCCTCCTCCCCTCCACGCACCCCCTGCTTACCTTCCCGGCCCGCCCGCTCCCGTCCGACGCCGGCGGCTACTACCAGCGGGCTCCGCGGCCTGCTCTAGAGTAGCGCGCCGGGTGATGACATCACCCAGCGCGCCACCCTGGAGCAGGCCGCGGAGCCTGCTGGTAGTAGCTGCTGGCGCCGGACGGGAGCGGTCGGGCCGGAAAGGTAAGCGCCCCCCTCCTCCCCCCCCCCGCTGTCCACTTTCATCGGCGGGCGCCCGCTGGCGCCCACCAATGGAAGCGGCGGTGGGCGCCAGTGGGCGCCCACCGATCCGCCGATCCGCCGAACCGGTTCGGAGCCTTTTCGGACCGGTTCGGATTGGATCGGCCGATCCAGCTGTCGGATCGGAAATCGGATAATTTATCCGATTTCCCACTGGACCGGACTCGGATCGTGGATCGCGTCCGATCCAGTGCACATCCCTAGTTTTTACCTGAAAATCTGCCTTCTCCCTTAGGAGACTGCCTAGGCTTTAAGAACAAGTCAGGTGAGGGTAATCAGTATTAATAAAATTCCAAGCAGCTCTCAGCCAATTCAAGGTAGGGATTTTAAATTACACAAACAGGAATGAATCACAGCCTGGTCTACTAACCTTAATGCAGAGAGATATAAATGTGCACACTCAAACAGACTCAAACTGGAATCTGACTCCTCAGTGCAGGTACTCATTGTTCATCTTATATTCTTAAAGAAATGGAAGAGGTTTTTTTTAATTGCCTGGAAATGCACATGCAGTCTCAACATTCTCAAATGCAAGTATGGGCTCTCCACCAATCAAAACTCCAGAAATAAACCTACACAACAGAGTCTGCAGAAAGAATGCCTGCAGATCTCAAGCGAGCTCAAATCAGAATTAAAGAATTTAATACCAAGAAGAATTAAATTCCTTTAATACACACTGAGGACTGATTATACACAGCTATGATTTGTATCAGGTGCTGTACTTGTGCCTGCCTGCATATTTAGTTTGGAAACTTGAACTGGTACCAAATATGGCAGCCAGGTTGGTCTCCAGGATATCCTATGGAGACCATATAACACCGGTTTTAAAATCTTTACACAGGCTGCCAATTCCTTGCTGGGCAAAATATAAACTGCTGATGTTCTTACTGTTAAAGCCCTCCACAGTCTAGGTCCAAGGCACCTTAGGGAGCGCCTCCTTCCCTATGTTCCATCCTGCCACTTAAGGTCCTCGGAAGACCATCTACTGAGACTACCGAATGTGAGATGGGCAGTCACATGCCAGAGGACCACTTACTTGCAACTCCTCAGCTCTGGAATGTCCTGCCAGATCAAATGCACTTGCTGACTTCTTTGAATGTCTTTAAGCAAGCATTTTTCTGGCAGGCCTACCCTTTTTAGAATCTTATTGTTGATCATTATATATTGTTTTTATGCTGTATTGTTTAATTGATCATTTTATCTTGTTCAAATTGTTTTTAAGTTTTATGCTTAAGGTATTTTGTATATAGGCCGGATATAAATTGAATGAATAATAATAATAATAATAATAATAATAATATCAACCAGACATAACAGTTATAGACAAAAAAGAAAAACTCACTTACCTCATCTACATAGCAATACCTAATGACAAAATGTTGTAGAAAAGGAAGAGAAAAGAGAGAAAATTATACACCACAGGCCATGGAAATTAAAGAACTATGGCAATGGGAAAAGGTCACAATTCTTCCATTAGTCACATCAGTCACCAGCATCACATAAAAAAACTATGCAGAAAACCTTCAGAAACTGGGCCTACTAAAGTATATCCACACAAACATCCAGAATGCAGTCGTATATGAAACATGTTCAACAATCAGGAAATTTCTGAACCAGTAAAACACAGCAAGCCAATCTAGAAAAAGAGTCACAAATGAGAAATAAGACAGCTAATATATATCTAAACACAATAAAATCCCGTCATGGTTTACATATGGTTTTGCTAAGAAGAAGGAGCTGTCAAATGAATGTGACTAATTTATGTGTATCTAGCTTGACCAATGATGATATCTAAGATAAAAGCTACTGCAGTCTCCAGTCTGTTGCCTGATTTAATAAACATTTTGAAAAATAAAGTTCCATATCTGAAATTCCCTGAATTTAGTGTCAAGATAGGGTGATCATATTTTAGAAACCAAAAAAGAGGACAACATGGCCGCTCTAAGGGGGCATACCCACCAAAATGTCCAAGTCCGGAAATCATGTCCATTTGGGCAGTCCGGCTGAATTTATTCAAATTGATTTTAAAGTCCGGGAAAACGGAGCATCTCCAAGTCTCCTGGAAGCCTGGGAGGCCTGTCTGGGCCTTTATTGAGGTCGCCGCAGTGATGATGTCCAAAATAAAGGGCCGGATTGCCAAGAGGGAGGGGTGGGGAGCACTCTTTCGCCCCCCTTCCTCTCAGCAATCTGGGCCTTTATTTTGCACGTCATCACTGCAGCAACCAAAATAAAGGTCCGGATCGCCAAGAGGGAGGGGTGGGGGATGAAAGAGTACTCCCCACCCCTCCCTCTTGTTTTCTCAGTCTCATGCTTCACCTTGTGGGCTTAGCTTTCTCCGCCCGTTTGAGCTGCCGCCTTTGCTGGGGAGTTACTGGACAAACTCCTTCAGGCCCCGAGTCTTCCTCATTAGAAACAGGGGGTGGGAGAGGGTGGCTTTCCTGGGGCTCTTCAGAGGAATCTCCCTGCTGTTCCTCCTCCTCCAGTAAGTCCTGGGGAATGGGTAAAGCTGCAGTCTCTGCCACTTCTTCCTCCTCAGAGGAAGATTCTTCAGACTGCCTCATGACAAATATACAGTTAGCCTCTGTTTGGATTATACAAGACCAGTCAACTAAGTCTCAGGAAATGGAGCTCTTTGGATTGCACTTGCCCAGTGGCAGGTGTGAGGCACACCAACGAGACACCTTCCCTTGGTTGTATAACCTGAAAACCAACACATGAAGTATGACAAGGCAAAAAAGCTGCTCCCTATAAATGCCCTGGTTGATGGAAATTAATTAATGAAATTAATCGAAAACATACTCATATTCATACAACTGAGTTCTGGCCAGGAAATCAGTGTGCATACAAAAAGTGGATAGAGGGTATCTGTTGGCATGTGCAGTTGCAACCATCTGAACACCACAACCCTCCTGAATGCCGACTGTTCAAGGGGGTTTATACTCTTAGTCTGACATTAGGGCCTAAGGCAGCAAAGGAGGTATTGGAGGCGCTCTTTGTTGATAATGTATCATGTCTAGTTCCAGCTCAAATTGCTTGTTTATTGAATGATTGACAGCACCTCTGACAACATCTCCTAACTCCCCAGTATTTTCTCCCTGCATGCTAATGGGGGAGCATTAGCACAGGGGGACAAAATATGCAATTTCCCTGACCTTGGGTAAATTATGCATTTCTCCCCCCCCCCGGCTGATGGGGGCCTTAAAGGCCCAATTAACACTTGTGTTAATCAGGCCTTTAAGGCCCCCATCGGCCAGGGTAAGGAGGGAGAAACAGCTATTTCCCCAAGGCTGAGACATATTAGTATTTCCCCACTGCGATAATGGTGCCCACCATTAATGCAGTGCGGGAAATTGCTCACTTTCTGGAGGCTCCAGAATGCATGCATCTCCCCTTGCAATGATGGAGGCCTTTAAGGCCACCATTGGTATGGGGGGATTGCGCTTTCCGAATCCTCTAGAAAGTGTTCAATTTCAGACTTCCGGTGAAGAACATGGACGACCGAGCAGCAGGGTTTTGAGCTCTGCCGAGTCTGGTCAGTGGCAGCTCTCTGGGAGCTTCCCAGATGGAGCTTAACATTTCCCAGAAAAGGGAAATGCAAGGAGCATGCCACAAAAGATCCTGTGAGCTCATCCCATGGGGTAATGAAGTCGTTTTGTCAGATTTTCAATATGGGAGAGTGGGACGTGGTTGACATCGTTCGGACGCTGACACAGAATGGAAGGTCATTCTGTCTTCATTCCCCGAGAATGATAACATCTGTGGATGGGGTGCTTTTAATGCAATGAAGTATGGAGAAGCAAGGGTTAACAACTGGCTGGAAGATATTTTATCATCCTCTCCTAGTATGTAGTGTGGAAGAAGCACAAGAGCAAAATTAAAAATAGGGAGAAGATGTTTTGCTGGGATAAGAAAGTCTCTCCAGAATAAACTACAAGATTGATTAACTTTTATTTTTTCAAAGGAGAAAAACTTCAGCCGTGAAGAGTTATTGCGGCAGTGATTAATTGTTTTGAGTATGTAGAGATAAAGGAATGTTTCTTTTACACATCATCCAGTTGGTGAGTTGATTTATCTTCTTCAAAGAAAAGTGCAGCGAAACATCTATAGAATGAGGGCTTCGAGAAGAAAATTGACTGTTGTGAGAGAATAATTAAGGAAAAAGTGGTTTTAAAAACTGTGTGTTAAAATGGTGGACAGAGGGGGAAAGAGAAGGATAAATATGGTGGAGAACAAAGGGAAACGTGGCCATTTTCAGACGCAGAAATGTGTTTCGAGCTGTGATGGAGAATGGTGGAAGAGACAGATTGATTTTAAAAGGCTGGAGATGAGAGAGTCTTGCTGGGAGCAGTTATGGAGAAGGTGGCATTTGCAGGAGAGATTTTGAAGTGATGGATACAAGACTGGAGCTGAGATTTGGAAGATTTAGGAGGATGGAGAAAGGTGGACTTTATGGAGAGACCTTGGAGAATCCGGCAAGAAGGATAATAATAATAATAATAATAATAATAATAATAATAATATATTTATTTATCACCCGCCTCTCCCAACGGATCGAGGCGGGGAACAACACCAAACACAAAATACAAAAACTGATTAAAAGCAGATAAAATGTGTGGTTTTGTTTTTTGGACTCTTGTGGGGCGTGTGTGTGTTTTTCTGTTTTTTTTCTTTCCTTTCTTTCCTCTTTTCTATTGATGTTATTTTTTATTATTATTATTATTAGAGGGATATATAATATGAATAAGAATAGATTTAAAGCTGTTGGGACAGAAGCTGTTTGGAATGGGTAAGGGAAACAATGATAATGATGGTTATAATCATAATAATGATGAAGCAATAAACATTAGGTATTTGTATAACAGGACTGAAATAATTGCAGATTAGATTGAAAACTTTGTGGAAGTTATAAGTTTAAAATTGTTCTGAAGGTGTTATTTGGGATAAGTTTTAAAAAAATTATAAGAAGAAAATAATGAAATATGGAAATATTTGAAGTAGTAAAGAAGTTTTATGCTATAGCAAGGTTTGTTTAATTTTATAACTAAGTAAGAGAAGAGAAGAGGGCTTTAAGAGAGATATAAGGGGGTCTGTTTTAATAACTTTTAATAACTGAAGTTTGTTTTAATAACTTTTAAGAATGTAGAGAAAATAATATGGAAATATTTGAAGTAGTTAAGAAAATATGTGAAATCAAGGTCTGTTTAATTTTATAACTAAGTAAGAGAAGAGAAAAGGGAATAAGTAATAACTTTTAATATCGGGGGCATAAGAATGTCATTTAGTTGTGTTAAAAGGGGAGGATGGGTTTTGTTTTGTTTTCTCTCTTTGTGCTTTCACTTCAAAAGAATCAATAAAAGGGTTGTGGGAAAAGTAGGGGGTCCTTTTAATTGTTGTTTGTTCTGTAAGTTTTGTTTTGGTGTTTCTATGTTTTTTATGTTTTTTAATATTGAAACAGAATAAAAATCTTTAATTCGAAAGTGTTCAATTTCCCCTGCTAAGGTAATGCCATTAATGCAGCAGGGGAAAGGGCCAAAGCTGGGGAGGTGGCTGTCAAGTGCTCATGAACCTCATGAGTGCTCAGCACAAGCATTGGTCCAAATCATCTGTTTACAGCCTCCACATCCCAGGATGTTTCATCATTTCTGACATACTTGTTTGTCCCTAAACTGGACATCACTTCCACTTTTAATGCCTGGTCTACTTCTCTTTTCTTCCAGACATGGGGATTTCTAAACTCCAACTCTACCTTTCTTTAACCTTTGACTACTCACCTAGTTCCCTTATAAGGAATAAGACAGTTGGCACAAGTCACAAGTATTTATGACTAATGAATCAAGCAAAATCAATCATACTTTCCTCCCCAAGCCTTATCTTTTATCTATAGTTTAGCACATCCAACCCCTGATACAATGTTTTGCTTGTACGCTTACTTGCCCATTAACCTTAAAGTGTTAACCTCCCTACTTATGCATCCCTCAGAACCTCTTCTGTACCCCAAAGCTTCTTTCCCTATGCTATGGTAACAAGGCCAATCCCCCCAAAAAACCCATGGAGGGAGGAAAGGGGTAGCAAATAATTCCCTCCTACAAATATGAACACACCAATCCACAAAAAGTGCTGCACTTATCCTTCTGAACTTTTGTAGGTTACTTAACTTATATTTAAGTCAGATAATGAAAATGCTCTTGCATCCATTTGTCTGAAATGTGGAAGCTGTAATCTCCTCAAATGACCCCCTTCTTACAATAGATTCACTAGATACCTCTGGACACTATTCAAATTGCTGTTTCCAACCTATAATGTCTTATCCTATACAACTTGGAACCAGGCTACCTGAAAGATTGCCTTCTCCCATAGAAGCCTCCCTAGGAGGATGTCTTCATTGGCGATTTGCTGTGGACTGGGAGCATTTTGCCACCATTTGGGGCACGTGACATTGTGGTCAGTCTGCAGTTATGCCGGAATTTACCTTAGGAAAAAATGTAGTATTGCTGAGTACTTTTATGGCATTTCCCTTTTATTTTGGCTCCCATGCATGTTCCTCTGCATTACAGGTCCCCTCTACAAGCAGTCGCTTTGATGCCCGATTCCTCGATTATGCGAACTACCTTGCACGCGCGTTTACGCCTAATACCTACACACATCTCTGCGAGCGCCGTGGCGGCAGCGGCGGCTGAGCGTGGCCTTCCTTCCCTCTTCCCCTTCACTTTCAAAGAAGCTTACACGAGACCGTTCAGCCCATGCATCGGCCTCTCCCCTTGAAACCGACGGGGCTCCAAACACTTCCGCTGTGGCCGGATCATACCCCACAGGCATGGCTATATTTCCATTTTTTTATATTTATAACCCGCCTTGGGTTCCTTTTGCAACAACCCGAAAGGGACTAGAACGTGGCAGCAGCGGCGACTGAGCGTGGCCTTCCTTCCCTCTTCCCTTCTCCCTCCTCCTCCTCCTCCTCCTCGGGAGGAAGGGCGGGAAAGAGAGTGGCGCGGGGGCTTGCAGGAGTTGGCGAGAGGAGTGGCGAGGGGTGGGCGCCTTCCTTCTGCGGCGATGGAGCAACGCGGAGGGCTTTCCGCCTGCCGAGCCCACTGCTGCAGCAGCCCGGATTGGGAGGAACTGGTAGGTACAGCCTCCCCCCCCCCCCCGCGAAGGGATTCGGGGCCGGGCGCCCTCTCTCCTCCTGGGCATTTGGATATTCTGCCTCCCGTGTTCACCCCTTTCCTAGGCAGCAAAAGAAAAGTTTTCAATGCCACTCTCCCCACTTTCCTTGCCTCCCTCCCCCCTTCCCCGCCCGTAGGATAAGGCGGCGTAACTCCGGAGGGAAAAAAACCTCACTATTTAATGCGAATGTGAAAATGCAAATAAAAGGAGCTAAAACCCGCCTGTACTCCTGATTTGCACTCCTCTCTTGTAGAGGTAATTTTTTAATGAGACTTGAAAGAGCTTTAAATCGCTCTTGTTGTAGAGGTAATTTTTTAAATGCGCCTTGAAAGAGCTTTAAATCGCTCTTGTAGAGGCAGCCACAGTCAGCATGACAGGCGTTCCCTGGGGTGTATCTTTCACCTGGCTGTGACCTCAGTCAAGGGATGGTTCCCTCCCTTTGTCCCCCCCCACCATAGGTTTTTATTTTGCCACTGTTTCGTGGTGGGGTACAGCCAGTGTTCAAAGATTAACACATAATTCAGGAAACTAGGCTTATGCCTACAACCCCAGCATGCCTTGGGTGGGAGGGAAGATTTATCAGGCTTCAGCAGCCATCATGTGGAAGTGGCTTACCAGCCTGGCCTTAAGAGAGAGCATCTGGAGAAAGAAAAGTAACTAATTTAATTTGTTTTAAGGTTACCTCACAGGCCCATTGGCAGCCCCGTCCTTTTGTGCCTCGGGGGAAAAAGAAGTAGATGGTGAGGGGTAGATACCTGGTGAAGAAGTGGGTAGTCAGGGCAAGAAGGTATCTGGGGAAGAAGCAGATGTCAGGAAGGCAGGGGAAGCCACGGGAAGACAGGCTTCAGCAGTAGCAGTCCACACTCCAAACACACTCCAGCTGTCTGCTTCAAGGAGCCCCTCACAGGGGAAAGCAGGCTTCAGAATTAGCAGTCCCAACCCCAAACACACTCTAGCTCTCAGCCTGTGGCAGCCCTGCCCTGTGGTACCTGGTTAAGAATGTGTGACTAGCTGGTCAGCAATGTCAGATGATGCCAGGCAGGTGGAAGAAGCAACAAGACAGCATACTTCAGCAGTAGCAGTCTCCACCCCGAACACACTCTTGCTCATGGCCTCCGGCAGCCCCACCCCTCTGTACCTGGGGGAGAAGGAGTTGCTGGTCAAGTGGCACATGGCAGTCTATGTGCCAAACACACTCTAGGTCACTGCCTTTGGCAGCTCCACCCTTGTGTACCTGGGGAAGAAGGAGCGGCTGGTCAGCAGATGTCAAATGGTGTCAGATGAATGTGGGAAGCCACAAGGAAGCTGGCTTCAGCAAGAGCAGTCTCCATCCCAATACAGCAAAGCAACTGGTTGGGTACACTGATGACAATATATATAGTAGTAATAACAATAATTATTATTTTTTAAAAATTACTTAACTTGTATGTATTGTTGACATATGTTTGTATAATTGTAAATGCTCATTTTACCACTGAAGAAGACGAAATGTGTTTGGTATTAGTAAAGTGCTTGTAGGTAAAGATAGTTTTTTTAATAAATATTACAATATTGTGTTTTTATTGGACTAATATATATCACGTATTTGTTTCCATTGTGTGTGTGTGTATTAACTAGACTGAATAATTAAATAGTTTAAAAAATTATATGCATTATTGTTATTACTATTACTACTACTACTGCTAATAATAATAATAATTTATTTCTTACCTGCCTCTCCATTTGGATCGAGGCAGGGAACAACAATACGAGGTGGGGAATGTATATATTGCCACCAGTGTACCCAACCGAGTTGCTCTGGTTTATTGTTATATTTCTAAGGGTTTGGGAGAAATTTCCTGTTCTGTTTTAGCAGTCTCCACCACAAACACAGGCTGCATTCGGACAACACATTAGTTAATGGTGGGTTGAGTAACCAACTCACAGTTGGTTATTTTGTGGGTACTCCCCACACAACATATTCTTACACAACTGTGGGTGGTTGGGGCTGGCGTTGAGTGGACTAATAGTCAACCCAGCATTTGACTGACACAGCCCCTGCCCCTCTCCCCACCCTCCCTCCTCCCTCCCAGTTCTATCCCAGCAGCCTCTGCAAGTTGCACCAGTTGTAACAGAGTGGCAGCCGCCGCTTTGGTCGTTCTTGCTGCCTGCCTTTATGGACTTGTGTTTTAACCCACTCACCACACACCATTAACACACTCACCCCTCCACACAACACTTTAAACAACTGGCTTCGAGCCAAACAACTTGCAAGCCAGTTGTTTTTCTCAGTTGCTTATTTGGGCGGAATAGCATACCGTCAGTAGTTTGTGAGCAGCGTGTTACCCTCCACACAACACAATAAGCAACACAACTGACTATTGTTTCCACCCCCCTCAGTTGCTTTATGTGTTGTCCGAATGCAGCCACACTCTAGCTTTCTGCCTCTTGTAGCCCCACACTTGTTTACCTGGGGAAGAAGAATGACTGGTCAGCTCATGTCAAATGATGTCAGGAAGGTGGTGGAACAATTATTAAGCAGATCCACAGCTGACTACAGAATCACACTCAAAGAGTGCTTATCAATGGTACCTTCTCAAATTGGAGGGAGGTAACGAGCAGGATACCACGGGGCTCAGTCCTGGGACCAGTGCTCTTCAACACTTCTATTAATGATTTGGGTGAAGAGGTGCAGGGGTCTGGAAACAAAGCTCTCTGAGGAGAGGCTGAAAGAACTGGGCATGTTTAGCCTTGAGAAGAGAAGACTGAGGGGAGTCATGATAGCACTCTTCAAATACTTGAAAGGTTTTCACACAGAGGAGGGCCAAAGTCTCTTCTCGATCATCCCACAGTGCAGGACATTGAATAATGGGCTCAAATTACAGGAAGCCAGATTCCGGCTGGACATCAGGAAAAATTTCCTGACTGTTAGAGCAGTATGACAATGGAACCATTTACCTAGGGACGTAGTGGAATCTCCTATACTAGAGGCATTTGAGAGGCAGCTAGACAGCCATCTATCAGGTATGCTTTAAGGTAGATTCCTGCATTGAGCAGGGGGTTGGACTTGATGTCCATTTAGGCCCCTTCCAACTCTACTAATCTATGATTCTATGCTTCACCCAGAGAGCTTTGGCTGTGGGGCAGTATAGAAATGTGATAGATAAATAAATCATGCTGAAAGGTGAATACTGTTATTGACAAGTGTGACATAAAGGGCTATGCATTGGACTACCCTATGAAGTGTTGTCCATTTTGGACATTTGCTGCCACCACCTATCTAATCCGTAAGTCCTGGTAAATTGTTTTTAAAATAAAATGAAACAGTGGCTCAATTCGGATGACACAATAAACAACTGGTGTGGGGAAACAATCGTCAGTTGTTTTGACTATTGTGTCATCCGAATGCTGCCATAGTCAACTCAGCACTGATCCTAATCCACACCACAGTTGATTATTTATTACCATGTTGTGTGGGGAGTAGGCTCAATTCAGACGACACGATAGTCAATGGTGGGGTAATAATCAACTTTACAGTTGTTCAACTAGGGGGTACTCCCCACACAACATGGTAATAAATAATCAACTGTGGTGTGGATTAGGATCAGCGCTGAGTTGACTATGGCAGCATTTGGATGACACAGTAGTCAAAACAACTGATGATTGTTTCCCCCACACCAGTTGTTTATTGTGTCGTCCGAATTGAGCCATAGAGTTAACTAGCTACGGGTTACATCCAATGTAACAGCAGCAGATATTCGCTAATGCAATGGTACATTCTCTTGCTCTCTTCCATTCCTGCAGCCCTTCATGCCACCTCAAAATCTGTTCCTGGTTTTCCATCCTTTCAGAACACATTTTGTGGGTGTTCAGGAGGCTCTGAGTAAGGGGGGTATCACTCCTTCTGCTTCCACTGATGGAAGCAGATCCATAATCAGGATTGCATCGTTGGACTTTATCCAATGGCTCTATTTATTTGGAACCCGAATCATAAAAATAACTTAGCCCAAGGAGCAGCTTGCAGGTAGGAGGGAATAGAATCCCACTGGCACTCTTCCACATTGTTTTGCCAGCTACTGAAGGCAAAAGATTTCACCAACAAAGGTATTTGTTTATGGAAGTTGGGTTCTCCTACAAAGAATTTCAAAATTCAGACTGACCAATCGATCACTTGAGACATCTGCTCCTCCAAGTGTTTCCTGCCTGAACCTAGAGCCGATCTACACTCTAGCTTTGTAACATTTCATAAGGGTTACGAAAACTCTTTGGGCCACATGACACACTCCCTTTAACGATGTATACCCGTGTTTTTTTAAAACTCACTTCAGCTATATATAACGGTTTTTACTTTTAATAAATCGTTTTAAGTAAAATAATGTGTCTGTCCTTACCATTTGGGATTCGTGGGGGTAGTGCTTCGTTTTCCGGCGCCCAAATGCTTAGCCGTTGATTGGTGGGGAAGAAAGAGGGGCTAAGGAGGAAGTGGGCAAGTGAACTACAGCACCCACAATGTTTAGCCCTAAACTCATTGGAAGCTAGGGAATGAAAGGGGAACTAAAGAGGAAGTGGGTGAGTGAACTACAGTGCCCACAATGCTTAGCCCTAAAGTCATTGAAAAAATGAAACAGAAAGAGATGGACGGAAGAGTGTGAGACCACACACACCACTTTGAAGACTGTAGAAAATTTCTCCTGTAACGTGAGTACTCAGTAATGTGGCCTAAGATGTTTTAAAATGCACCTATTTACAATATTTTAAAATACTGTTTAAAATGTTCCAAGCTACAGTGTAGATCGGCTCCTAGTAAACGGTTGAGTCTGGGGGAAGGGTTGAATAGGATGACTCAGCCTTCGTAGTAATGTGGAATTTAGTGCCTCTAGATGCCTAGTAATATCTGGACATGTTTCTGTGTTGAAGGGAACACATCAGATGGAGGGAGAGGGAAGTGTGGCTTTGTCATAATGAATCAGATTCCATTGGAATAAAACTCAGCATAGCTGTGTATATTCAGTCCTCAGTGTGTGTATTACACCTCATATTAAATGGATTTAATTCTTATTGGCATGAAATTCTTTAATTCTTATTTGACCTTGCTTGAGATCTGCAGGCATTCTTTCTGCAGGCTCTGTTGTGTAGGTTTATTTCTGGAGTTCTGATTGGTGGAGTTGGAACTCATCTACAGTAGGGTGACCAGATGAAATCCAGGTCAGGGCTCATGTAACTTTAACAGTTGTAGAGGAAAAGGGAATTTCAGCCAGTGTCATTTGTATGCAATTATTTCCTGTTGAAATTCCTTCTTTATCACAACAGTTAAAGTTGCAGGGGCCCTGCCTTCTTTTGTATATGGTCACTCTAGTATAGTGCCTGCAACTTTAACTGTTGTGATGAAGAGGGAATATCACCAGGAACTTTCCCATAGGGAATCATTGCATTGCACTTTCCCACTGAGAAATGCAGTTATGCCTCCCACATTTTTATTTTTGAAGATACAAACAGGAAACTTGGGCAAATTGTAGACTGGTTAGGGATAGTTATCTGTAAGAAATTTCAGAAAGATTGGTGCATGCATTTTGTGGCAATTAATTTTTTAATAAATACGCAGGAATGCCTATAACTTTGTCATTTTTAAAGTTACACACATGAAACTTTGCCACATTGTAGGTGGTACCTTGGGACCTATGTGTGTGAAATTTCAAAAACGTAGGTGCTTGCCTTGTATGGCAATTAATTTTAGAAAAATGGGTAGTAGTGGGGTAAATACAGTTACGCCTCCCATTTTTTTATTTTTTAAGATACAAACAGGAAACATGGGCACATTAACTGTTGTGATGAAGAGGGAATTTCACCAGGTGCTGCATGCATACAAATGACACCAGCTGAAATTCCCTTCTCTTCACAACTGTTAAAGATAGAGGAGCCCTGTCCTCCTTTTCATATGGTCATCCTACCTTTGGTGGTTATTGGAAGTCCTGTTCCAAGTGCCCTCATACGCTGTGGTGTGGTGCAGGGCTACTTGGGAGTGGGCCTTTTCAGTAGCAACCCCTTGTAGTGGAATACTGTCCACAGAGAGGTCTGGCTGGCACCTACTTTGCTTGAGTTGTTTGTGCCTACTTGCTTCCAAAGTGCAAAGGAAGAGATGGGTCTCTAGCTGGTGCTGGAAGATAGTAATTTGTTTTTTAAATAATGCATTTTGACCCATAGACCTTCCTCTCCAATTAGCTGTGAGATAATTGGCATGATGTAAATGTTGTAACAATTGCTGATAATTGTTCATCCTTCTTAAAAAATGTTTTAAGTATGACTGCTTTCTGGATGTTGGTGTGGATATATTTTGGTAGGCCTAGTTTCTGGAGGTTTTCTGTAAAAAAATAATGTGATGCTGGTGACGATGTGATTAATGGAATAGAGCCTATCTACACCAAGCAAGATACAACACTTTGAAAACTTTTTGAAAACTGTATATGGGGTGTGTCCTGGGCCCCAACAATTGTCACTACTGTTATAAACCATTTCAAACCATTTTAAAGCAGTAGTGTAGATAGGCTCATAATTGTAACTTTTTCCTGCTGCACAGTTCTTTAATTTCAATAGCCTCTGGTGTATATTTTTCTCTCTTTTCCTATTCCTTTTCTGCAACATTTTTGAGGTAGGTGTGTTTTTCTTGTTTATGATTGTAATGTCTGGTTGATTACAAAGTATTGTCTTGTCCCAGAATTGTTCTGTCTCAGCAAGATAATATGTGAGTGCATAGTGTGGCTTGTCTTGGCTTGTCTGAGTGTGTCTGGATCTCCTAGGCTCTGAAAGTATCTTTCTGGAGAGCACCTGCTGGTTGCATGATCCATGAGGCCAGGTTCTCATGAGTGCATAGTTCTTCTTGACAGGAGGGGCTTGAAGTTGCTAGAGAAAGGTGAACACACATGAAGAGGCTGAAATCCTATATTCATTTATCTGGGAGTAAGCTTTATTGAAATCAATGGGACTTGTTCCTTAGGTTTCTTTGGGCAGGTTTCTTTGGGTCCCTGACTGGGATTTCTGTTCTCTGCACGCTGAAGTAGTGTAAATTAGGGGTGTGCATCGGATCGGATCCGATCCACGATCCGAATCCGATCCGACCCAAAATCGGGAAAATCCGATCCGATCCGATCCGACCAACCTCCGATCCGATCCGATCCGATCCGACGAGGTCCGATCCGGATCGGACGCCATTTTGAATGCTTTTTCCCATAGCCAAGTATTGTTTTACAAAAACGCCTATAACTTTTTCATTTTTAAAGATAGAAGGATGAAACTTCGGCACATTGTAGACTGGTTAGGGATAGTTATCTGTGAGAAATTTCAGAAAGATTGGTGTATTCGTTTTGTGGCAATTAATTTTTTAATAAATACCCAGGAATGCCTATAACTTTGTCATTTTTAAAGTTACACACGTGAAACTTTGCCACATTGTAGGAGGTACCTTGGGACCTACGTGTGTGAAATTTCAGAAACATAGGTGCTTGTCTTATGTGGCAATTAATTTTAGAAAAATGGGTAGTAGTGGGGTAAATACAGTTACGCCTCTCATTTTTTTATTTTTAAAGATACAAACAGGAAACCTGGGCACATTACAGGTACCACTTGCCTTGATATGTGAGTGAAATTTCAGAAACATTGGAGCTTGCCTTGTGTGGCAATTAAGTTTTGAAACAATGAGGAAAGAAACACCTATAACTTTGTCATTTTTAAAGTTACACACATGAAACTTTGCCACATTGTAGGTGGTACCTTGGGACCTATGTGTGTGAAATTTCAGAAACATAGGTGCTTGCCTTGTGTGGCAATTAATTTTAGAAAAATGGGTAGTAGTGGGGTAAATACAGTTATGCCTCCCATTTTTTTAGTTTTGAAGATACAAACAGGAAACTTGGGCACATTACAGGGAACACTTCACTTGATATGTGTGTAAAAGTTCAGAAACATTGGTGCTTGCCTGGTGTGGCAATTAATTTTTGAAACAATGAGGGATTCATTGGACAGCACTTGCCCATAGGGATTCATTAGAGAGTACTTGTCCATAGGGAATCATTGGAAAGCACTTTCCCATAGGGAATCATTGCATTGCACTTTCCCACTGAGAAATGCCGTTATGCCTCCCACATTTTTATTTTTGAAGATACAAACAGGAAACTTGGGCAAATTGTAGACTGGTTAGGGATAGTTATCTGTAAGAAATTTCAGAAAGATTGGTGCATGCATTTTGTGGCAATTAATTTTTTAATAAATACGCAGGAATGCCTATAACTTTGTCATTTTTAAAGTTACACACATGAAACTTTGCCACATTGTAGGTGGTACCTTGGGACCTATGTGTGTGAAATTTCAAAAACGTAGGTGCTTGCCTTGTATGGCAATTAATTTTAGAAAAATGGGTAGTAGTGGGGTAAATACAGTTACGCCTCCCATTTTTTTATTTTTTAAGATACAAACAGGAAACATGGGCACATTACAGGGAACACTTCACTTGATATGTGTGTAAAATTTCAGAAACATTGGAGCTTGGCTTGTGTGGCAATTAATTTTTGAAACAATGAGGAAAGAAACACCTATAACCTTTTTATTTTAAAAGTTAGAAGTCTGAACATTGCTCACTTTGTAGATGGGTTAGGGGTAGATATGTGTCAGAAATTTCAGAATGATAGGTCCAGGCATTTGATGGCTATGGAATTTTTAGATAAAATGTTTCAAAAAATTTTCCACAGAGGCCCGGTCTTCCCCTCTTCCCCCTCCCGCTTCCCGCGAAGAAAAGGAAACACTCTCTCGTCTCGATCCCTTTGATCCTGTTGCTAGTATCCATTACAGGGCTCGTGTATGCTTTCACTTTTTACTCAAGCAGAACGGCTGAGCCTAGCTGAGTTTCAGCCATGCGTGCAAGGAAGGATCTCTCTCATCTCGATCCCTTTGATCCTGTTGCTAGTATCCATTACAGGGCTCGTGTCTGCTTTCACTTTTTACTCAAGCAGAACGGCTGAACCTAGCTCAGTTTTGCAGCCATGCGTGCAAGGAAGGATCACTCTCTCTCGATCTCTTTGATCCTTTGTTCCTCCCCTTCTCCTCCCCCTCGCCGGCATTGTGTGTGCGCCCCGCCGGTGCCCTCGCGTGCGGGCCGGTTCCTGGGCAGCAGAGGCTCTGCCTGGCTGCTGTGAGGCTCCTGAAGGGCTTGCCTAATGCGGGCTGTTGTGCTCCGCTGGGCCGCGGGGGTAGGTTGATGATGAAGAGGATGATGGGGAGGGCATTCAATGGCCCCTCCGCTCACCAACTGACAGCGCGTGCTCCGCTCCAGACACCCGGCCTCGGCAGCCAGGAGGATACGCTGCCAAGCCCGCCGCCGCCGCCCGCGCGCGCACACACACCACCCGTCCATTATCATTTGGGCAGCCCTAATTAAGGAGCTCTCAAAAAATGGCAAAACCCCCTCTCCTTTTTTCTTAATTCCTTGCAGCTCCCACGATTTAACCCTTTCCTATCAGCTACAATTAATTAATAGTAGGATGACCAGTACCAGGAGACTGGTGTGTACAAATGGTTTTTTTTTTTAGGCTTGAGATCATAAAGAGGCAAATATTCTACCTACAGTATTGGAAGCAGTATGTATTATTACTTTTTAAAAAAATGTAATTAGTAGGATGACCATATGAAAAGGAATACAGGGCTTTAACAGTGGAATAGAAAAGGGAATTTCAGCAGGTGTCATTTGTATCCATGCGGCACCTGGTGAAATTCCCTCTTCATCACAAAAGTTAAAATTGCAGGAGCTCTGCTCTCTTTTGTATCTGGTCACTCTAGTATAGCTCCTGCAGCTTTAACTGTCATATGGTCACCCTTGTTTCCCAACATACTGCTTCCAATACTGGAGGAGCAAAACATGCCAGACATTCCAGATAAGAAGACAGCAAAGAAGTCTCCAGTAAAAATACCAACTGCAGACCCAGTTGTAATTCCAAAGACTACCAGAGGAGGGCAGCCAGACCCAATGGACGAGTTAAAGGTGGATATAAATAAAATGCTTGTTGGGCTTGAAGAGCGCTTGGCCAAGCGCATTAAAGACACGCAAGAGGAACTTATGGAGGGCTTAACACAAGTGGTGAAGGATGTTGGAGTGCTGCAGACAGACACAAGAGCTCTGGCTGAAACTAGCAAGAAGCATGAGGACCAACTTTCTCAACATGAACAACGCATTATCGCTATGGAGGATCGGGACAGACGAGCAAATCTGCGCATAAGAAAATATCCGGAACAAGAAAGAGAGAATTTAAAAGATTTAAGAGATACAATTCTGTCGTGGTTAAAAACACAATTTCCGGAGGGGGCCTGGGAGGAAGATGATCTTGAACGGGTGCATCGAGTTGGTTTCAAAGGTAGAGGAGTGCTTCCAAGAGACATAATTGTTAAATTTGCAAATTATTATAAAAAAGAAAAATTGATGCAAGCAATCAAGAAACAACCTCAACCAATGATTCAAGCAACAGCAATTGAGATTTTTCAGGATCTTTCCCCGCAGACCATCCAGTGGAGGAAGAGTGTCAAGATATGTACAGCAGCATTGAGGAAGAAATCGATAACGTACAATTGGGGATATCCAGTATTTCTGAGATTTGCTTGGTGTGGGAAGCAAGAAAGAATAACATCGTGTGAGCAAGGAATTCAGCTGTTGGAGAAGTTGGGCATAATCGATCCCAACGACCCGGGAGAAGTAGTCCAAGAAGAAGGAGCGGTTGGAGGGGCTAGTCAATGAAATGGGATCAGTGGGGAAAGGGTAAAGGAGTGGAGGTTCGGACTTTGCTCTGAGGGTTGGGCCGGTTCCCCCCCCCTGAAGAGTTCTAAAATAATTGGGACCAGTGCCCAGAGGTCTGGTGAGCAGGGGGGTAAAAGGAGGGTAAGTGTAGGGGGAGGGAAGGGAGGGGGGGATGGGGGGGGATACTGAGGGTCTGTGTGGGGGGAGGGAGGGGAAGGGGGGTATGGGGTTCACCGACCGAGATCAATGGATACATATGGTTGAAATTAAGAGATGGAAAATAAATTGAAATGGGCAACTTTAAATGTTAAGGGGCTAGGAACGGTGGTTAAAAGACGAAGAATTGAAACAATGTTGAAAAGGGAAAAAATTGATATAATCTTCTTGCAGGAAACTCATCAGACAAAGGAGGGGGTTAATGAGTTGCGAATGAGGGAAATAGGAGTGTATGAAAAGTCATGTGGTACTTCTAAAGCGAGAGGTGTGGCAACCATAATCTCGAAGAAATGTGGTATTGACATTCAAAGTGTAAAGAAAGATAAGAATGGAAGGATCCTTATAATCTACTGTACGATGGAAGGGGAAGAATTTGTGTTGATTAATGTCTATGCTCCAAATGGGAATCAAATGGAATTCTTTAAAGAAGTGTTTGATATGGGGGGAGATTTAGGGAACAAAAATATTGTGATGGCAGGAGATTTTAATATGGTAATTCATAAAGGGAAAGATAGGGATAATATTATTAGAGATGCTAGAGGTGGGGGGAAGACGGAATTAGCTAAATTAATGGAGGGGAAAGAATTAATGGATGTATGGAGAGTATTAAAAGGAGAAGAGAGGAAATATACCTTTTACTCACCTAGATTTAAGAGTTATTCAAGGATTGATTATATATTTATATCAAAGAATATGCTATCAAATTTAATAGATTGCGATATAGGAGTAATAAAGATCACTGACCATGCATTAATGTCGATGGAGATGAAGAGGAAGAAGGATTATAAACAAGCAAAGAGATGGAGAATGGATGGAAGAATTTTTAAAAATAAAAATATAGTAGAGAAATTTAAAAAGGAAGTACAGGAAATATGGCAGATAAATGAAAAAGGAGTTAATGCGCAAGGATTATTATGGGATACAATGAAAGCAGTAATAAGAGGGATGTGTATTAGGGAAATGTCCACACTTAAAAAGCAACAGGAAGTACGTAATAAAAACGTTGAAGAAGAGATAAGGAGACTAGAGGAGAGATTAAGGGAGACTAAAGATAAGCGGTTATATGCTTTAATTCAAGCTAAGAAAAAGGAATTGGAGACAGAAGAATTAGAACAGGTTCAGAAGAACTTGTTGTATTTAAAGAGAGATTTTTTTGAATATAATAACAGAAATTCCAAAATGCTGGCTAGATCCACGCGGTCAGAGAAGGCTAAGAATATGATAGGGACAATTAGAGATAAATTAGGGAATAGATGTAATTTAATGAAAGATAAATTAAAAATTTTTCAGGAATTTTATAAAGAATTATATGCATCAGAGGCGGTTACAAATGATAAGATACAGGAATGTGTAGAAAGAAATTGGAAAATAAGACTGGATGATCAAGATAAAGAGAGTATGGAAGCCTTGGTTACTGAGAAAGAAATTGAGGGAATTATTGCAAAACTAAAAGGAGGTAAGTCTCCGGGGATTGATGGACTGGGGCCGGAATTTTATAAAATATTTAAGGATATTTTAATACCTAGATTATTAAAATTATATAATAATATAATAGAAGGAGGAAGGACCCCGCCATCTTGGGATCAGTCCATGGTTATTTTAATACAGAAGCCAGGCAAGGATATGACGGATCCAGCATCTTATAGACCAATATCTTTAATAAATCAGGATGCAAAAATATTTTCAGCAATAATGGCTAAAAGAATGGGTTCATTTATTTTTAAATATATAAAAAATGATCAATGTGGATTTATTGTTGGTAGGAAAATGCCAAATTTAATTGGGAGGGTTATAAATACAATAAATATTATAAAAAGAAGAAAGTTAAAAGCAGGATTAGTAGCTTTGGATATTTTCAAAGCCTTTGATTGCGTGGAATGGCCAGCGTTAAAAATAATAATAAAAACGTTTGGGTTTGGAAATAAATTTATGGGAGTGATTAATCAGATGTATAAAAATAATAAAGCGGAAATAATGGTTAATGATGGGTTAACGCAACAAATAAATCTAGCTCGAGGAACCAGGCAAGGATGTCCACTTTCGCCGATTTTATTTGCAGTAGTTATAGAAATTTTAGCAAATGTAATTAGGGAAGATGATAGATTAAAGGGGATAGGTAGTAATGATAAGATTAAAGTAAATATGTTTGCGGATGATACGTTGCTGACATTAGAAGATCCCCTTGAAAGCGGGGATCTGATTCAGAAACATCTGAGAGAATTTGGGGAAATTACAGGATTACAAGTTAATTGGGGAAAGTCAGAAATGATGTTGTATAATTATAACAAGGAAGAGATGGAGAAATGTAAAGCTAATTTAGGATTAGGATATAAAAACATAATACGATATTTAGGAGTTAATATAGATAGAGAATTAAATAGAGTAGAGGAACTTAACTTAGTAAGGTTAAGAAAAGAGGTAGGGGAGAAGTTACAGATATATAGAAAATTAAAACATTCTTGGTTTGGTAGAATAGCGGTTATTAAAATGAATATATTACCTAAGATTAATTTTTTGTTTAGAATGTTACCTATTAGAATATCAGCAGCTGAGATTAAAAGTTGGCAAAATATGATTAATGCTTATTGTAATGGGGATAAAAGAGCTAGGATAAATAAGGGGTTATGGTATAAGGCTCAAAAGAAAGGAGGTCTAGGACTTCCGAATATTAAGAATTATTATATTGCGAACCAGTTAAGATATGTTATTCATGCTATTTTAGGGGAACAAGACATGGAATGGTTAGAATCGCAAACAGTAAAGGTGGAGTATAAATTACGAAATATATTTTTTACTAAAATGCAAAAGAAAGAATTGAAAGTACTGGACAACCCATTGTTGGAAAATATATTAATGATCTGGGAGAAGTATAGAGGGAAGTTGATACCAGGGGAGTCTCCGCTTGCCCCAGTTGTAGTAGTGGGTAACTTCCCAAGTGTATTAAAATCAGAGATAGAAGGGAGTCTGAAAGAACTAGATATTATTAAATTAAGGAATTGGATGGAAAAGATGAAGGATAGTGAGCATATTAAAAATTTATTTAAAGGACAAAAGCTAGCGTGGTTCAAGTGTTTGCAGCTGTTAAAATGGACACAGGATTGGACCACAAAGAATAAGGAATGTAGAAACAATACTAGATTTGAAGATTTAATTGAACAATCGTGGGATAAAGAAGAAGCTAGAGCTAAGAAAGGACTCACTAGTGAGATATATAAAATATTAATAGAGGAAGAATTTCAGGACTCACTTAAGGTTATAAAAGAGGTTTGGGAAGAAGATATAAGGGGGAAAATTAATGAAGATAATTGGGGGAGGATATGGAATGGAAGAATGTTAAAGATATTGTCGATTAGAATTAAGGAGAATTATTATAAGACAGTTTGGAGATGGTATTTAACACCTGTTAGATTTCACCAGATTGATAAAAAATTGCCCAAGAATTGCTGGAGGGGGTGTCAGGAGGTTGGGACATATTTTCATATGTGGTGGAGCTGTGAACAAGTACAAAAATTTTGGGTAAGGGTTTGTAAAGAAATAAGTGATATAATTGGAAGTAGGTTGGAATTAAACCCGAAGCTAGCTCTACTAGCAATATGGGATAGTAGGAATAAGGATGTAATAAATAAAGAATTGGTAAACAACCTCCTGGCACCTGTTAGAATACTGATTGCTAAAAATTGGAAAGGGCAACGAAGTTATACAATAGAAGAGTGGTATAAAGAAATTTGGGATTTAGCTTTGAATGATATGTTGACGTGTAAAATGAAAATAAAGAGGGGAATGTCCAGGAAGAGTGATTTTGGGGAGTGATTTTGAGTGATTTTGAGTGATTTTGAGAGTGTTTCCTTTTCTTCGCGGGAAGCGGGAGGGGGAAGAGGGGAAGACTGGGCCTCTGTGGAAAATTTTTTGAAACATCTGGTCCGATCCGATCCGACCAGCCTCCGATCCGATCCGATCCGATCCGACCCCCCAGGTCCGATTCCGATCCGCTATCCGATCCGATCCGGGGGGTCAGTGCACATCCCTAGTGTAAATTCAGGAGATATTTGTCTAGCATTGTGATAATGGGCATCTGTTCTGGCCTTTCTTTGTATTGCTACTGACCATGGTCTTGTTTATATGGCTAATAAACCAGAGATATAATGACACATTGTTAGATTAGTTTCTCATTGATAAACCAGAAGTTGAAACAAGCTAAGAGGTGCTAGTGAGAAGTGACAACAACAACCCTTTAGTCCATTTTGTTCCATGGCTAATGCTTAAAGGGTGATAGTATTTTATACTCTTTCTTAACACTAGGTTGCTAGTTTGTTGTACTAGATTTTTCGATACTTATCAACTGCTTCATTTGTTCAGTGGTAGTCGTATGCTAAATCTGTGAATATGGATATGAGAAAGGTGATGAGGAAAGAGTGTCAAATGTTAGGAAAGGTGAGACTATGGTCATCCAGTGAAGAATTTGCAGTCAGAAAAGATATGTGAGGGAAAGGGACACTGTATCACACAAAGTATAGCAAAAGCTTCAAAGTACAGCAAAAGCTACAAAAGTAGAAGTGAAGTTAATTTCAAAATCACTGAATGTCTCAGTGATTTTAACATTAGATGTTATATAGAACAGGTTTGTCTTAATTGTATGCTGTGAAATCAGATATGTGACCAAGGCCACCTTTGGGTGGGCATGTCCTTTTGAGGGCTGATGTCGGATATCAGGTGCTTCATGGACAATTCAATAGGCTGGCCTAGTGAATTGTGAGTTGAAAGCTTGGCAATTGTTGTGAGAAAGTCTGTCTCTGTTCTGTGCTTATCTGTGGCTGCGAGCCGAGGCCTTGAAGTTCCTTGAGAACTAATGTATGTTTAGAAAAGGTGGGGGGCTATATTGCAAGCTGTCTCTCACATAGTGTCGTCATCAAGAGGAGGTTGGCACATGAGTTTGGATTACAGGCCTGAAGCCTGTCTTGGAATTAGCCAGCCTCCATCCTATATAGTGGAACGAGCAAAGGGGAGTCCCTTTGCTAGGAATTCATCTGTTTGACTGTTCTACGGTTACCATCTGTTCTACGCTTGCCATGAAACTCCTCGTGTTTGGAATTCTATCTGGTTTGGAGATGTTGGATGCACTCTGTACATGTTCTGTTGCTACTTGGACTTGGAATTTCTAAGAACTATGCCATGAAAAGTGCTCTGAGGCTTTTCATAGATTTGGACTTGCAGATTACTGTTCTGGATTCGTGTTCTATAGCCTGCTTTCCCTGCATGGAGCCAAAGTACGGGCACAGGGAAGCTCTGAGGCTGATCGTTGCTGTTCTAGAATTGTGTGTGTGTTTGTGAGACCTGCGAGAGAGCCTCCGCTCAGAGCCTTTTGTTACAGGCAGAGGGGTTCCTAGGTCAAAGAGGTTCATCCTCTGACATCTTGCTTACGTGATCAGCTCAGTGTTCCTGGCAGGCTGATTCTGGTTTGGTACAAGATGGATCTGTGTACTGTCAGACTTCATGCACTTCTGTGCTGGGGTTTCTCCTTTCAGTTTAGCTCGTGTCCCTGATGAGTCAGTGTGTGTGGCCGCTGCTGACTGTTTCACATGGGACAGGGGCGAACTCTAAATGTCTCCCCCTGAGTGATTGCTGTTCGCATTCAGCCGTTGTACCTGAAAGCTATCTGGTCCGTCTTCAGCTTCAAGTGTGTGTATGCAGAAATGAAACCGTTATGCTTGAATTCCGTGTGATTTCACAATAAAAGAGGTCTCACCATTTTGGAGTGTGTCAGTTTGCCTAAAATTTGTGAGCAGAAGCCTGGGGTGGGCTTGCGTCATGACAGCTGGCCATGTTGGTGGGCATGCCCCCTTGGAGGCCGGCCATGTTGGTGGGCACGCCCCCTTGGGGCAGCCATGTTGTCCTCCTTTTTGGTTTCCAAAATATGGTCACCCTACCCATTCCAACTATAGAGACAGCATACTTAATTACACCTGCGTTTTTACAGGATTGTGATCTCAGAGCTGATTCACATGTTCATGTACATAAACCACTCATATCATTCCATGACTTCCAGATGAACAGATGAAGTCTATTGTACTGAACTTGGTTATACCTATGATGTTTGATCTTCTATAGTGGCACTACAAGTCCTGCTTTGGCATTAGAATCACAGCAAGCATTTTTGGTACAATACATGGGTTCTGTTTGTTTTTGCATCATCTTTTCTTTCATTTATTTTATTTTCTTTTAAAAGAAAGTTATAGTTGAGCAAGGAACAGTATGACAAAAACTGTCTACAAACACGACTTTTGTTGTTGAATTCAACATGTTTTTTTGAGTAATTTTTATTTATTTCAACATAATAACCATAACAACATAAAATACATACATAATCCTCTACAATCCCCCCGTGCACCCCCACCACATGAGACCTTCTCTTAATCATTCTTCATCTATCCAAAAGTTTATCGACTCTTTTGAAGGTTTTTGTCCCTTCCCCGATCTTAATACATATTCCAAAAAGGGACTCCATATTTCTCCAAAATCATTCTTACTGGACATTCCCCTCTTTATCTTCATTTTACAAGTCAACATATCATTCAAAGCCATATCCCATATTTCTTTATACCATTCTTCTATTGTATAGCTTCCTTGTCCTTTCCAATTTTTTGCAATCATTATTCTAACGGGTGTCAGGAGGTTGTTTACCAATTCTCTCTTAGTTATATTCTCCTTCCCTCTATCCCATGTTGCTAGTAGAGCAAGCTTTGGGTTTAACTCCAATTTACTTCCAATTATTTCACTTATTTCTTTAAACACCCTTTCCCAAAAATTTTGTACGTATTCACAGCTCCACCACATATGAAAATAGGTTCCAACCTCCTGGCAACCCCTCCAACAGTTTTTAGACACTTTTTTATCAATCTGGTGAAATCTAACAGGTGTTAGATACCATCTCCACACTATCTTATAAAAATTCTCCTTAATTCTAATCGACAACAGCTTTAACATTCTTGCATTCCACAACCTCTCCCAGTTATAATCATTAATTTTTTCCTTTACATCTTCTTCCCAAATCTTTTTTATAGCTTCAAGTGAATCTTGAAAATCCTCATCTATCAATATTTTATATATCTCACTAGTCAATCCTTTCTTAGTTCTAATTTCTTCTTTTCTTCCTTTTAATTCAATTAAATCTTCAAATCTTGTATTATTTCTACATTCCTTATTTTTCAATTTCCATTCCTGAGTCCATTTTCCCAATTGTATACATTTAAACCATGCTATCTTTTGACCTTTTAATATCTCTTTAATTTGGTCATTATCCTTCATATTTTCCATCCATTTCCTTAACTTGATTATTTCCTGGTCTTTCAATCTCGCTTCTATCTCCGCTTTTAATACCCTTGGGAAGTTTCCCGCTACTACCACTGGGGCAAGTGGAGAATCTCCTGGTATCAACTTCCCCCTAAATTTCTCCCAGATCTCTACAATATTTTTCATCAATGGGTTGTCCAGTCCCTTCAAATCTTTCTTTTGAATTTTAAGAAAAAATATATTTTTCAATTTATAATCTATTTCCCCTGCTTGCATTTCCAACCACTCAAGGTCTTCCTCCCCTAAAATACAATTTATAACATATCTTAACTGATTAGCAATATAGTAATACTTAATATTTGGAAGTCCTAAACCTCCTTTCTTTTGAGCCTTATACCATAACCCTTTATTAATCCTAGCTCTCTTATCCCCGTTACAATATGCGTTAATCATATTTTGCCAACTTTTCAACTCCACATCTGATATTTTAATTGGTAACATTCTAAACAAAAAATTAATCTTAGGTAAAATCTTCATTTTAATAACCGCTATTCTACTAAACCAAGAATATTTTAATTTCCTATATACCTCTAATTTCTCCCCTACCTGTTTTTTTAAAGCTACAAAATTAAGTTCGTCTAGCCTATCTAAATCTTTATCAATATTAACTCCTAAGTAACGTACTATATTTTTAAGTCTAAGACCTAACTTAACCTTACCTTCTTCCAGCTCTTCCTTATAATTAAATAACATCATTTCTGACTTTTCCCAATTTACTTTTAATCCCGTAATTTCTCCAAATTCTCTCAAATGCTTCTTAATCACCTCTCCGCTCTCCAGAGGATCTTCTACTGTCAGTAATGTGTCAACATATTCATTTTAATCTTCTCCTTTCTTCCTATCCCCTTCACTCTTTCGTCTTCCCTTATAACATTTGCCAATATTTCTATTACTATTGCAAATAAAATTGGTGAAAGAGGACATCCTTGCCTAGTTCCTCGAGCTAGTGTAATCTGTTGCGTTAACCCATCATTAACCATTATTTCAGCTTTGTTATTTTTATACAACTTATCAATCACTCCCATAAATTTATCTCCAAACCCAAATATTTTTAATATTATTTTAAGTGCTGGCCATTCCACGCAATCAAAGGCTTTGAATATATCCAATGCTAATAAACCTGCTTTTAAATTCCTTTTTTAAATAATATTAATTATATTTAAAACTCTTCCAATTAAATTAGGCATTTGCCTGCCAGGAATAAATCCACACTGGTCTTTTTTAATATATTTAGAAATAAATGTACCCATTCTTTTTGCCATTATTGCTGTAAAAATTTTTGAATCTTGATTTATTAAAGAAATTGGTCTATAGGATGCTGGGTCTGTCAAATCCTTACCTGGTTTCGGAATTAATATAATCAGGGAGTGATCCCACGACGGCGGGGTCTTTCCCCCTTCTATTATGTTATTAAATAAGTTCTTTAATCTTGGTATTAATAATTCTTTAAAAATTCAACATGTTTTGATGTTGATAATTTTAGGGATGAGTGAACTCAGGGAGTGTTCGCCCTGCTGCTGCCTGCCCCCCCCCACTGAACGAGCTCCTGCCAAGCACTCATGAGGTTTGCATGCACTTTGGCAGGCATCCACCCTGACTTCTGGCCTTTTCCCCCACTGCATCAGCATAGGGGAGAGGGAGACATGTGCTTTCCAGAAGCTCTGGGAAGTCCACATTTCCCCCCTCTATGGTAATGGTGGCTGCCATTTGCATGGGTGGGAATGTACACTTCCTGGGGCTCTGTAAAGCAAGTGTTCCCCCCTGCATTAATGGTGGCTGCCATTAATGTTGGGGGCTGGGGGAAGGAAGGGGCAGAAGCACTCAGGCATGGGCTTGTAAGCATTCAGGCATGGATCCATGCTAGGGCTGAGCGTGTCCATTTGGGTCCACGAGAGCCAGACGTAGGAGGTCTATTGCCCTCGTGGACCAAGTCAGACACTCATGCCATCCCTAATAAGAATTATGTACTAGAGAAAACAACAACCAGTTTTGTAGACTTCTATCCCATCATCATTTGTTTAGAAATATATAACATTGACAGTCTCAGTAAATCGACTGACACATCTTTTTTACATGTGCTGGATATTTAGGCAGTGCTGTGTTGGCCCTATGGATGTCACGAGTGTCTGGTTGGTTCCACAAGAGCAGTGGACACTTTCCCCATGTTCTCCCCTCACAGACTCAAATACAGGGCATCCCATGCCCAAGGCTTCTGGGATTGCACCCTTCCCCCCCCCATTGCATTAATGGCATGCCAATGGGGACCTTAATTGCATTAACAGGAGCATTAAGGCCCCCATTGGTGCAGGGGGAGGAGGAAACATGCACTTTCCGGAGCCTGGAAAGCACATGCCTCCCCCAACTGAGCTAATGGCAACCACCATTAGTGCAGAGGGGAATGCGCACCTTCCAGAGGCTCCAGAAAATGTTCGTCTCCCACACATACCTATATGGCCTTTAAGGCTCCCATTGGTGCTGAGGGGGAGGGAATGTGCATTTTCTGGATGCTCCTGAAATTGCAGTGGGGGAAAGGGCTGGAAGCCAGGGTTGGTGCCTACCAAGCGCTTGCGAATCTCGTGAGCAACAGTGGGTGGGCAGCGGTGTCAAGGCAAACACTCCCCGAGTTCACTCACTCCTAGGCCCCTAATTCTGAGATTACAAAAAAGATGCTAGTGAGGTGAATTCGTTATCTATAGGATTTATGACTCTTCCTATGGCTAACAAGCTGTTGTCAATGTCAAAGATCATTAGATGGAATGGCCTGTTAAATTTAATTTCAGGGAATGGAGACTGTAATGCCCGTTCAGAAACAGTGCTAGATGCAGCTTCAATGCCATTTTCATGGACATTCAAAAAGGTTTTGTGAATAGCCTGGAAAGGAAATAAGAAAGAATTACTGTAGGCCAGTGACACTGATTCCATTATATGGTCTAGTACTGATCTTTTAAAACTATGGAATCCATGTATTATCTTAGGAGACTTTGATATGTTGTCATTTCATACTCCCATAAATATCACTCTCCCATCCAGAGTATGACCTAAAGAAACATATATAGCACAATATGCATTGTAGCAACTAGAATTGAAATGCATTTACTGTATCATGTGACTAGTTTTGTTATGTGTACGTTGTGAGATAACCATGAGTAATGGAATATGTTCTTGGAAATGGAGGGAGGCTGCCACGAATGGGTTGATCAAGTGCTAGAAGCAGCATGTAGCTTAATTTAGCAGGGATACCTCCATCTGGGCATTACTGGTATCAGTGGCAGATCTGGTTACATTGAGAAAAACAGGAATAGCCATATGACCAGATGTACCTGCTTCTGGGATTGTCCCTGGGCAGAAGTGTGACATTCCGGGACATTGCGCTCATTGCGGGCACCATTTTTTAAAAAACGTAAAGGACCCAGTAGCATGGAGGTGAAGGTAAGGACCCCCCCTTGCATGCGTCCCCCCGCTGCCATCCTGAAAGTGGCGGACCTGCTTTCCCCCCTACCTCCATGGGCACAGAGCCATGCCGCACGGCTCCATGCCCATTTCAGGTGCCACGCTTACACCAGAGTAAGCGGGCACCAGGCGGCCACACCTCCTGTGGTCTCGGGACGGCCCCAAGACCACATGAAGAATCTAGTTTTCCCAGGATTTCTTCATCCCTGGGAAAACTTGTGCCCATCTCCCCCTGCCTCCAGAAGTCCCTGTGCATCATTTGGATACACCGGGAGCACCCAGGGACAACCCCGGGGAAAATCCCTGGTGTGGAAAGGGCCTTAGCTAAAGCTTGTTATTCCCTTACACTGAGCAATAAAAATGTATTCTTTGATACTATATTTGTGTTGTCTGGCTTGAGGGAAGTTTCAGAGACCGCTACCCATATACTTTAATTCTTGAAGCCCAAAACACTTGGTAAAGTGTGTAAATCTATCACTGAGTGGGTTCTGCTCTTTAAAGCCATTGTATTCTCTCTTGATCTGGTCAATCTCTCAGATACTTTTACAGGTGTTAGTCAGATGGAGTGAGAAGCAGTTAATCATTAGGGATGTGCACTGACCCCCCGGATCGGATCGGATAGCGGATCGGAATCGGACCTGGGGGGTCGGATCGGATCGGATCGGACCGGAGGCTGGTCGGATCGGATCGGACCAGATGTCCGATCCGGATCGGACGCCATTTTGAATGCTTTTTCCCATAGCCAAGTATTGTTTTACAAAAACGCCTATAACATTTTCATTTTTAAAGATAGAAGGATGAAACTTGGGCACATTGTAGACTGGTTAGGGATAGTTATCTGTGAGAAATTTCAGAAAGATTGGTGCATGCATTTTGTGGCAATTAATTTTTTAATAAATACCCAGGAATGCCTATAACTTTGTCATTTTTAAAGTTACACACATGAAACTTTGCCACATTGTAGGGGGTACCTTGGGACCTAAGTGTGTGAAATTTCAGAAACGTAGGTGCTTGTCTTGTGTGGCAATTAATTTTTAGAAAAATGGGTAGTAGTGGGGTAAATACAGTTACACCTCCCATTTTTTTATTTTTGAAGATACAAACAGGAAACTTGGGCACATTACAGGCACCACTTGCCTTGATAAGTGTGTGAAATTTCAGAAACATTGGAGCTTTCCTTGTGTGGCAATTAATTTTTGAAACAATGATGAAAGAAACACCTATAACTTTGTCATTTTTAAAGTTACACACATGAAACTTTGCCACATTGTAGGTGGTACCTTGGGACCTACGTGTGTGAAATTACAGAAACATAGGAGCTTGCCTTGTGTGGCAATTAATTTTTAAATAAATACCCAGGAATGCCTATAACTTTGTCATTTTTAAAGTTACACACATGAAACTTTGCCACATTGTAGGCGGTACCTTGGGACCTATGTGTGTGAAATTTCGGAAACGTAGGTGCTTGCCTTGTGTGGCAATTAATTTTAGAAAAATGGGTAGTGGTGGGGTAAATACAGTTACGCCTCCCACTTTTTTATTTTTGAAGATACAAACAGGAAACATGGGCACATTACAGGTACCACTTGGCTTGATATGTGTGTAAAATTTCAGACAGCTGGGTCCAGGCATGTGGTGGCAAGGTATTTTTGAAACAATGAGGAAAGAAATGCCTATAACTTTTTTATTTTAAAAGTTGGAAGTCTGAACATTGCTCACTTTGTAGATGGGTTAGGGGTAGATATGTGTCAGAAATTTCAGAATTATAGGTCCAGGCATTTGATGGCTATGGAATTTTTAAATTAAATGTTTCAAAAAATTTTCCACAGAGGCCAGGTCTTCCCCTCCCGCTTCCCGCGAAGAAAAGGAAACACTCTCTCGTCTCGATCCCTTTGATCCTTGCTAGTATCCATTACAGGGCTCGTGTTTCCTTTCCTACTTTCACTTTTCAAGCAGAACGGCTGAGCCTAGCTGAGTTTTGCAGCCATGCGTGCAAGGAAGGATCACTCTCGTCTCGATCCCTTTGATCCTTGGTAGTATCCATTACAGGGCTCGTGTCTGCTTGAGTACAAAGTGAAAGGTAAGGGCCCCCCTCCCCCCCTCCGCGCGCCCCCTCCTCCCCTCCACGCACCCCCTGCTTACCTTCCTGGCCCGTCCGCTCCCATTCGGCGCCGGCGGCTACTACCAGCGGGCTCCGTGGCCTGCTCTAGAGTAGCGCGCCGGGTGATGACATCACCCGGCACGCCACCCTGGAGCAGGCCGCGGAGCCCGCTGGTAGTAGCCACCGGCGCCGAACGGGAGCAGACGGGCCGGAAAGGTAAGCGCCCCCCTCCTCCCCCCCCGCTGTCCACTTTCATCGGCGGGCGCCCGCTGGCACCCACCAATGGAAGCGGCGGTGGGCGCCAGTGGGCGCCCGCCGATCCGCCGATCCGCCGAACCGGTTCGGAGCCTTTTCGGACCAGTTCGGATTGGATTGGCCAATCCAGCTGTCAGATCGGAAATTGGATAATTTATTCGATTTCCCACTGGACCGGACTCGGATCGTGGATCGGGTCCGATCCAGTGCACATCCCTAATTTTTACACCACCCAATAGCCGAAGCTTTCGATGTAATTGACTGTGGTATCCTTCTGGGGTGACTCTCTGAGCTGGGAGTGGGAGGTATTGCATCGCAGTGGTTCCACCACTACTTGGATGGATGGCTCCAGAGGGCCCCATGGACTCTCCAGTATGGGGTTCCTCAGGGGTCAGTTTTGTCCTCCAAACTATTTAACATCTACATGAAGCTGCTGAGTGGGGTCATCCAGAATTTTGGAGTACGTTGCCATCAGTACACTGATAACACATAACTCTTCTCCTTTTCATCTTCATCAGGTGAGGCTGTGGATGTGCTGAATTAGTGCCTGACTGCAATAATGGACTGGATGAAAGCTAATAAACTGAAACTCAGTCCAGAAAAGTCTGAGATGCTGTTAGTGAGTGGTTCTTCTGACCAGATGGAAGATGTTCAATTTGTTCTGGATGGGCTGGCACTCCCCTTGAAGGAGCAGGTTCATACCTTGGGAGTTCCCTTGGATCTATCTCTGTCACTTGAGGTTCAGGTGGCTTCAGTGGGTCAGAGCGCCTTCTACCATCTTTGGGTATTGGCCCAGCTACTCCCCTCTCTGGACAGTGATAGCCTAGTTTCAGTCACTTATGCTCTGGTAATCTCCAAGTTAGATTACTGCAATGCACTGTACATGGGGCTGCTCGTGGAGACTGTTAAGAAGCTGCAGCCAGACTAATAACTGGAATCAGAAGGTCTGAGGACCTAAGACCAATTCTGGCCTTGCATTGGTTTCCTGTATGTTTCTGAGCCTGATTTAATGTGCTGGGTTTAACCTATAAAGCCTTACATGGCTTGTGAACACAATACCTGATGGACCACCTCTCCCAACCTGAACATATCCAGATACTACAAACAACATCTGAATTGATGTAAACCACCCAGAGATTTTTAGCAATTGGGTAGTATAAAAATGAAATGAAATAAATAATCCATAACCCCAATTCCAAGGAAGCCGTTTCAGTGCTAAACTGGTGTATGTCAGCAGTAATGGACTGGATGAGGGCAAACAAATTGAAGCTTAATCCAGAGGTGCTCCTGGTCAGTCGAAAGGCAGATCAGGGAATAGAGATTCAGCTTGTGCTGTGTTACACTCCCCCGGAAGACACAGGTTCGCAGCTTGGGTGTACTCCTGGATTCATCCCTGAGCATGGATGCCCAGGTTTCAGCAGTGGCCAGGAGTGTATTTGTACAGTTAAAGCTAGTGCTCCAGCTGTGCCCATTCCTAGTGATGTCTGACATGACCACAGTGACACATGCCTTATTTACAATCCTTTTGGATTACTGTAAGGCACTCTATGTGGGGCAGCCTTTGAAGAGTGTTCGGAAACTTCAGCTGGTTCAAAGAACTGCAGCCAGATCATTGACTGGGGCTGTTTACAGGAAGCATTCAACTCCCCCTGTAAAAACAGTTCTACTGGCTTCTAGTCTGTGTCTGGGCATAATTCAAAATGCTGGTTATGACCTATAAGGCCCTATATGGCTCAGGTCCAGGTTGTCTGAAAGACCGTATTCTCCCTTACAAGCCTGCCTGTCCTCTGAGATCTTCAGGGGAGGTTCTTCTCTCAGTCCCACCACCATCACAGGCATGCCTGGTGGGAACGCATAAGAAGGCCTTCTCGGTGGCTGCTCCAAGACTCCAAAACTCCCTTTCCAAGGAAGCTAGACTGCCTCCCTCCTTGCTATGCTCCCAGAGGCAGGGAAAAAATCTTTTGTTCCGGCAGGTCTTTGGAGAATAGTCTGGACCCCTGCTTTTGCATTGTTTATGTATTAGAATTTTTTAACTTATTATTTGTATTTTAAATGTTTTAAATATTTTCCATAGCAGCATGTTTTACATGTTTTAATTTGTAAAGCTGCCTTGAGTACCAGTATTGGGAAAAATGCAGGATTTAAAAATAATAATAATAATAATAATAATAATAATAATAATAATAATAATAGGAATGCACCATTTTCACAGCAGCCACCCACTGGGTCAACATAGGGAAGCTGGAATAAGGAGGAGTTCCGTGGAGAACTGTGAACAGGGTAGGGAGGACTATGTTTGGAAGTATTCATGTATGAAGAAGAACTCAGAGAGATGCAAGTCCTCTACTTGCCCCGTTATATTTCTTTATAGCTGAGACAGAAATGTTAAGAACATAGGAAACTGCCTGATTCATCCTGCCCAGTGTTGTCGACACTGACTGGCAGCAGCAGTTCTTCAGGATTTCAGGCGGGAGTTTTTCCTGGCATACCTCGAGATGCAGGGGATAGAACCTGGGACCTTCTGCATGCAGATCAGATGCTCTACCACTGAACTACGCCCCCTTCCCCTGTGACCTAACGTTCATATGAAAGCAAATGCAGAATATTTGGTTCAATGCTTGTAGCATGATACATTTTAAGACACATACCTTGGAAACCTTCAGGTTAGGTGCCCCAGTAATTCCAGTCAGGTCTGCAAGGTCTGTGAATGCATCTGTAATACCCAATCTACTTAATACTCTTTTGAGATCATAGCTTCCAGAAATTGAAAACCTTGGAAGAAAGAGATGAAATCTCCTGTTGAAAAACGAAGCAAAGGATTGTGAGTCTTGGAGAAATTCTATAATACATAAAAGACATACTGTATAGCAGGGGTAGACAACTTCAATGGAGGGGGGGCTGAATTACCACCACCAGAATCCAGCACAGACAACACTTCTTCTCCACCATCATCGTAAGTGGTCAAAGCACCACCAGAAGCAGCCATCTGGCTGGATTCCCAATAACTATGATGGGAAATATGGTGCTTACACAGCACATGACTTATTTCATGGCAAAATCACCAGGATAGGCATGGTCAGGCACCTGTAGAGTTCTTGTCCACTGACAAGAGCTTCCTGGAGTTGTTTGTTCTCTTCACCATTGCAACCTGCTTATTCCCCTGCTTCTTGATCAGGCCCAGACAAAAATGGTGGTGAAATGGAGGAGCAGTAGATGGTAATGCCTACTTGCTCACTGGCTTTCTACCTCTCAAGCAAACATGAGGTAGCATGCAAAGATGAAGCAAAGGATGAGGAACAAGCGCAGATGTTGACAAGGGTGATAAGAAGGTAGACTCACTGAGGGAGGGGGCCCATTGTGGGCTTCTTCCCCAGGGCCCTCAAAACCTTCAAGCCAGCATAAACATTTCTGCAGAGAAACAAGGTGCATAAAGATATTGTGCCCTGTTCTCATTGTATCCAAAGGGAGGGAAACTACCTATGCCAGCTAAATGTTGGCATAGGTAAGGAGCCCAACCTGGGGCTATACTGAGAGAAGTGGGCTTTGTATGCGGTGAATAAAAGCCTGCCCCAACCCACCATAAAAATGCATCTCTAACACCATGATATAGTTTTTATTACTGGCAAAAACAAACACTGCCAGTGGTTCTCATAAGTCAACAGGGCTGTCTGCAGTCAAACTGATGCCTACATATCCCACCCAATCACCCCGGAACTTGTCTCCCAAGATCTTTCCTCCATGGAGATCAGGACTGAATGGACAGGTCTCCCTCTCTTTGATTAAATCATGTAACATAATAACAACTCTGAAGTATACTAGGCTGAGATATGCTGAGTGGTTCAATGTCATCAGAATCAAAGTATCCCCAGTCCAGATCGAACATTGGGCCCAATACAGCACACTGGCTTACCGTAGTCTCAATGAATTCACCCATTTTAACAGAACGTCTCTCCCCAGAGCATCTTCCACCTGCTTCAGTTTCCCTGGGTCAGGCAGAACAAACAATGCTGAAGCGCTGCCCTTATAAGGGATCTGCACCACCTTGCAGGACAGTTCTCGATCATAGTAAGCCTTATATATGACATCTCTGTTCATCATAGGAACTCTCACTGTAGTGTTCTCATCCACAAAGAAGTCATCTTCTTTAGTTAAGTAAGGATCAAATGGATTTTCCCAGTGAGCTTGTGAAAAGTACAACAACAGAATAGTGGTTATTGCGGGAAAGTGGAGTGCAGGAAATAACGAGGCAGACACAAAGTTTGGGTTTAAACAGGGTCACATTTATTGATGAATTGCAGAAGGGTAACCTAAGCGGGCACCTTCCATCAAAGCATGTTCAAGAACCATTGCAATTAATATCAGGTGAGTCATTCTTGGCCAGGGTGTGTCGTGGAAACTTTGCCATGCCCTGGCTCCCCCTTCTGGGGTAGGAGGCCTTCCGGTGTCACCCCAGCATGTGCTGCAAAACTCCGAGTGGGTGAGGAAGGTTAGCCTCAATGGTAACCCTTATCTCACCACCTGGGCTGCAAGACTCACAGGTGATGAGCCTCAGGCATTACCAATCACCGTTAAGTGCCTTAGAATGCTCACCAACGCTCTCAAAGGTGAAGATGCCTATGCCTAACAGCCACCAGGTGTGACAAGCCTTATGCTTTGTCACCCCCCCCATCTGCACAGAATGACCTCTCGCAGACCCTTCTGCAATCCATCAAGAACACAACATTGCCGAGGTCCGACAGGTGGACTCCATCCGGCCTATATAGCTCCCTCCGCGCTCTTTTTTTAAAAAATGATTTAATTAATTTTTATACAATAACATAACGAAACACATAAACATATCACTTATACATCATATGACTAACAATATAAAACTAACATAATTCACCTAACTAGTGCACCCCACCCCCCTGGGACCAGCTACATTTTTATATACCATATTTATTATTAATCATTCTTCCAAAACTGCATAGATTCACCTGACAATGCACACCCCTTCCCCTTTTTTAATATATATTCCACAAATACTCCCCATATATCTCCAAATTCATTTTTCCTTAATATCTCTCTTTTAACTTTAACATTATTTGTTAACTTATCATTTATAGCAATATTCCACACTTCTTTATACCAGTCTTCTATTTGGTAGTTGCCTTGTACTTTCCATTGTCTAGCTATTATTAACCTCGCTGTAGTCATTAAATTTGAAATTAACTCTTTAACATTTTGCTCTCCTTCTCCTTTATCATAAATTGATAATAAAGCTATCCTAGGACATATCTTAAAGTTTAAGTCTATTATCTTTTTAACTTCTTCAATTACTTTTAACCAAAATATTTGCACATATTTATACATCCACCACATATGAAACACGTTCCAATTTCCTGGCAACCTCTCCAACATAGCTTCGAATGTTTCTTATCTATTTGATTTAATTTTACCGCTGTTAAATACCATCTCCATACTATTTTATAATAGTTTTATTTTATTCTTAATGACATAGTATTCAAATTCCGCAATTTCCAAATTTCCCCCCAACTTTGATCATTTACTTGTTCTTTTAAATCTTCTTCCCATAATACTTTCAAATAATTTTGCTTCTCTTCACCTTCTACCAAGATTTTATAAATTTCACTTACCACCCCTTTAATATTTTTATTTATATCCTCCTCTTCTCGCATTATAATCATCTTCTCAAATTTTGTAAAAGTTCGAAGCTCTTTATTGTTCTTTCTCTATTTAGCCATCCATTGTTCTAATTGGATAACTTTAAACCATGCTATTTTGTTTCCTCTCAATACTTCTTCTAATTACTCTTTATTACTCATCTTTTCCAACCAATCCTTTATTTTAAAAAATTTCTGTTCTCTAAAAATCATATTCTTAATCTTAACTCTATATTTTTTACTAAACTCCTGTTCCTTCTCTTTCATATAGTTGAATAATACCATTTCTGATTTATCCCAGTTAACTTGCAACCCAGATATTTCCCCAAACTCTTTCAAATGTAATTTTATTTTCTCCATTTTTTCTATTGGATTCTCAACTGCTATTAAAGTATCATCAACAAACTAACTAATTTTTACTCTTTCTTTATTACCTATCCCAGTAAAATTCTTGTCTTCTCTAATTGTATTAGCTAAAAGCTCTATAACTGTAGCAAACAAAATTGGGGAAAGAGGGCAACCTTGCCTGGTATCTCAGGCTAAGGAAATTTGTTGCATTATTCCATTGTTTACCGTTACCACAGCATTATTTCACAAATAAAGTTGATCTATCACACCTCTAAATCTTACTCCAAACCCTAACCTTTCTATTATTATTTTTAAAGCTGGCCATTCCACACAATCAAAGGCCTTAAAAATATCCAAAGCCATCAGGCCTGCCTTCAATTTATTATTCTTGATTATATTAATCATATTCAATGCTCTTCCAATTAAATTTGGCATCTGTCTCCCTGCTATAAACCCGCATTGATCTCTTTTAATATATTTATACATAAAAGTATTCATTCTTTTTGCCATTATCGCTGTAAATATCTTAGCATCTTGATTTATTAAGGAAATAGGTCTATATGATCCTGGATCTGACAGATCTTTATCTGCTTTTGGAATCAATACAATCAAAGACTGTTCCCATGATGGTGGGATCCCATCTCCTTCTAATATCTTATTATATAACCGTTTCAATTTCGGTATTAACATTTTCTTAAATATTTTATAATATTCTGGTCCCAACCCATCTAATCCTGGGGATTTCCCCCCTTTTAATTTGTCAATAATTTCTCCTATCTCTTTTTCTGAGACCTCCCTCTCCATTAACTCTTTATCTACCACTTGCAATCTAATCTTTAAATGCTTCTCCACATATTCCTCAATCTTTTCTTGTGACCCTCCTCCTGCGGTATATAATTTCTGATAAAAATCATAGAATATCTCCAATTTATCCTTCATCAAATTGCAACTCTTCCCTAATTTATTTCTGATTGTTCCAATTAAATTTTTTGTCTTTTTTGATTGTGTAGATCTGGCCAGCATTTTAGAATTCTTATTACTATATTCAAAAAATTCTCTTTTCAAATATATTAAATTTCTCTGAGCTTCCTCCAATTCCTCTTTCTCTAATTCTTTTTTTTTTTGCTTGTAATTGTGCAAAGATCTGTTTATTCCTGTGCCTTATAAATTCCATTTCCAAATCCTTAATTTCTTCTTCCAAATTTTTCTTATCCTTTTCTTGTTGTCTTCTCAATTTACAATTCTCTCTAATACAAATCCCTCTCGTTACTGCTTTCATTGTATCCCAAAGTATAGCTTGATTATAAACCCTTTTTCATTAATTTCCCATATACTTTGTATTTCCTTTTCCATTTTTTCAATTATACTTTTATAATTAAAAATTCTTGTATTTAATTTAATCTCCACCTTTCTGCCTCCTTGTAATTTTTCTTAACATTAATATCAATATTCACCAATGCATGATCAGTTACTTTTATCAATCCTATATCACTCTTTATTATTCTAGAAAACAAATTCTTTGACACAAAAACATAATCAATCCTTGAGTAAGTCTTATATTTTGCTGAGTAAAAGGTAAATCTCTGTTGATCTCTATTCATTGCTCTCCACACATCTATTAAGTCATTTTCATTCATAATCTTACCCAAACCTGTAAGGTTATTACATTATTCTTCTGGTGTGGGGTTAGACTTATCTTTCTGTTTGTTTACTACCATATTAAAATCGCTCGCTATTATAATATTTCCCTTTTGAATATCTTCCATGTCTTCAAAATTTCCTTTATAAAATTCCATTTGATTATTATTAGGTGCATAAACATTAATTAATGTATATTCCTCTTCCCCCACAGCCCCTTGCAACATTATGTATCGGCCCACAGAATCCTTCTTTATCTTCTGTATTTTGAATCCACATTTTTTAGTTATCATTATTGCCACCTGCCTGGCTTTTGAAGTTCCGTAAGCTTTCTCATATATAACCGACCATCTTAATTTGAGCTCATTAACCCCTTCTTTTGACTGATGTGTTTCTTGAATAAAAATTATATCCGCCTTATCTTTATTCAATAATGCCTCCACTCGTTTCCTTTTAAGCACCGATCCTAGCCCGTTGACATTCAAAGTTGTAACTCTTAATTTACCCTCCATATTATCAGTTTCATTCCCCTTTGCCAGTCCCCTATTGTGCTACACATATTCACATAAACCCCAACAAAAACAATAACAATAACAATTCCCCCCCCCATTTCCCCCCAGGATTGACCCCGGCCATGGCTTTTTTAAAAAAAAACCAACGGGGGGGAGGCACCTTCGGGACCTCTGGTTGATAGTAGTCAGCAGATCCCCTTTTCCTCCCGATATCATTTTACTTCATCCCTTGTCCTGTTGTTATCCGCTCCCAGTTCCATTACTGTGAGCCTCCTACTGCTCCCAACTCTTCTCCTTGATCTTCTTTTCCACGCTGCTGAGGGTCAACTCCTCCTTGTAATCCCAACTGATTCAGCAACTCCATCCCTTGCTCCATTGATGTTATTTTGTAGAATTTTTTCTCATATGTAAATTTCAAATAAGTCGGGTAACCCCAACTATAATTAATCCCGTTCCTCTTTAGAACATCTGTGCATGGCTTCACTTCACGTCTCCAATTCAGTGTTTGAGGACACAATCATTATACACTTGTATTGGAGTATCGTGGTATCTCAGTTGACCATTCCCTTGTCTTATTGCCGTCATCAGAAGCTCCTTTTTATAATAATTTGTAAATTTCACCACCATGTCTCTTGGAGTCACACCTCTTCTTCTGTAGGAAATCCTATGCACACGCTCGATGTCTTCTGGCTTCCAATCTGTACTTGGAGCTATACTCGTTAGCCACTCCATAATTTTACCTCTCAGGATCCTTGGAGTCTCTGCCGAATCTTCTGGAAAAAAATTAATCCTTATATTGGATCTTCACTCCTGATCTTGAATAGCAATCAATCTTAAATCCATTTGTTGTGCCATGGTGCTTTGCTCTTTTATTTTCCTTTTATTTTCTTCAATTGCGTCATCTACACGCTGGAATCTCGAATTTATTGCTTTTAATTCATCTTTAACCTGCTTCAAGTCATCCTTTATGTCTTGAGTTGATTTGCCAATTTCTTCTGTCACTTCTTGCACTATTTTGCTCTTTAGACCTTGAGTCAGAAGTTCATTATTTTGCATCAACACGCCCTGAAAGCTTATCATCATTTCTTCTGAAGATAACTGCTTAGACTTGGCAGTCGCTCCTGTTTCCTTAGAAACAGCTCCCGCCTTTCTTCCATTTCCGGTTTGAAGTGATTCCACGCTCGCTGCTCTCTTCCCCCCTCCCTTCTGGGGGCTATCTGGCAAGTTTCCTTCTTCAATTGCAGCCCTTTCTAAGCGAAAAAAGGTTTTATCTGAAGGGGCCGCTCTCCCAGTTCTGGTCCACAAAGGTAATTGTTCTTTTTTTATAACCTTTACGCATTTGGCATCCAGCCAAGCTTCTTCCGAGTGCAACGGCTCTTATCTCTTAAAATTTATGCCTCCAGCGTATGCAGTAAAGCTTCCCACAGATCCCAGAGTTTTTTACTCACAGTTCAGTTTGTCTTTCAAGGGGATTTCTTCTCTTCAAGAGTTTTGCATCAGGAGGCTGCCAAATCTGCCGGCTACTCCATCGGCCCCCAAGCTCCGCCTTCCCCTCCGCGCTCTTAAAATCATTGAATGGTTAATACTCCCATCACCCTGGGATCCCAAACTGCGAAAGATTTCCCCATTCACTTTTCTGCACGCACGCTCCAAACCCCGTGGATCACAGGGTTCCTTCCAACGAAGTCGTGGGATAATACATGACCAAATAATAACTATACCAGGCCAACAGTATCTAATAACTTGGAAATCTGCTAACGCCTGTAGGACCAAAGCCTTGCCCTTTAACTTCCCCAAATCATTTCCTCCCAAATGGAGTTACAACACCTGTGGTGGAGGTAGAGCCACACGCCACTGGAATAGCGTTGGGAGGAATTGCTCCCATCTCATACCCCGTCTGCCAAACCACTGGATATTAGCCATTCGGCTCAGGCCCAACTGAGTCCTGATGCTGGTCCTGGATGCCCTCCTTCTGGCCCAGAAAATGTAACTGTGCCCGCAGATGAGGACACACACAGGGGCTTGGCCCAATGGCTAATCTAAAAGTAAACACAGTAGAGTCAAATCACTTTCAACACCCGCTATTTGGGTAGATGGCACACGTAAGACTGATAGGACTGTGATCGCCACCTGCCCAGTGCCTGAATCCGCTCGGTTGGCAGGCCCATCACAGCTGCGGTAGAGGCAGCCCCTATACAGAAAGAATGTGTTCCAAATTGAAAACCAACTAAACCCAAACTATCCAAAGTTTTTGTGACAACCGAAAACTGAAATTTCATCAAAGGCGAGCCATCTCTGTGGCAGAACAGGAATCCGGGATCCATTCCTCGCCGCTCCAGAAAAGCCGGTAAAGCAAGAATGGGGCATAGGTCATGCTCTGTAGATGAGTGTAATATGATTATTTGTCCCTTACCCTTTTGATCTGTCTTGGATTGACTTAAATTAATATTAACTTGCTGTGAATGAAACTGAATATCCCTAAATTGAAGCGCACACCTGGACAAATCTCCATTAGACGCAGCTAATAGTTTGGAAATCCAAAAGGCCCCGAAAAAGGCCGTTAGAGCTGCTGCATGGAAGAGAAGATCCTCAAAAAGGGAAGAACAGAAACAATGCCACCTTACCTTCAAGCCAATTAAAATATCTGGAGACAATGGGCTCCTTGCAACAGGTACTGTGGGGGATTCTTTTGCCCAACTGCTCAAGGCTCGCCTTATTCTGAAATCTGCTGTGTTATCTTGCAGCCCCTGGCTCTTTGAACAGAAGGCAAGGGCCACTAGCTTATCACTGATTGTGCACGCAGCAAGGCCTTTCCTTCTCTCTGCAAAACAGTACTTCAGGAGATTATCTACTGGTATGGGCCATTCCTGAATCAATGAACTACTTGCTCTAAACCTCTGAAACTCCCTACTTGCCTTTTAATATGCTGATCGGCTACTCGGGGCAATGGACTGCCACACAGCTCTCTCTATTTCATCCTGCCAATGTCCCAGAGAACTGACGGCAACACCTCTGGTCTCGCTCTTGCCCCTGGTGCCAGGTCTCGAAATCTCCCTAACTGCCGATGCGATAAAGCATCAGCAATGGAGTTGTCCAGGCCCAGGATATGGCGAGCATGAAACAGAATGTTATGTCGGAGGCAACGCAATGTGAATGCCCTAACTAATGTCATAACTCTATCATTCTTGGAGGACAAAGTATTAATTACCTGGACTGTGGACTGATTGTCACACAAGAAATGCACAACACAATTCCTTAACTCAGTGGCCCACACATGAACGGTGACATAAATAAGGAAGAATTCCAAAAAAGTCAGATCTTTACATATATCAGAAGTCTGCCAATCAATGGGCCAACTTTCGGCATACCAACGGTCGCTCCATATCACACCAAAACCTAAGGCCTCTGAAGCATCGAAATGTATCTGCATTTCTGCCTCCAAAAGTAACTCTTTCCTCCAAAATGATACCCCATTGAATTCCTCCAAGAATGATAGCCACACTGCTATATCATCTCTCATGTTTTAGTAACTCTAACCTGGTGATGTGGGCAAGAAAGCCCTTTCATAGCATTACAAAGCCTACACAGAAATGCCCGTCCCGGGGCCATGACTCTGCAGGCAAAATTAAGGTGGCCTATTATCTCCTTCATTTGTCTCAATGTCGCTTTTTTCTGTGTGCTGAGGGACTGTAATCTTGTGTGTAATGACTCCACTTTGCCCAGAGGAAGCCTACAACACTGCCTCACCGAATCTACCTCAATACCCAAGTCCATTATAACGTTGATAGGGCCCTCAGCCTTTTCCTGTGCCAATGGAACGCCAAGCTCCTCCATTAAGATCTCAAATTCCCTCATCATAAAGGTGCATTGAATGGAATTTGCCGACCCACAGAACAGAAAATCATCTAGATAGTGGGTACAGTCAGCCAATCCTGTGTGATCTTGTATAGCCCACTCTAAAAAGGAACTGAACGGCTCAAACATAGAACAGGAAATTGAACACCCCATTAGTAATGCCCTGTCAATGTAATACTGTCCCTTAAAACTGAAACCCAGGAGATCAAAATATGCAGGATGAATGGGCAGTATACGAAATGCATATTTAATATCCAATTTGCCCATGAAGGCCCCCGGACCATTTCTTCTAAACATGGCCACTGCAGAGTCAAATGATGCATAATGCACTGAACAAAGTTGTTCTGAGATTGCATCATTGACAGATCTCCCTCTTGGAGCAGACAGGTTATGTATTAAACTGTACTCCCCCGGGGTTTCCTTGGGGACAATACCCAAAGGGGACACCCGTAAATTTGGAATAGGTGAATTGGTGAAAGGGCTGATCACTCTACCTGCAGTGACTTCCTTAACTATTTTGTCCTGCACTAACTTCTCCATAAGTGTGATTGATTTCTGGTTCCTAGAAAATGAGGATACATGAGAGCCTTGAAACAGTATGTGGAAACCTTCCCTAAAACCTTCCTCTAAACAAAAAGCAAATAGAAGAAGTTTTAAGAGGACAAAAAAACTTATGGTTTAAGTGTATACAATTGGAACAATGGACACAGAAATGGAAAAAGAAAAATAAGGACTGTAGAAAGGAAACAAGATTTGAAAAGTTAATTGAGTCAAGAGAGAAGGAGGGGGGAAATAAAAGTAAAAAAGGTATAATAAGTGAAATATATAATATATTGTTAGAGGAGGGAGAGCAACAAGAAATTTTGAAAACATTCTGGGAAGAAGACTTAAAAAAACAAATTACTGAGGATAACTGGGGGAAGATATGGGAACTAAGAACTTTAAAGTTGTTATCAATAAGGATAAAAGAAAATCATTATAAAATAATTTTGAGATGGTATCTCACTCCAGTAAGATTACATCAGATAGATAAGAAAATGTCAATGCTATGCTGGAGGGGTTGTCAGGAAGTGGGGATATATTTCCATATGTGGTGGACATGTATGTACAAACATTTTGGAAAAGAGTTTTTAAAGGAATAAGTGAAATACTGGGGGGGGGGGAAGTGGAAGCAAGTCCAAATTTAGCTTTATCATCAATGTTTGATAAAGAATATGGGAATAAAAATACAAGAGAATTGATAAACAACCTCCTGACACCGGCTAGATTAATGATAGCTAAGAATTGGAAAATATAAGGGAATTATAGTATAGAAGAATGGTATAAAGGGGTGTGGGATATAGCAATTAATGATAGATTAACATGTAAAATTAAAGTTAGGATGGGATTATCCAAAAAGAATGGTTTTGAAAGTATTTGGGGATCATTTATAGAACATGTTTTAGTAAAGGGGAGAGGTTGTACACCTTCAAAAGAATCATTGCAATTTTGGAAAAATGTATAATATATTAGAGCATTGAAGGTCTCAAGGGTAGGGGAGCATGGGGATGTTAGGGTTTTGTTTATGTATTATGTTTATTTTATGTTATTATATGTTGAAATATTTTTTAAAAAAATTTAAAACCTTTCTCTAGATACTCAGCATCCTGACAAGGGTAACATGTTTGCCCAGGTCCTTGCTACCTTCTTACACCTTATTTTCTCATAATCTTTATCCACCCCTTTCTCCTTTTCCTTGAGGTGTGAAAGGAGGCCACCAATGGCATTCCTCCACGCCTCGCCCTCCTGTGCCTCCCCCCCCCCCCGCAATGGCCACACCGCACCCAGGCAATGCCGACTGCGAGGTATGGCATATGTGCCAAATGCTTTGTTCATGCTAGAGACAAAAACACATCTCACACAAATTGAAATTTCAATATTTGAATATGACATTTTGCAATAGTGAATTCTATCAATTGAATGATAAAGATCCACTTCTATCTTTAGTTTTCCATATCAATTTCTGTGTAAGACCATTAGTTATAAACTTGTTGTGAACAGTATTTTTACACCTTTCTAAACGCATCAACTGCAATGGTAGTTATAGCTAGGAACCATGACAAGATCTGGTAAACAACAATGTTGATGTCTTCACTCTGCATTTTAGAGAGCTTGAGAAGAAGGATAAAGATAAGGAGGAAGGACTGGATCAGGAGGCAGCACAATGGCTGCTCAGCTCCCCCCTTTTTCGATTCCATTTTTTATTAAACTTGCAGCAGGAACAACAACAACAACAACAACAGGGAAAGACATAAACACAAATATCAAATTCAATGTGCTAACAATATTAGATAATGCAAAACAGCTATGACTACCAGCAACATATCTAATTCTTACCAATGGCCATTATAATATTGCAAAGCCACAGTCAGCTATATTAGTGTGAATCTAACATTACATGAGCTGACTCTCCTATGCACCAAGGTGTTCATCCCCCATATCTGCTCTGGAGGGTCCCCCAAACATCTAAAGCAGGTTTATGATGTCTGCGAAGGGTGAATGAAGAAGGGGAGATTTGCCCTAGCAGCAATGTTCATTCCACTGGAGGAAGGATACCATTGGATACAATCCAGCATCCTCGAAATAGTTCCTGCACTCATAATGTTCAGACTTAATAGTTTTACAAAGTTAATTTGGACCACCAAATCAACATTCAGGTATTGAATGGCAACCTTACCTTCTGTTGACTTCAAGGGAAATGTATTATTTCCAACCTCTGCACCCCTATAGCTGTGGGCTGGAGCACATGGCATATTCACCACAGAATTAATTTGTGATACTACTAGAATTGCCCTCCTGTTGTTACTGGTCCCCATCCCAACTCTAAAACATACAATTGCTTACTAAATTCATCATTGCCATAGTGTTCCGAGTCTCCCTGCCCTCACCACTAGCCACTATGCACATGGTGCAGAGATGGAGAGATTATCAGTGGAAAACCTATGGCACATTCAATAATGAGTTGTCCATTTTACAGCCAGAATGAGGATCAGTTCCCCTAGAGAGGCCATTTTCAGTACTGTCTGTGACAAATGGAATGTGTGCTCCAGCTCAGCATCTCCCCTGGTTTCTCCTAAACATGGATACCCACCTAGTTTTCCAACTACTTTGGCTCTATACTAATAAAGTTATTGTAAGACAGGTAATTAGGAGGATTTGCATGAAAAGCGGAGAGAAGACTATCTTTCAAAGAAACAATACCATCTTCCATACACACCTGTGAAATCTGAGGTGCTACAGTAGTATGAGAAAAATGGTGTTTGGTATTCTCCCTTATGAGCCTGTTCATCCCCTGAGGTCTTCAGGAGAGGTCCTTCTCTCTGTCCCACCACCATCACAGGCACGCCTGGTGGGAACGCAGGAGAGGGCCTTTTCAGTGGCTGTAGTAGTTTCAAATCCTTCATGACCTTACAATGAGCAGATGATGACTTCTGACTAAAGGGTCAATATATCTGCCAGAGAAGACAGTGTCTAGTACAACTGCTTAAACCATGGGCATCTAATGGCAGGCAAACTATTGCTACAGTAGAGTATAATAAAAACAATGCAGCACTGTATTCAGAAAAGCAAAGTCCTGACTTACCATTAAAGGATATATAATTTATAAGAACCATTGCCACCTGTTGATTGAGACCCTGAATAACATCCACTAATTTTTCATGAGTCTTCTTGCCTAAGTAGCTATTGATCTGCTTCATAGCTTTCGCAGAATTATTGAAGTCAGTAGGACAAATGTCTGCCTGATAAAACTGTTTGGCATCATCCAAGAACTTCTTTAGGGGTTTCCGATGGACATCTATGAAAAGGGCATTCCCATTGCTCAGCTCCATTTTAGCTTTGGGATGGAAGAGAGTACAAAAACCGTCATGTATTTCCTGCTCGCTGATCTCTGATTGGTTAAAGCCAAGTTGTGACAAAATCTGACTCAGTGTGGTAGACTTGGCCCCCAGTGAGAGCATTTCAAGGGCTCTAACAATGCTACAAGGAGAAAAAAAAATATTCGCCCTGGCATTCTCTAAAGCAATTCCATGATAGAATTCAAAGGTAATGTCCACGTTGGCTGTGGACATATTCCAAGAGCGCAAATCGTTGTAACCTTCAGTGGAAGGATGGTGGCTGTGGCCCTCATAGTGGCCAGGAACATGGTGAGTGTGGGCAAAAGCACAGAAGCCAGCAAGAAACAAACATAGATAGAAACTAGACATTCTGTTCCTCTGGAAGTAACCTGCAAAGAAAAAAAACACATTATCAATTTATGTTTATACTGATTTAATTGCAGACATTTATATGTGTGCCAGGAAAACGTTATTTCTTTGTTGAGCTCTCTTGTCATCTGCAGGTACTATTCTCTGCAGGGCTGGTTGTATAAATTGATTCCTGATAATGTGTTCAATGGAGGGCCCTAGTTTGCATTTCAGAGTTGTTTCTTATTTATTTGCTTATTTATTTAGTACATTTCTATAACTAAAGCTTTCTGGGTGGTTCACAACAATGAAAGCCACAAGATGCATCATAGAAAGCCAGCTAAAAAGCTTTAAATTACAATAGAAAAGTACAAAGCAAACTAAAACCTAGCAGAAATGCAGAGATTTAAAATTAGGGGCCGATCTACATATGAGGTTTTTGACGTTTTATAAGGGTTATGAAAACTCTTTGGGCCACATGACGCACTCCCTATAGCGTTGTATATCTGAGGTTTTTTAAAACTCACTTCAGTTTCACTTTTAATAAATCATTTTAAGTAAAATAATGTGTCCTTCCTTACCGTTCGTGATTCATGGGGGCAGTGCTTCATTTACTGGTGCCCAAATGCTTAGGAGTTGATTGGTGGGGAAGAAAGAGGAAGTGGGCAAGTGAACTACAACACCCACAATTCTTAGCCCTATACTCGCTAGAGAATGACAGAGGAACTAAGAAGGAAGTGGGTGACTGAACTACAACCCCCATAATGCCTTGCCCTAAACTAATTGTAAAAACGAAAGAGACAGGGCAGAACAGTGTGTGATCGCACACACCGCTTTAAAGACTGAAGACTGTTCTCCTGTAACATGAGTACTCAGTAATGTGGCCTAAGACATTTTAGAACGCACCTATTTGGAACGTTTTAAAATACTTTTTAAAACGTTCCAAAGGACTGTGTAGATCAGCTTAAAGTTACAGCATAGGCAAGGAGTGTATCAGGTGTGCCCAGGAACACCCTAATGTCTCAAGCACTAAGTGCCAAATTGAGGGGGCCATTGAGTAGGGATCCAGATGCAGTGGGAATGGTCCTCCGGCTGGGCTCTGGCTGCTCCACCTCTGTGCCAAAGAACTGCTGCCTCAAAGAAAGCACTGTTCCTCCCAGCATCAGGAGCGAAAAGGAACAGCTCTGCTTGAAGCCTCTCTGCTGGGAGCCACACACCCTCAGCCACTTGGCCTCTGCTGGAATGTCTGGCTGAATTCGGATGACACTTTAGCCAATGGAGGGGTTAATACACACTCACTATGCGTTATCGCGCCAGTAGTCTCCACACTACATGTTACCCTCCCCCGTCGCACGGCTGAAAGTCCCAGCATCCTTCTGGGCTGCAACATCTCCTCCCTCCCACCTCTGTCAGTCCTCCAGCCATATCCCAGCATGTACCACAAGTTCTGCCGGCTGTATCAGAGCAGCCAGGGGTTTTCGGCTGCTCCAGCTAGCAGAACTCTATGCCCAAATGGAAAAGTACACGGTGAGAGGGGGGTTCCCTCCACACGACACTTTAAACAACGGAGTTTGGGATAAACAACATGCAAGCTGTTGTTTTTCTCCGTTGTTAAGTGCCCCAAATAGCGTACATCAGTTGTGTGTGTGTTGTGTGTTGCCCTCCACACGATACAATAAGCAACACAACTGACGATTGTCCCCCCCCCCCGTTGATTATCGTGTCGTCCGAATTCAGCCTCTGTGTTGTGCTTCAGTTTGAGGGATTAAACAGAAAGGAGGAACTGCTGAGCCTGGGAGTGTTTAGGGAGTGGCCCTTCACGGGAACAGGCAGAAGCTAGCTGAAAGCCAATGCAGCTGACAACAATGCCCAATCACCACCATCCCTATAAAAGACATGCCAGAACTCAGAAGCAGCTGTTGTTCTTGGTGTCTTGTCTTCGTTGCTTGCATACCTGCTCCTTGATCTTGTCTGAACATATCCTGACTTTGGACTGGATCCTGACTACTCTTTGATGCTTTCCTGGACCCAGTATTGTTTGACCCAGCTTCTGACAGATATTTTGGTTTTTGACCACAGACTGTTTAGTGACGTTTCCCTCCTGCTTATCAAGTTTAATGCCAGTGATTTATGACAGTCTGCACCAAACAAACTTGTGCCAACAGAGGCACGTGAAAATAATACTGGGTGCATGCTGGGCCAATGCAGCAGGAATGGCCCTCTAGATGCTCTGCTGCCTCCACCTCCAACCGCGTGCCATTGCTCCTGGCAGCAGGAGAGAAAAGGAATCACTCTGCTGGGAGCTTCTCTGCCAGGAACTGCACTTCAAAGAGGCCAGGAGGAGGAGGGCCCCCAAAAGCTAATATTGGCTCGTATGCCCCTCCTCCAGCCAGTGTCACTACAAAGCCCCACCAATGCTGGGGCTTGAGGAGCGTTTTCTCATTCCTCCTCCCCACTCACTGCAATGCCCCTCATGCGGTCAGGCCAGCCAAACATGGAGTAGGGCATCAGTGTCTACATATTTAATAAATGAATTAATAAATAATGTCCTTTGTGATTGAGCATTCAATAAATGTTCACTTTTTAAAAAAAAAAATCCCCTGGGTGCACACCCTAATGAAATGTGCTGTGCATGCCTATGAGTAACAGATTTAAAGCAACAGAGCTAAAAGACTATTTTTTAAAAAAAGTCTTCACCTGGTGCCAGAAAGAGCACAATGTAGGTGCCAGGCAAGCTTCTCCAGCAAGCTCATTCCACAATCAGGGTGCCACAGCAGAAAAGGCCCACACTTCCTTTGGTAGAGGCTCCCAGGGAAAGACTGGTAAAGATGATCTTTGGGTCAAGGCAAGTACCTATGCGAGGAGATAGTCCTCCAGATAACTGAGCCCCAAGCCATGTTCATACCAGCACTTTGAATTGGACCCAGAAATGGACTGGAAGCTAATGCAGATGGAAAAGCACTGGCATAACATTGGCCAGACCCCATTAACAATCTTCTTGCCTGGTTTTGGACTAGCAAAAGCACCTGGACCATTTTTGAAGGCAGCAGCCCCACATATAATGCAGTGCAATAATCCAGACCAGCAGTTAATAGAGCATGGATAACTGTAGCTAGGCGATCTCTGTACAGATAAGGACGTAATTGATATATCATCCAAACCTGATAAAAGTGACAGTTGTGCATCCATGAGGGGTAGATGTGTGTGGGGAGTCTGCAGCCCTCACAGACCCAGTCGGATGCTCACAACAACCCTATTCCTGCCCAGTCAAGAAAACCAGATCAAGCATATGTTGTCTTGCACGTGTTGGGCCAATGACATGTTGATACAATGCCATGGTTATCATGGCAGCCATGAAGTCCTGAGCCACTCTAGATACAGCAGCCTCAGCATGGAAATTGAGATTCCCCAGAACCATCATCCAAGGGGTCGGCAACACCAAATCCTAGACCACCTCTTTCAGCTCAGGAAGGGAACCAGATGGGTAGCAGGGTGCACAGTACATCAGCAGAATCCCTAATCTGTCCAATACAAGATACAGACACTCAAGAGCAGCACTCGAAGGAACATGAGGCCAAGAACAGGAGATAGTATTCCAAGAGACCACAACAATCCTCAAGTTGGTGTTAGTGCACCATCAGGGCAAGCTGGGGGAGACTAAGCCCTCCCAGTTCTCCCACCTGGTCTTCATCCACAATCAAATCATGTACAAGTGAGATTTTGTCTTGGACTGATCTGGCATTAAGCAGCAGTACCACCAGACCCAAAGGCAATCTGGTAAGACAGCCAGGAAGCATCTGGTTGAGGAAGAACCAGAAGACGGGATAGCCGCAAGATGTCTAGCCCCTGTTCTCTTCCACTGACCTGTTAATCCCCCAATGCCACACCTCCCCTATCCATAACCACAGTTATAGAGACACATCCTCCCCCACCGCCCCAGATTCTCCAATGAATTTCCCAGGCACATGTTAAAATATAAAAGTATAAAATAATATAAAGAGTATAAAATAGAGAGCCCTGGCCCTCAGTGCAGCAGCTAACAAGGAGCAGATAAATGTCCACATTTACTCCTCTATTCCTTCCAGCTGCTGCCCACTGCTGCTACTGTTTGTTGGCACAGTATCCACTGGAGAAGGCAGTGAAGTGGGTGTCATGTGTGTTTCCGAGTGTGCATCTCCAAATGCGACACTACGTGTACACTTAATGTTGCACTTTCTGCACACTGCATTGCCGAGGCACACATAGAGGTGTTTTCTCTGGCAGCCCCTGCCTTTTGTACCTGGTGAAGATCAGAGTGATCATGTGACCAGAAATAACAATATATATAAATAATCCCTGGATTTCTCCAGTTTTGGGGTCCCTTCTGGGGTATCCAATTTTTGTTTTAAAAAATATTTAAATGTCTGGGAAAACTGATGTCCCCACTTCTCCCAGAAGTCTGGGAGACATGTGGCAGAAAATATGGAAGCCCAAGACCCAAGGATGGGGAACACATAGCATGCTGGACTGGCAGAGAGCATGCTGGGAATGGTAGTCCTGCAGGCGGGAGAAGTATATGTGAGGCGAGGCTGTGGGCTCCTTGCATGATGCCATCCCTTCCTTCCTTCCTGACTAGAGCAGGCCCCGGTCATTCTGTTTGACTGCGTCTACTGCCACCACAACTCACCCACCTCCACTGGGAGCTACCAGGCCACCCACCAACACAAACTGGCCCAGGAGCCACAGCCCAGACAACCACCAGGTGAGGAGAGCCAGAGAGAAGGAGGAATGGAAGGGGCTCTCCCCCTCCTCTAAGGCAGACTCCATGTGCTCTGGGAGGGGTGAGGCTTGGGCCAGGCCTGCACTTGGATGAGGCTTCATGTCCCATCCAAACCAATCTTAGCTTATTCAAGACATGCACCAAGCTTTGTCTTCCCTGCCACACATTACCAAAACAAAAAAAGTTGCTGGTTTCAATTTCTTAACTATTCCACTTGCTGCATTGTTGTTTTGCTTCATTCAGTATGTTGCTACTCATAAAGGCATGGTTGGGAGGGGGGACATGGGATGCGACACTGTAGTGGTGTGAGAGGACATATTTTAGAGGCTGTCAGCTCTCCTGATTCCAACCCTGCAAGACAATAAGCTCTATGCGTATGTTTGTGTGTGTTTGTTCTTTCTTGAAACTGCTTGCTTGAGGCAAACTGGGAAGGAATTAAATATATATGCACAGGTTAATACACAACTCTGACATTCAAAATACACTTTAAAATAGGGGTGTGCACGGACCCTCCGGATTGGATCGGAACCGGATCGGGACCTCCAGTTTTGTTCTGGATCAGATCGGAACAAAATCGGAGGTCCCCTGGATCAGATCGGACCTGATCCCAATCCGAAAATCAGATGTCCGATTTTCGGATCAGCCGCCATTTTTCCCCATAGACTTGCATTGGGGGAAAGAAAGCTTTCTTACCTGCAGAGGCTTTCTGCTCCCGTCCGCTGGCGCCAGCGGGTGCCAGCGGACAGCAGCAGACGGCCCCGGCAGATAAGCCCCCTCCTCCCCTTCCCACTCCTTACTTGCCGGGACCGTCCGCTGGCACCTGCGGGTGCCAGTGGATGGCCCCGGCAGGTAAGTGGGGCCCCCTCCACCTCGTGATCCCCCTTACCTACTGGGCCTGTCCGCTGCCATCCGCTGCCGCCCGGGTGGCAGCGGATGGCAGCGAACGGGCCCCAGCAGGTAAGCCCCATCCCCGGTGCTCCTTACCTGCATGGGATGTCCACTTCCCTCCGCTCCTGGCCGCTACTGCGAAGCAGGCTTCTTGTCCTGTCTTTAAGTAGCATGCCAGGTGATGACATCACCTGGCACGCTACCTAAGGGCAGGCTGCAAAGCCAGCTTCACAGTAGTGGCCAGGAGTGAAGGGGATCGAACGTCCCAGGCAGGTAAGTGGGGGGGGCCCTCCCTCCTCCCTCCTCCCTCCTCCCTCCTCCCTCCTCCCTCCTCCCCCCTCCCCCCCTTGGTCAAAGCACTTAAACCAACATTCCCTTCAGTTTCAGAGCATGTGGAATTTCAGCACTTGATTTCTCCTTTCAGGGCAAAAGGGTAACATGAACCCTGCATTCCAAATAATCAGGCTTCTTGCTGCTTAAAAATATTCCCCCAAGTTCTAGTTCTGATTGAAAGGAAGCTAAACATTGGCAGGATCTACACTTCTGCTTTAAAACAGTTTATAACAGTAGTGACAATTGTTGGGGCCCAGGACATACTCCATATACTGTTTTCAAACTGTTTTCAAAGTGTTATATCCTGTTTGGTGTAGATCTGGCCGTTACTCTTTCTGCCTGCCCCTGTGGCATAAAATTGATTGAACAGGAGATGGAGAAGACAGCATCCTGTTGAATAATGAGCCTGAACTTTGAATGAGAGTGACTGTGTCTTTCCCCTGACCTCCCCTATCTCTTTCTAAACATTTCATTATTGGATGGGGAGGGGTGGGAGTTTTGGAAAGAAAAAAGCTCCAGATAGTTCTAGAGATTTTGAGGCGGCAGTGCAGGAAGTGTGTGTGTGTGTGTGGGGGGGGGTATCTATACCATTGATGAAGTTTGCCTGTCAATACTATATAGAAAGTTAACTTGCTTTTTATGTCTGACCTATAAGAACATCCCTAAATAGTATTCTTGCTGCAAACTGCAGAGAGAAAGTGAGGTGGGAGGTGAATAGTGTTGGTGATATATATTTTGTTTCTAGTTTTGTTTGTTTGTTTTCCTTCTCTAGACTATAACAGGTTTATTCATTTCTATATGTAGATCAGATAACAGTTGTCTAAACCATACAATTTCATTGCACGCTGTTGATAAACTTATATATTCTGCTTCAGTACTAGATATTGCAACTATTCCTTGTTTTCTACTATACCATTCAATTAATGAATCTTGATACATTATCATCATTCCTGAAGTTGATTTTCTATCTGATTCATCAGCTGCATGATCTGCATCAACATAGCATTTTAAATCATTTGTTCCATTGGTTGTTAGTTTCAAACATTTGTCACATGACCCGTTTAGATATCTAAGTACTCTTTTAACTCCATTCCAATCTTTCATTGTAGGGTTCTCTGAACACTGTTTCTTCTAGATCTCCATAAAGGAAAACAGTTTTAACATCAAAATGAAATACTTGTAAACCTTTTGTTGCAGCTAATTTTAGTAGTAATCTTATTGTTTCATGCCTTACCACTGGGGCAAATACTGCATCAAAATCTTTTCCAAAATTTTGATTGTATCCTTTAGCTACTAATCGTGCCTTATACTTTTCAATTTCACCTGATGCATTTCCTTTTATTTTATAAATCCATTTACATCCTATTGTTTTACTATTTGGAGGCAAATGTGTTAATGTCCATGTGGCATTTTTCTCCATAGAATCAATTTCATCTTGCATAGCATTTTTCCAGTTTTTAGCAATTTCAGGAGATAATTTCTCTATATCTGTATAGCTTTCAGGTTCTAGTTTTGTACATAATGCTTTTATTTCACTTATTTGAAATCTTTCAGGAGGTTTACCAAAATTAGACCTTTCTGACCTTCTAAGAGGTATTGGGGATGGAATTGTTTGTGAACTTATTGGAACTTCCTTCCCCTCCTCTTCGTGCATTTTCTGTAATAAGTTTTCTTCTTGTTTAATTTCTAATGGTTGCTCAACTCCTGGTTCAAGAGAATCAGGTTCTCTGATTACCTCATGATTGTTAACTAATTTTGAGCTTTCTTTACTTGATTCTAAATGTACTTCAGTAAATTTTCCTACTGATTTCCAATTCTGTTCAAATGTTTTTATGCTTCTACTTATTATTTTCTTCTCCTGTGGTAGCCACACTCTATAACTTGAATTTTCAAATCCAAGTAAGATACCTTTCGTTGCTCTCGCACTTATTTTTCTCTTTCTTTGTGCCTTTGGAATATGTACCCAACACTCTGATCCAAATGCTTTTATGTGACTAATTCTAGGCTTAGCTCTATGGAACTTTTCAAATGGTGTTGTATCTATTGCACTAGAATAAAGTCTATTTTGAATATAATTAGCATAAGTTATCCATTCACCCCAAAACTTTATGGATAGAGGGGAATCATTTAGCATTGTCCTGACCATATCTTGTAAATATCTATTTCTTCTCTCAGCTATTCCATTTTGCTGTGGCGTATATGGTGCTGTTAATCTATGTTTTATCCCTTTTTCAGTTAAGAATTCTTCAAATGGTTTTGATGTAAATTCACCTCCTCTGTCTGATTGTATTCCTGCTATTTTTGTATTATACTTGGCGTTTACCCAAGTTATAAAATTCTTTAGAGTCTTTTCTGCATCTCCCTTTTGTTTTAACAAATATATAAAACCAAATCTTGAATAATCATCTACTATTATTAAATAATATTTGGCTCCACCTAATGTACTTTGGAATGGTCCTGCCAAATCTATATGCAGTAACTCTAACACTCTCTTAGTATTTCTTTCACAACTAGTGTTTATAGGAGCAGTTGTTGACTTGCATTCTTTACAAGCATAACAGTCCATAAAAGATTTGCACGGTTTTAGTTTCATATCTGAACATAGTCCTGGCATTTTTCCTATTGTCTTAAAATTTACATGCCCAAATCTTCTGTGAAATAAATGTATACATTCATCATGTGGAGGCTTATTTGTCACTGTCACTCCCATATTTATCCTTCCTTTGTTATAAGTTTCCAAACAATTTTGTTTTATAACATATAATGAATTTTCTAATATTCCTTCTACACAGATTTTCCCCTTTTGCAATATTTCACATTTCTTTTCAAAAAATCTGACTTCAAAATTCATAGCATCCAGTTTTGAGACAGACATCAAATTATTTTCAAGTTGAGGAATAAACAGAACATTTGTAACTATTGTTCTTATACAGTCTATATACACACTTCCTTTTCCTTCCACTTTTCTTTGCGTACCATCAGCAAGTGTTATATACTCTTTTGCTGGGATCATTGTTTTAAACAATTTTCTTTCATTAGCTAGAAAATGTGTAGCTCCTGAATCTACTACCCATTTTACATCATTTAACATACTTTCATTATTTGCATTTATTTTAGCAATATGCACAGAGAAAGGCTCTCTTCTCTGTTGGAAATATTTATTTTTATCTACTGATGTATTTTCCCAATTTTTCTTGGGACAATTTCTTTTAATATGTTTCTCAGATCCACATTTATAACATTTACGAATCCCATAAGCTTTTGATATATTTTCACTTTTTCGTTCTTCTATGTTTACTCCACCCTTATTTCCTGAACAAACACCCCATACTTTTTCTTTTTCTTGTCTTCTTTCCCACTCTTGAAGCAATTTCCCTGTAACAAACTCCATTGTTAGGTCTGACTCTGCCATTGCTTCCAAAGTGCTAATTATCCCATCCCATGAGTCATCTAGAGATGATAAAATTATATACACTTGATTTAAAGGGGTATAAATCATATCTCTTTCCTGTAAATCAGCAAAGAGTCCCTTCAGTGTCAATAAATGTGCAGACATAGAGCTCCCTTTGCTTAGCCTTGTCTGATACAGCTTTCTTGCAAGGTATACTTTACTGCCTGCAGTCTTTCTCACATGTAGATTCTTTAAAGCAGTCCATACTTCTCTTGCAGTTAACAGTCCCTTGATTGTTAATAGTTGGCTATCTTCTAAACCAAGAATTATTGTGGCTCTTGCTCTCTCCTCTCTGCGAAGCCATTCAGGGGAAGGAGGGTCAACAGGTGAGTCATTTATTACAGGCTCCCTTATATCTTCTCTCCGGAGTAACATCTCCATTTTAACGCTCCAACTAACATAATTCTTTTCATTTAGCCTCTCCAGTGGCATACTGGAACTTAGGGATACAGCCATTCTGTCCTTTAAATTCCCCAAACAAATAGTTTCAGTTTACTCACAGCACTTTTCACTGAGTGTCACTGGGTTTTCCACTTGGTTTCCATGCTTCTGGGCTTTACACGCTGTTGGGCTTTCTCACACTGCTGGGTTTACTTTTCACACTGCTGGGCTTTTCACACTCTGGGTTTCCACTGGACTCCCTCTGGGTTTCCACTGGCTGGGCCCATAACCATTTGTTGGTGATATATATTTTGTTTGTAGTTTTGTTTGTTTGTTTTCCTTCTCTGTCTCTAGACTGAAATCTTAGCAGAGTCACTTCCTCCCACACACCAGATAAATCACTTCTTTCCACAAGGATTTTTCTTTAAGGAAGTACTTTACTTAATCACGCAAGCTTTTATAATGAACTGAAAAACAACTTAACTTTATGCTTTACAATCTTTTCCTTCCTTTGAGCAGCCTTTAACAAAGTAATGATGCAAAACAATCTTTAAGCATTCCTTTGCCGTCTTGTGCTCTTTTTCTCATACGAACTGCATTGCCTGTTCCTCGCAACGTTCCTCCAGTTTACTTCTCCAGACAGCTTGCTTCTCTGAACTTTCACTTCAGCATTTACAGAAACAAAAACACACCAGCCTCTGCATACTCAGCTTTCTTACTGACCACCCCGCCTGACTGAACCACCTTTTCCTGACTGACCAAGCTTAGCTTTTTCCTTTCTTACTTATGCAGTTAATTCAGGTGTGTCTTCTTCCTTAATTCAGAACACCTGTTCTCAATCTCCACTCTCATTCACTACTGATCTTCCTCGTTTAAAAATAATACGTTCTTAATTGTAATCCTTTCAATCACTAACAAACCCCTCCTTATTATTTTTATGATCATTTTCCTTCTTTTCAACCATTCCTATTTGTCTTACTAATCTTTCATGTTTTTCAACATTCAGAAGTTTTGTAAGAAGATCTGCAATCATCCAATTTGTTTCACAATAATTCAGTGTTATCAAACCTTTTTTCATACAGTCTTTTACATGGTGGTATTTGATATCAATGTGCTTTGTCCTGTTAGAACATTTATCTGCATTTGCCAGTTTAATACATGCTTGGTTATCTTCATAAACTATAACAGGTTTATTCATTTCTATATGTAGATCAGATAACAGTTGTCTAAACCATACAATTTCATTGCACGCTGTTGATAAACTTATATATTCTGCTTCAGTACTAGATATTGCAACTATTCCTTGTTTTCTACTATACCATTCAATTAATGAATCTTGATACATTATCATCATTCCTGAAGTTGATTTTCTATCTGATTCATCAGCTGCATGATCTGCATCAACATAGCATTTTAAATCATTTGTTCCATTGGTTGTTAGTTTCAAACATTTGTCACATGACCCATTTAGAGGCACTTACCTGCTGGGGTGTCCGCTTCCCTCCGGTGCTCTGAATCTACTGAGAAACAGGCTTCGCGGCCTGTCCCTCAGTAGCGCGCCGGGTGATGACGGGGCGGGGGGGCGCGCTACTGAGGGGCGGGGGGGCAGGCACACGGGCGTGTGGTGGTGGGGTTGTTTTGGGTGGGGGGGTGGCGGGGGGGACCGGGATTTTGGTTCTCAAAATCTGGTCACCCTAATCACAGGTATATTTGCTGTTTATTGTCCTGACATCCCTCATTGGGTTGGGATACGTGGCAATATCTCCAGGCGATGTTCTGTAACAAGGCTTGCAATAAGAGCGAGGAAGACAGTGGAATTGGTGAGAAAATTATTTCTTCCGCCGTAGACATTTGTGCTAAGAGTTACCAGACCTTTCATGCTTTACAGAATGCTTTTTGTTAAGGGTTTGTTCGTTCTTCCAGAACCTGAAGGTTGATCTAAAACGTAAGGTATGTCTCTCATCATGGAGTTATCCTGTTCCGTGGCCTCAAAGAGAATGGACATTACAGTGCCACAGGCTCCCAAATCTTTGAATTTCTGTTACCATGTGTAACATAAACCATTGCATGTGTTTGTGTCATCACTGCATCACCAGCTTATACACACATGGAGCTTGATGAATGTAAGATTAACTCATATAGCTTGCTTTAAACAAAGGATGAGATTTTTTTCCTTATTCCTTTTGTTGACCATAACATTTCATTAGGCAGCATTCCTATGCATGTTTAGATAGAGAAAAGTCCTGCAACTCCCAGCAATCCCCAAACTGCATGCCTAGCTGGGGAATGCTGGGAGTTGTAGGCCTTTTTTCTGTCTAAACATGCATAGGATTGCACCCTTATTTATAAACAGATTTCTAAACTGCCTTATATCAGTTGTCTCAGCACTGCAGGATACATTTGCAGCTGAACTTTATTGTAAACTAGCTGATATGCACGCCGTTGATTGGGTCCGTGAATAATGTTTATAACATTTATTTGATAAATAATAAATTTATCTGTACCTTATTCATCTTTAGGTTGGTTGAGTTCGTGAATTGTTTTATTAGAAAAAATGGAAAAGTGTGTTAATAAGAACTGTATTCTAAATTAGAGCTTTGTGATAAACCACATTTTTTGTTTTACCTGAAATGCCTACACCTCCCATCATCATGCCTTGGCCAGAGCAGCCATCTAAACTTCAAAAACAATCTGCACACACAACACACTTTCTATCAGCAAAAAAAGATGCAAACCTAAGAATGTTTTCAAAATATACCCAAATGAGAAGAGTCCTCACTCAAAGAGGATACACAAATATTTTTTACACAAAACTTATAGAATATGAAATTATGAACAATGTTCATGACATTATACTAAATGGTAATTCCGGATTATATACACCATTTCCATTTTCATCAGTAGCAAAACATTTTCAAATTTCCTGAGAGATAGGATTACATCACAATATAGACTGGCTTGACTTGAGATTTATGGTCTCTGACCCTCATAGTAGATTAATCACTAGAATAGTTCTAAAACATGTAGATGTTGGCAAACATTATACAACAGAACGAAACAAACGTTCATGCTGACCAATAGTGGAATATCTTATATTTTGTTACCTTCCTGCAGCCCTGTTAATAGAACATGTATCCTGAAGTATATCCAAATTGGATTCTTATCTGTAACAATGGATAAAGACTTAGCTAAGCTTGCTATTCTTAATTTATTAGCCAATTTATAGCCAAACCACCCATGTAATTCAGGAAGAAAATGTGTAAATACCTGTTCCAGCCTCCACTGAAAACGGTAAGGTCTAAACCAACAGAGAGGAGCCTGAGAGAATGAATTAGGTAACGAACTTTATATGTAGGACACTCCTTTCAGATAATCACCCAATTTGGGGAATCATTCATGTCGGAGGATCTACATGAGAGCTTAATCATGACTCATGAGCAAAATGGAGACAGGTAATTGAATCAAAGAAACAATCAGAGCAGAGTGAGACAAGATTAAAAGAACACAGTGAGATCCAGTTTATCATAAGTCCTGTGGGAGTAAGGGACTTCAATTTATACATCCAAAATGCCTCTCTTTTTAAAAGTACATAATTAAGATTAGTCTGCTGAAAAGATCTATGTGTAATATGTTCCAATGCAAAAAAATCAAATGCCTCAGCTGAATGTGAAAATTGTAAAAACAATGGGCTGTTAAAGGGGCTTCCAGAACCTTATTATGAATTCGACTCTTATGTTCCCTTATTCTCAATCGTAGTGGTCGACTGATTTCGCCAACATAAATCTTTTGACATGGACATCTAATAATGTAAATGACATGTGAGGTAGAACAAGAGGTAAAAGATCTCAGTTGGTACTTATGATGATCCACAGGGTTATAAAAGTGTTGAATCCATGCCGATTGTTGACAGCACGAGCAGTGGCCACATTTGTGGTGCCCTGTGGTACGTGATATTGGTATGTTCTCATGTCGGATATCTGAATGTACCAACTTGTCACCCAAATTGGAAGTTCTGCAAAAGCCCGCTACCAGGGGACTAGAGCACCCCAGAATGTCCTGAATGAGGTGCCAATGTTTATGTATTATAGATTTAATTTGAAAAGATAGATTGTGATATTTAATGGACCATAACAGTCAATTTGTTCTGGTTATAACTCGAGATTGAAAAAGAGCTTGTCTGGGTATAGAATCTGCCTTATGTTTAGAAGAGGTAATCACCTGAATAGGATATCCCCTATCTCTAAGTTCATGAGAGAAGAAATTCACTTGTTGATGATACATAAGTTCCGAAGAACAATTTCTTTTGAGGTGTAAAAACTGCCCATACAGAAGACTGGTTTTTAAAGATCTGGAATGATGGCTGGTGAAAAGTAATATAGAATTTCTATCCGTAGGTTTGATGAAATTCCTAACTGTGATACGTTTATTAACCATGTGTACAGAGACATCCCCCCCCAAAAAAAAAATTTGGTATAAATCCAGATGGCATGTAAATTTGATGTCATCATCGACAGTATTCATCCATGAAAAAAAGTGGGGAACTTGTGAAATAGAAGAGAAAATAATGAAAATTAGGGATGTGCACTGGATCGGATCCGATCCACGATCCGAATCCGATCCAGAGGGAAATCGGATAAATTATCCGATTTCCAATCCGACAGCTGGATCGGCCGATCCAATCCGAACCGATCCGAAAAGGTTCCGATCCGGTTCGGATGGATCGGCGGATCAGCGGGCGCCCGCTGGCGCCCACTGCCGCTTCCATTGGCGGGCGCCAGTGGGCGCCCACCAATGAAAGTGGACAGCGGGGGGGGGGCGCGGAGGGGAGGAGGGGGCGCGCGGAGCGGAGCGCTTACCTTTCAGGGACGTCCGCTCCCGTCCAGCGCCGGCTGCTACTGCCAGTGGGCTTCGCGGCCTGCTCCAGGGTGGCGCGCCGGGTGATGACATGAGTAGTAAACACGTAACTAGAAAAGGTTCATTTGATGCAGCTATGGCGCCACCTGCTGATGAAACAAAGAAAGCATTGGATAAAATCACAATGACAATGATAGATTTGTTCAATCAACTTAAAATTAAAATGGATGCTTCCACAAAAAAGATAGATGATCAATTTTCGGCTATGGAGGTGAAACTCAAGGAGACTAAAGATGATTTGATTAAAGAGATCAATCAAATGGGCATGGCAGTCAAACAATGAAAGGAGGATGCCGAGGAGACAAAGGAAAAGTGCAAACTTTGGATCATAAAACACAAATTCTGCAGGTTCAACTTGAAAGGGAGAAGAACACAGTAGCTCTTTTGGAATAGAGGGAAATGGAAAAATGCTTAAGGTTGAGAAACATTGCAGAAAAATCAGGTGAGCTCAGAGAAGAGATCATAAAAATACTAACAGAATTATTGGACTGGTAGGAGGACAGGATGGAAGCTGAGATAGACAGGGTATATAGGAGAAACTCTGTTTATGCAAGGACAAAGCAACTGCCAAGAGATATTATGGTTTATTTTGTGAGAAAATCCACTAGAGACAAGATTTTACAATGCCATAATTGGGAGAAAGTAAAAATTGATGGAAAGGAAGTTATTGTTCTAAAGAAAATACCAAACAGAATAAGGTCTTTGTACTACGAAATTTTTGACAATGATTCTGAAACAGAAAAAGATTGTTTTCAGATGGGAAATACCTGAAGGTTTGACTTTGACATTCGCGGGGGAAGGGGGGAGATATAAGCAGAACTCAGTGGAAAAAGCAAAATATTTTATGGAGAAATATAAAAAAGAATTGGAGGAAATACAAGTTGATGAAAGGGACCCAAGAGAAGAGGGAGAAACTTCAGACATGTAAAATTTTCTGGAATGCAAGCCTATGGTGAAAACACTAAAATGGCATCCGATCCGAAAATCGGACATCCGATTTTCAGATCGGAATCAGATACGATTTGAACTGGGAAGCCTCCAATCCAATCTGATCCGATCTGAGGCATCGGTTCCGGTTTCGGTTCCGATTCCAATTTGATTTTTTGGGTCCATGCACACCCCTAGTACAAAGTACTAGAAAAATCTAAAAATACAAAATTTTAGGGTTAAGTAGTTTTAAAGAATTTAATAATAAAAAAACTAGGCTTACACCTATAATTCCCAGCATGTGTTGGGTGGAACTCCCACACGCCCGCCCCCCGCCTGCCCTGCGCGGCCTGCACATCCCCCCGCACCGCACCGCCAGCCTGCCTCACCCCGCCCACCCACACCGCCCGCACGCCCCCGCCCACATGCCCCCCCGCCCGCGCCGCGCCGCCAGCCCACCCCGCGCCGCTCGCCCCACGCCGCTTGCGCCGCCCGCCCGCCTCGCGCTCCTTACCTGCTGGGGCATCCGCTTCCCTACGGTGCTCGGAATCTACTGGGAAACAGGCTTCCTGGCCTGTCTCTCAGTAGTGTGCTGGGTGATGACAGGCCGCACGGGGCAGGCGGGGGGCAGGCGCCCGGGCACGCAGTGGGGGGGGTTGTTTTGGGTGGGGGGGTGGCGGGGGGGACTGGGATTTTGGTTCTCAAAATCTGGTCACCCTATATATATTGGTCTTTTAACTTGATGAGTTTTTTTATGCTGTTGTTTTGTTTGTTTAGTATAACTAAGCCACAACATTCCAAGACAGATGCAGGAATTACTCAATAAAGTTCATGATTTTATGTAAAAGCCTGACTATACCATTGAGACAGAAGAGTGAATGGAGTAATGACCGATAGGTGAGGCTAGAATGGAATGGTGGATGTGGTTAGTGATAGTTGGAGAAAGTCAGGTAGAAGGAGGTAGAAGGAGAACAAAGACTATTCCCCCTTCTGAAGAGGTCTTGACCACAGACTACTAAAGACAAAGTGGCAGGCCATAATAACAATGTTCACGTTCCCATTTGCTTTATGAAGCAAGTGATCCTGCAGGCTACCAGAGGACCTAACAGGCCATAATGTTGCCAAGCTGCGTGTGCCAGAAACCCGGCCTTACCACTCCTGGCAGGTCCATGTTCTACAGGCAACCGTTCTCAGCTGAACTTGATGGAATCCCACCTTCCATCCCTGGTTTTAATTTACTGACCTATCGTGGCTGGGCCTTGCAAGGAACTATAGGGACAGATGGAGCAGACATACATAGCACACATAGAGTGCTGAGAGCTGCAAATCTAAAAGCAAGTATGTTTTGTGACTGTATTTGGGAAAAAAACTTGAAAGATTGTTCTACTGTACTTAAAAATCCTGATTAATTCTGGAAGCACACAAGGAAAAAACTATTTCGTATCCTTTTTTTAATGGTTGTATGGTCTGGCTTCTTTTCTATATTGTGAAGAATATTTGGGGGCATTATTAGAGATGTTCTCTCTGTTACGGTGCACACGAAGCCTCTGATTTTCTGAAGTGAGGTTCTAATTCCGTCCTGAGCTGAAGTGTGTGTCTTCCAAAGTGAACTAAGCAACATCAACCTGTTTTCTGAAGCACCAGAGCAAGAACTGAACCAAAACTTGTCTTCAGTGCACATCCCTACCCAGCATCCCTGGATGTAACCGGCATAATGCCTAGGAGAACCTAATGTAATTAAGGGTTCGATCCTCTGCATGTTTAGGCAGAAAAAAGTCTTACAGCTCCAAGCATTCCCCAGCCATCCATGCTAGCTGAAGAATGCTGGGAGACTCTTTCTGTCTAAACATACACAGGATTGTGCCTTAAGTCTGTGATATTTTTTGGCATTTTTCATATGGGCCAATATGGCTATGTTTGTTTGATCTGTACATTTTATTATTCTTTTATTTCCTTAAATTACAGGCAAATTTCTCTTTCCGTTGTTTGGCAATCCAATTACACTTTCACAGCCAAGGACTAACCTGTATTTTTGTCCTTTTTTCTCTTTTTTTCTTTCTTTTTTTTTAATCTCTGGCTGATATCAATGCATTACTTCCACTTAAAATACAACACACACACCCCAAATCAACAATAACAAAACCATTGTTCATTTTCAATAAACTGTTTCTGCTACTTCTCTCCTCCTGAGATTTATATCACACCTTTCCCAAAAGTTCAAAGTGGCTAACAATATAAAGGTAGATTTTTAAAAATGTAATAAAATTTGACCATGGTACAGTAAAACGGAACAAGGCGAATCCTATTGTTCTGTTGCAGTGCTCTGTGCATTGAGCACTGTGACATTTCCTGAGCCCTGCTGGGCTCCAGCCAGCATGGCTGAGTGAGAAAGTAGCCACATTTTCCATTCCCCCTCTGTTTTTGCTTTTAACTACTTTCCCACCACCACCATAGCAAGCCATGGAAAGGTAATAATTTAGCCCAGTGCCAGGGCTGGTCTTAATGCTTACCAACGTTGGGGGCATGGTGTTTCCTTTGCTTTAGTTATACCACCTCCCCCAATCCTCCCTTTTTTCTCCCTCTCCAACATTGGAGAGAGAATGGCCAGAAAAAAAAAATCTGTGTAGGATGGGAAGGAAAGGGATCTGTGATTGGAGTGATGTGAACTTTGGTGAACTCAAATTTTGATGATTCATAGAAGACCCTCTCTCTGCTTTCTATATGCTTTATGCATGTTTCTAATAGAAATCAACAACAATAATTGCATCATGTTACTGGCAGGTATATTCATAGTGCAGGACTATGCTATAAGAAGAGGGCTGTATCCAGAGTGCCCGTCAGATAAACTCCAGTCATGGGATGCTCCTGCTGGAGGATCAGGAAGAGAAGATTGTTGCCAAGTCTTTTTCCACCTTCCAGTGAGTCCTCCGCACCCTCTGAAAAGCTGCTGCGGGAGGAGGGGTTGGGGTTGGATTGGAGGGCTGTCCAGAACAGCATGGGAGATGGGGGGAGCTGCAGAGGAAAGGAAGAATGAGTGAAAATCATCTGCACCCACTTTCCTCCAGGGGACGCCACTGCTGAATCTCAGTCGCTTTCATGAATGGAAGGAGTCTTTCTATGCACAGAAGAGGTATTCTAGATTCAAACCTAGATCCACACTTACGTTCGAGTAACCTTCAGTGAGCTCAAAAAAAAATTCTTCTAAGTAGAACATGTGTAGGTTTGCACTGTAAGTAAATAGCTTGCAAAACAGGGCATGGGTAATAAAATGACAGAATGTGCCAAGTCTCCGAGAAGGGTGTCATCATCATTATCATCATCTCTATACAAGCCCATAGCTAAAGCTCAGTTCATAAAAATACAAAACACAACATAATAAAAAACAGTCTAAAGTTCTTAACGCAGAAAAATTAATATGGTGTAGTTACAGGTTAGGTTCTTTGGACCTCTGAAAGCTGAAGGGGGATCAGCATCACACAATCCATTTCTGTGTTTCTCCTGGCCTGATGCAGTCTGAGAATCATAAAATCATAGAATAGTAGACTTGGAAGAGGTCTATACGGCCATAGAGTCCAACCCAGTCCAACCCAGCATAACCAATGGCCAGGGATGATGGGACTTGTAGTGCAGAACCTCTAGAGGGCCCCTGATACAGAGTGTTTCCCCTTGTCAGGGAAGTCAATATAGGATACAAAAAAGCTGTAACATGAAATCGGACTAATCTGAAGTGAATAGCTTTAGATCGTAGGGACAAGTCACATGTATTTATTTAAAACCTGGCCCCCTTATTGATCGACTCTTGATACCATTGGTCAAAGGTCACAGTCAAGCTACAAATGCATTGCACCATATTTTGCTTTGCCTTGATCATCCCTATTTGCTCTGCTTAATGGTTAATAATGAATACTGGGTACAAGTCTGGTATATAAATTACAAACCAATGAGGAACACAGTTCAGTAGAGTGCCATAAGATTCTTTTGGAGATCTGTAAGTATGATATACATTTTCCCCCTCTGACAGTGCAATCCTATATATAAATCTCACTGAGTTCAGTGGAGCTTACTTCCAAGTAAGTGGATATAGAATTGCAACCTGAATGTCCCATTGTTTGTGCTTTGTGCCCTATAACAGGCATTTCTTTACTCCCTTTTGTATGCTAAAATCCACAGGACAAAAGGTGATATCCAATTAACTCCTCCAGCCTCTGGAACAACTTCTGTAAGCAGAAATGAGAGGAGGCAATTCCCCATGCAGCCCCCTCACACCTTTAAAATCTGCTCTGGGGAAGATTGGGGGCAGAAGTGACTACAGAGGGAGAAGGGGAGGGTGAAAGTCAATTTGTGCAATGGTGGATTCACCCTGGGTCAATCTGAAGGCAGTTAAATCGTATTGATCAGTTAGCCTAGATGCATGTTTTTATTCTGAATGAGGTCGTATTTCAGGTCCAGGATCTGAGAGTGTGGTTGCACTCCCAGTACCACACTTGCTCATCAAACTGGAGATTCAGAATTTCCACAATTGGTACAGTGTCCAAACAGGATGTTCTGCAAGTGGAGGCCCACAGCTGATTCTGTTCCACAAGCAGCGTCCACAGCTCAGGCAATGGGGATTTAGTGTTCACTCATTTCTGGATCAGGACAGGTCAGTGGAGCTCCCTTACACAAGCTCTGCTGACCTTCACTGTTCCTGAAATGGGCATTTTCGCTTATTTCTGGTTTTTAGAGGAAGTGCTGAATCCCCATTGCAAAAGTGGTGGTCGCTGCTTGTGGAATGGAATTGGAGGTTTTCCCCCTTAAGCAATGCCTAACTTGGATACTGCCCCAGGAAAGCCCAGTGCCAACTGTGTCCTGTGGTCAGGGCAGATGTTGCTTTTCTTTTCTGCTATGCAAAAAGACACCATACCAGTGCAGACTTCCTAAACAAGTCCTTGGTGCCAGCATCTAAGAATGTGAAATGCGTCTTTGGTCCCATGCCTAAAAGATTGACACTTCTGATGCATTTCTGTTTCCATCAAAGTTAATGGCAGACCTTCATCATTCTTCTACTAGAACTGGGATATTCCCCCCCAAAATTGTTTTGGGGTTGTTGTTGTTTTGGCTCATGTGAAGATTTGAGGCCTACAGAAGCAAAGTAAAAAAACAAAAAACAAGTCAGACCTTTGAGACCTGGGGTTATTCTGTTGGGAAAGGGTATCCCTGAGAGGAGCAGTTTTATTTCTCCAATTAAGATTCATTTCCCAGCTAAGTTTCAGTTCCTGTGTTCATTTCTTCAGGTTTGAAATGGTACTTTCAGTTTTTTGGGGAAGAGGGGATAAAAGGAGACAGCCATCCAGAGAGAGAGAGAGCAGGAAAAGGCAAGCTCATGAGGAAGAAACAGCTGGAAAGCCTAATGCAGCTATGGCAAAAGAACTTAAGTTTTTGCCACTTTTATTTTCTTGTAATGCCTTTGTATCGCTCAGCTCTATTGACTAAATACCTTTACTTGTAACTTGGTTGTTTTAATTAGGGATGTGCACGGACCCCTTGGATCAGATCGGGACCCGGATCGGGACTTCCCATTTTGTTCCGGATCGGATCGGAACAAAATCGGAGGTCCCCTGGATCGGATCGGACCTGATCCCGATCCGAAAATTAGATGTCCGATTTTAAGATCAGCTGCCATTTTTCCCCATAGACTTGCATTGGGGGAAAGAATGGCGGCAGGGGGTGTGTGAGTGGGGGCATAACTCTCCCCTCCCTGTCCCTCTCCCCCTCGCGCTCCTTACCTGCCAGGGCCATCCGCTGCCATCTGCTGGCACCCGCGGGCACCAGCCGACAGCAGCGGACGGCCCCAGCAGATAAGCCCCCTTCTCCCCTTCACGCTCCTTACTTGCCAGAGCCGTCCGCTGCCGTCTGCTGGCGCCCGTGGGTGCCAGCGGACAGCAGCACATGGCCCCGGCAGGTAAGTGGGGGGCCCTCCCTCCTTCTTACCTGCTGGGCCCGTCCGCTGCTATCTGCTGCCACCCAGGCGGCAGCAGATGGCAGCGGATGGGCCTGGCAGGTAAGCCCCTCCCCTGTGCTCCTCCTTACCTGCTGGGGCATCCGCTGCCTTTACCTGCTCGAATCTACTGAGAACTAGGTTTCGCGGCCTAGTCCTCAGTAGAGCGCCAGGTGATGACGAAGCCTAGTTCTCAGTAGATTCGAGCAGGTTAAGGCAGTGGACACCCCGGCAGGTAAGGGGGGGCTCCCTCCTCCCTCCTCATGCTCCTTACTTGCCAGGGCCATCTGCTGCTGTCCTCTGGTGCCCCCGGATGGCAGCAGATGGCCCCAGCAGGTAAGCCCCCTCCCCGCATTCACACTTCTTACCTGCCTAGGCCATCTGCAGATGACTCTGGCAGGTGAGGAGCATGAGTGGGGGGAGGGGGTCTGATCCTCTGATCCAACATGATCCAGATCGGGTCCTTTACATATCGGATTGTATTGGATCGGCCGATCCAAGTGCTGGGGATTAGATTGGATAATTTTATTGGATCCAGCCCGGATCGGATCTGGATCGTGGATCGGACCCAATCCTGTGTTGTCTTAAACCTAAAGTGTCTGGAGTGTCAATCACCCAACGTCTGCAGTCTAAACCCCATATTACTGGGAAGGGGAAGGCAAAAGAAGGAAGGTGGGACTCTTAAGGAGGCAAGTGATCCTTAAGGAGCTGCTCAGAAGGTCCAGGACGTGGAAGGAACATTGGCAGTTAGCATTGAGAATTAAGAACTTGAAAGAAGACAAATACCAGGATTGCTTCTTTCAAATTCTTAACACTAGCTAAAAAAATAAAAATTGGTAAATCCCAGTTGCTCATCAAACTGAAGGGTGAGAATTTCCAGAACTCGTACAGTCCAGGGGTAGGGCAGGAGGCTAAGCTCCTCATATAACCATAAAAAGAGCATATGAAATAGTTTTACAATCTGAAAGTTTATTTCAAAATTATATAGAAGCATAGAATTGTGGAATTGGAAGGGATCTAGTCCAACCCTCTGCAACGTTCAGGGAAACAAATTAAGCCATCCATGAGAGGTGGCTGCATGCATATATAGCTTTTGGCCAAAAACAATATTAATATTTTATTCCAGGTTGTGTGCAAATCTAAAACATTCCAAACAAATATTGTTGCAATGATTTGTTGTTGTTTAACCTTGCCCCAATAATAATAAGTAAATATTGAAAATCACATATAGTATGCAATTTAGTGAAACTAACTTCTAGAATTCCTTCTCATGATGCTCACAAGAAAGGTGAATTATTTATGTAGTGTAAATGCATAGATCTAGGGCACAATCCACCACTGTTGCAGCATTCCTATGTATCTCTGGATTGATCCTCTATTGTCTTTTATGGGGACTATTAGCAGAAGGATTACAAATCCCAATGATGTCCATCACCCACCTCTCCTTGTTACTGATTAGTCTTCAAGTCCATTGTCACCACCTCCCAGGACACCAGGATGACCAGGATGATCACAAAGATCATACTCCACCTGAAAATAAACATCTTCCTTTGGCAGAAGAACAGGGGGTCAAGCCCCCAGACTATCATAAGATAGCTTCCAGTAATGCTGATTTTGCATTCAGATTCTACAGGAACATAACTTCAGATGAAGTTGCCAAAAACATTTTCTTCTCTCCTCTCAGCATCTCTGCAGCTTTTGCATTGCTGGCCTTAGGTGCCAAATCTGAAACCCAGGATGAGATTCACAAAGGACTTGCTTTTAACCTGTTGGAAATTGAGGAAGAGGAGATACATGAAAGCTTTCGTCAGCTCATCCATGAGCTCAACGATCCAAACAGCAAAGCACAGGTGAACTTAGGGAATGCCTTGTTTATGGAACAATCATGGAAATTCCTGCCTACATTTCTGGAGAACGCCAAAACATTCTATGAAGCTGAAGGTTTCTCCACCAACTTCAACATTTCCAGTGTGGCTAAAAAGAAGATAAATGACTATGTGCAGAACAAAACTCATGGGAAAATAGCCCATGCCCTTGATAAACTCGATCCAAACACCGTGATGGTTCTTGTGAACTACATCTTCTTCAAAGGTAAGTGGAAGAATAGTTATGAATAAGTGGGACCTGCTGTAATACAATGCTGCAGTATCTCCACCCTGATAAAAGCCATGCTCTTGCTAAGGCTCCAGCCAGCCTGGAACTGGAGTCTTGCAATGCTGTACAGAGAGCTGCACAAATGGGGAACGGTTCAGGGAGATTTTTCTCCTCTTCTCCATCCTCCTGCTGTGCTATATAGGGCTAGAACACTAGAAACCTGATAATTTTAAGGCTAAATGGTATGAGTGGGCATGTACTTCTGGAGCTTAGGAAAGGGGAAACGGTGAGCCTATCCCCACTATAGATATAAAATGTTTTAAACCAATATAAAACGTTTTAAACCAATATAAAACATTTTGTATTGGTTTAAAACATTTTATATTGGTTTAAAACGTTTTATATCTATAGTGGGGATAGGCTGGGTGTCTTCTCCTTCCTCCTAAACATCTCTGTATAGTACACAGGGGAAGCTTTTCTTTAACTTTATGGCATGCTTTCCTCACTGTTACTTTTAAGTTGTAAGGGCTTGAGGAGCTTTTCCCTCTTTCCATCTCCCTTCCGTTTTCCATTGGTGGTGCTTTCAGCTGTTGCACAAACACAACTGCTCTCAACCATAGATTCAACAGTTAGGCTTGTGCAGTCTGACAGAATTTGGGCTTCTTTATAACCCCCCCCCCCCTTCACACACACACAGTGCGCTCAGCTGCGGTCACCATACAGTAAGCACTTAGGTTCTTATTGGCAGATTTTGTCATCATTGTTGTTTTTTAAAGTTCTTTTTCATTGACAATTTTTGTACTTCTGTATACCAAAGGAGTTCTCTAAATGTGTAAAAAGAAACCACTCACTTGTTTTTGGGCATCCCCATTTCACTTCCAAAGTGTTAGGCGCTCAACCACTAGGGTTTGCCATTAGAAGGAACATGTATTGCAGGCAAGGCTGGATTAAGACATGCTGAGGCCTTAAGCCATATCAAGATTCAGAGAGCCCCATACCATAAGAATAAAGAGAATAAAAGCATATTACATTATAATAGAAAGGGTAATGAAAAGGTACCATCCAACCATATATTTAGTTAGGATTTTTAGCTCACAATTCCAGGCCTCTTACATTTGCTGTACTTGCATGATTAAATAATCCAAAATCCACAGTTGTTCAATACCTTCATTAGGATCATCTGAAATGTTACAGCGAAGTGGAGATCGCAGACTGGAAGTATTATTCGTCATATATATATATATATATATATATATATATATATATAGTCTGGCTATGTTTCATCCAATGCTGGAGACAGAGCTGAGCAACAGTTGGACTGCATGTTTTCAAAAATAGGGCTCAACCACTGCTTCAGAATCCTAGGTATCATCTAGCAGTGGCTTAAATCCAACACTGCGCTAGTGAAAGTCCCCCCTGCAGCCCTTCATGCCACCTGAAAATCTGCTTCAGAGAGTTTTCGAACCTTCCAGAGCACATTCTGAGGGTGTGTGAAGAGCTGCAAAGCGGAGGCGGAATCACCACTCTCCCAGTTCTGCTGATGGAACATTTTCCATCAGTCAAACAACACTACCAGAAGCTGTTAGAGATAATGTCTCTCAGAGATGGTTTAGTCTCTCTCAGTTGTTTGAGAAAGCTAAATATTTTTCCAACTAGGCCTTAAACAAGAGATAGCGAGCTCAGCATGGTATTTTCTCACAGATAGTCCCAGTTTCAGTTAATCTCCCAAAACAAAACCTGCCTGTCTGTTTTGTCTTCACACATAAGATTCCTCTTCTCCTTCCACCTCCCTTCCTTTTGCCTTTCATTCATTTTTATATCTTTCCCATTGATGCTTGGGCTCATTAGCTGCATATGGCTACCAGCTCTCACCTCCTTTGGGAATGCAACAGTGGCTGGTTTCGCACGACACAATGGGGTTGGGGGAAGCAACCATCAGTAGTGTTGCTTATTGACGGTACGCTATCCCGCCCAATTAAGCAACGGAGAGAAACACTGGGCTTGCAAGTTGTTTAGCCTGAAGCTCGTGGTTTAAAGTGTCGTGTGGAGGGAACCCCCCTCTCTTCGTGCACTATTCCGTTTGGACATAGAGTTCTGCTGGCAAGAGCAGCTGGGAAAAAAAACGGCTGCTCCGATACAGCCGGCATAACGTGCGGTGCATGCTGGGCTATGACTGGAGGACTGGGGGGGGAGGGAAGAGATACTGCAGCTAGAATGGATGCCGGAACTTTCAGCGGCTCAACGGACGGAGTAGTAATGTGTCGTGTGGGGAGCACTGCCTACCTAACATACAGTGGCTGTATTTGGATGACATATTAGGCAACGGAGGGGGAAAATAGCATATTGACCGTGCGTTAGGCAGGCGGTGCTCCCCAAACAACATGCTGCAGCTGGCACTGCTCGGCACCAGCAAATGCACCGGTTGCTAAGAGCAGACAGTGGCCATTTTGGTTGCAGCATCTCCTCCCTCCCCCTCCCTCAGTCCCCCAGCCGTATCCCAGCATGCACTGTACGTTCTGCCGGCTCTATAGAGTGGCTGGGGGTTTTCGGCTGCTCTGGCCAGCAGAACTCTATCCCCAAACGGAATAGTCCACAGAGAGAGGGGCGGGCTCAATTAGGACAACACTTTAAATAACGAGGTTTGGTTTAAACAACATGCAAGCCCGTTGTTTCCCTTCGTTGTTTAAATTGCCTGATTATCGTACTGTCAGTTGTGTGTGCGTGGTGTGTTACTCCACACACGACACAATAAGCAACACAACTGACGATTGTTCCCCCCTCCTCCATTGCCTAATATGTCGTCCGAATTGAGCCAGTCAGTATGCTATTTCCCCCTCCGTTGCCTAACATGTCATGCGAAACCAGCCAATGACTTTCAGGTGGAATAGTGAGACGAGCCAAACTTCCACCCATACACAGCCTCTCACACCATTAGATACAACCTGGAGATTCATTCATTCAATCTGTAATCACTCATTCAATCTGTAATCACCTTGCAGGCGAATAGGGTGGAAATAAAGAGACAACACAAAGTATGTATGGTTTCAAATCAGGGCCACATTTATTAAGATCTGCAAAGGGAACACTGGGCGGGCCCTCTCTACGCCATATAACTAATAGGCGTTTAACAGGCGAAACATTCTAAGCCTGCGGAGTGGCGGCACATTGCTCACCACCCCCAGCCCTACCCCTTTTGGGGAGGGGAGGCCTTCCCGTGTCGCTCCCCCCCCCCCGGGCTGTGAAACCCGGGTGGAGTGAGGTGAGTTGGCCTCACAGGTAAGCCCTATCCCCCCGCTGGGGCCGCAGAACCCTGAGCAGGAAGGCCTCAGGCATCACCTGTCACCACTTAATAGTGCCACAGAATGATCACCATCCCTGTTTTCTAAACGTGCCCGTCCCTAACACCACAGGAGATTGACAAACCTCTGTTTAGTCAATCCCCCCCACCTGTGCAGAATGTCCTCTCGCAGGGCCCTTTGCAGATCTTCTAGAAATATATCATTGCCAGTATCAGTTAAATGGACCACATCTTGCCTAAATAGCTCCCTCCTTGTCTGTCAATCTGCGGGTGAACAATGATCCCATCGCCAGGTGACCGCAAGGTGATGGCGATCTCTTGGTTCACCTATTTCCGCACCCAGTCCAAGGCCCGTGGATCCCAACCATGTCCCCATTCCCTTCTGGGAATCAAATCAAGGTAGTTTCCTCCCCAGGTGTACCACCAGCACCTGCAGGGGACAATGCACCATACCTTGCTGGAACAATGTGGGTATGAGGCGAACAGATTCCAGCCGTCCCTCCAGACCTTTTGGGGATCACGTAGGACCACATTATCACCATTATCGCTTGCAAGTCAGCCAAAGCCAGGAGAACAGGAGCTTTGCCTTTGCCACTAGGTCGTTTCTCATAGGCATAACACCAATACCTTCTGAGGGCAATGCACCAGACCTTGCTGAAATAACATGGGCAGGAGACGCTCAACAGCATGCCCCTCTACCCAAACTACTGGGTGTTGGAACTGGCAGAGTCCTAGCTGTGATCCAGGGAGCTCTCCATCCGGTCTAGCCAACCATGTCGTTCCCACAAATGGGCAGCTGCATGGGTTTACATTCCAGCAATCTTGGTCCTGTGTCCTTGCCCTGTTCTCCTAACACCTGGTTCTCCACATTAATTGAATGTGACTGAATGATTGTGCAGGAGGGCCACCTTCTATAGATTGCTGGTCTGTCACCGATGAAGCAGCCTGAGTGAAGTGGATTTCTCAATGGTATCCAGGCAGGCTAAAACAGACAGACCAATTAGCACACTGCACCTGCCTCCTAATAGCCCTGGGACAGGCATATTTGCTTTTCTGAGGTGTTGTGCTGAAAAGTGGATATGGGCCACCCAGGCTGTCTCTAATCCCAGCACTGCCCAGGTTCAGCACCAGCTTGCATCTCCTGCAATATGCACCCTCAGATATAACCTGTGGTCTCTTAACCCTTCCCGTTTCCCCTCTTGCCTTTTTACCGGGGGGGGGGGGGCATAGTTGTATACAATAAAATGTGAGGTGAGAAAATTACACCAGAGGCTAAGGGTAACTAGGCAATAACTGGCCAACTCTCTACAACTCTCCTGAAAGGCCAGGATCTCTTCTCAATAATCCCAGAGTGCGGGATGTGAAATAATGGGCTCAAGTTACAGGAAGGCAGATTCTGGCTGGACATCAGGAAAACCTTCCTGACTGTTACAGCAGTATGACAAGGGAACCAATGACCTAGGGAGGTCGTAGGCTCTCCCACACCAGAGGCATTCAAGAGGCAGCTGGACAGCCATCCGTCAGGTAAGCTTCAAGGTGGATCCCTACCTTGAGCAGGGGGTTGGACTGGATGGCCTTACATGCCGCTTCAAACTCTACTATTCTGTGATACAACTAAGGGGATTTAAACTCTCAGACTCTGGGTCTTTGGCCAAGGTTCCCTTACCCTATCAACATAGGCAACTGTCTTGTACTGTCAGCCCATTGGTCTGCAGATCCAGGCAGGATTCTTATCCTTAAACTATCTGGAAAAGCTATGGATCAAACTGGGACCTTAAGCATGCAAATCAAATGCTTCAACACAACTGAGCTATGGCCCCTCCCTATACCTAGTGTGGAGAAGAGAGCCCATTCAGCCTCCCAGGTGGCGCTGGGTTTCTCCACCCTTGTGCAATGACAGTACCGAAAAGGGAGGAGGCTGGCCACCCAGTAACTGGCCCAGGACTCTCAGGAATCCCTTGCCCACTGACCCTGTGGTAAGCTGGGGAGTAAAAGAGGGAGGGGGAAATCCCCAGGACAAGCTGCAGCCTGTGTTGCACTGAGGAAAGTCCTATTGGCCCTCCCGAAAAACCTTTGCTGCTCTTGAAAAAGAGAAGAGCACTTTGAAAGTCCTCCTCCTCCTCCTTCACACTGCAGCAGACACACGCACTTCAGCCAGCCATAGAGAAAGCCGGGCACCACCAGTGCTGAAGGCCGAGGCCAGCCTGAGCGCCGCTGCCATAGGTCAGAATGGGCACTGCTGGCGCTATACTGCCCTCACTGCATTCTGCAGCCGGCCGAAAAATCAGCCGAGCCCTGCAGGCGCAGGAGGGCGCTGCTGCTGCTGCTGCCGCCGCTGCTGCCACGGCTGCACACACCCACGTGCAGCAGCAGACACGCACTCGTGTCCAGCCGCGCCCGAGCAGCAGCCTTCGACCAAGAAGAGTTGCCCACAAAGGAAAAGCGGGAAAGCGCGCCGGTGCACTTCCCCTCCTCCCCTTTGGAAAATCAAGCCGGCTCAGCAACAGCAGGCAAGCTTTCCACGCGGTTTCCCTCCTTGTGCTGCTGTGTCGCTGCCGCTCGCGTCCATGGGGACAAGCAACACAGATGCTAGGCCCTCTCTCCAGTCCTGCTACACTTTTCCAAACTTGCGGCCCCTCCTTGATAAGGAAGGGCTGGAAGAAGTCTTTCCCTGCCGCTGGCGTCTCCACACGAGCGGAGAAGCCCGTCCCAAGCTGTGGCCCTTCCGTGGAGTTAGGTAAGGGCCAGACAATCAGCACACGAGAGTGGAGAAGAAAATCGGAGCGCCACCGCAGCGTGCGTTGGCTGCGGTAATGAATGGGTCTTCACCCCGGAAAGCCTCCCTCAGTGCTCCTTTCAGGGCTCTGTGAGTAGCAAAGTAACCTGACTGACTAAGACGCTGCCCCCGCGGCTTCTTCCAGGCTCTTTGGCATCCGCGAGTAGTAAAGCAACCCGACTGAAGAAGACTCTGTCCACATGGCTTCTTCCCGGCTCATTGTCGTCCACTTCCTCAGCCAGCCGCAATCCAAAGAGGCCGGAGGTTGGGTGAGGCCCCCTAATATAGGCGCTGCATCCCCTCCTCTGGTCTGTGGCACCACGAGGTTTTCCCCAATGAGGAGAAAGCACGTCTCCTTCCCCCCGGCCAGCAGCAGCCTCCCCGCGGCCACGTGAGCGGGATGCGCGGGAAGGGCATATCTGCTGAGTAGATCCAAAATGCAAATTTCACAACTCCAATGTCTGGTCCAGTTACTAAGAACAAGGGTGACCAGATTGCCCGAGGTTTCCCGGTCTTAACCGGGAAAACTGGGGTGATCCGGGCCAATGGGAGCAGCGGGGGCAAACCGGAGAAACGGTCAGCTCTCCTCCCACCCTAAAATCCCGCTGGCCAAGGAGAAGCCCCGGATCGACCTGGGGGAAGGGCTAGATGTTGCGTTTTGGTGAGTCCAAAATGCGACTTCAGCCCCTCCCCTGGCCAATCCGATTGCAGGCAGCAGGAGCAGCAGCATGAGACAAGGCAAGGCATGGGGTTACCGGTGGTGTCTTCCTAACGGGCCCTGCGATGTGGGGGCGGGGTTTAACAGAAACCCTTCCTCATGCCCCCCATGCTCCCCCGTGCCCCCCCTCATGCCCCCCCAGAGGAAGAGAAAAAGGCTTCCCTCACATCCACCCAAACAGGCCCTTTCTGAGGCCTTTGCAAAGCTCCGCTTTTCTGGAGGCCCAGAGAAGCCCCCTCCCTCTCTCACATGGTCCCACCACCCTCCCTGGCGCACCCCCAACATGGGGCCTCAGAAGGCCTGTTTTGGTCAGATGCCATAGGGAAGAGTTTTTTCCTTCCACTCAAATGGCGGCTGTCATTTGAGTGAAAAAAAGAAAACCCTTTCCTATGGCATCAGACCAAACAAGCACTTTCTAAAGCTCAGCGATGCTGGGGCAGGAGGAGGGGTTTTTCCAGAGACCCAGAGAAGCCCCCCCCCAACACTCTCTCACCTGCTTCTAATGTGCAGCATTCAGGAGTTGGAGGGTGTTCATCATAAAGAGCTTTCTGGGGAAGCAGGGAGTGAACAGCCTACAACTCCCAGCATGCACTGCCTGGGAGGGCTGCATTTACGGAAAACTAGGACTAGGAGAGCTCTCTGGGGAAGCAGGCAGCTGCCGGGCTCTTGGGAAATGTGTGGTGCCAGTGACCCCTCCATGGACCGCCCCTCCTGCATCATGCCAGCAAGCATTCATGCTGGTGACTGTGCTGGCTGCAGTGGCAATGCCACAAGTGCTTGCTGTTCCATGGCTCCGGTAAGTGCAGCCTTCCAGGTAGTGCATGCTGGGAGTTGTAAGCTGTTTTTACTGCACAACATCCTCCCCCTCTCATTTCTCACTTATATTTAGTCTGAAATATAGAGTCTGAAATGAATTATTTGAATTAAACGTAGGTGTTATGTCCAATTTAAGCTCTTTTTGTACAGGTTTATTAGGCTGACCAGATAAAATTCAGGTCAGGGCTCATGTAACTTTAAAAGTTGTAGAGAAAAAGGAATTTCAGCCAGTGTCATTTGTATGCAACTAGTTCCTGGTGAAATTCCCTCTTCATCACAACAGTTAAAGGTGCAGGCACTATACTAGAGTGACCATATACAACAGAAGGCAGGGCCCCTGCAACTTTAACTGTTGTGATGAAGAAGGAATTTCACCAGGTGCTGCATGCATACAAGTGACTCCTGATAAAATTCTAGTCATGTTGCCTGAAAGCAATTTCACGTATATATCACAATGTATATAATGTTGATGTCTAACATCTGCCCCGCGTCTTTATAGCTACTCACTATTTCTACACAGCTTTTCAGACAAGGAAATACTTGTTTGTCTTAATTGTGTGCTGTGAAATCAGACATGTGACCAAGGCTATGTTCGGGTAGGCATGCCCCTTGGGGCTGGACCTGCCCCTGAGGGCCGGACATGTTGGTGGGCATGCCCCCTTTGGGTGGCCATTTTGGACCTGGATTTTGGAACATAAGGACATAAGAAGAGCCATGCTGAATCAGACTAAGGGTCCGTCTAGACCTGTATTCTGTTCACACAGTGGCCAACCAGCCACAGGGACCCCCAAGCAGGACACGGTGCAAAAGCACCCTCCCACCCATGTTCCCTAGCAACTGGTGAATATAGGCTTACTGCCTCTGCTAATTGAGGTAACACATAACTATCAGGACCAGAAACCATTGATAGCGTTCTCCTCCAGCAATTTATCCAACCTCCTTTAAAAGTCATCCAAATTGGTGGCCATCACTTCATCTTGTGGTAGAGAATTCCAGAGTTTAACTATGCACTGTATAAAGAAGTACTTCCTTTTATCTGTCCTGAATCTCCCACCAATCAGCTTCATGGAATGACCCTGAGTTCTAGTATTATTGAAGAGGAAAAAAATGTCTCCCTCTCCACATTCTCCACACCATAGGGTGACTAGATAAAATCCAGGTCAGAGCTCATGTAACTTTAACAGTTGTAGAGAAAAGGGAATTTCAGCCAGTGTCATTTGTATGCAATTAGTTCCTGGTGAAATTCCTTCTTCATCACAACAGTTAAAGTTGCAGGGGCCCTGCCTTCTTTTGTATATGGTCACTCTAGTATAGTGCCTGCACCTTTCTCTACATGAGCCCTGACCTGGATTTTATCTGGTCACCCTATCACACCATGAATAATTGTGTACACCTCTATCATATCTCCCCTTAACCTCCTTTTTTCCAAACTAAACAATCCCTGCTATTGTAATTTTTGTACTTCCCAGAAGCTTTTTGTACCATCTAGCCCGATTAAGAGTTCTGGAGAACTTGAAATCTTCCTCAATGTTTTGTGACATTTTAGTTGATCCTAAAAAGGTATTCCCCAACTGTGATTCCCCCCCTCATGGACCAACATGAGGATCTTTGCTTTTTATTATCAAATACATAGCTATTGTGTACACCATTGCCTTTTGAGGAACTGAATATTCACACTACTCTGTTACCTAATCTTTTTCTTCCAAGCTTACTGGGAAAACCCTTTTGCTACTGACTTTGTCAGGGAAAAAGACTTCTTTGTGAATGCAAACACTACTGTCAAAGTCAACATGATGCATCGGAAAGGCAACTACAAGTTTCTCTATGATAAAAATCTCTCTTGCTGGGTGGTGGAAGTTCCCTACAAAGGTGATGCAACAGCATTCTTCATTCTGCCGGATGAAGGAAAACTGGAGCATGTGGAGACTACTTTGGAGAAAGAAAGTTTGCGTGCGTGGATAAGATCCTTTAGATATGAGTAAGCCTTTTCTCTGTGCTATTGTTAAATGCTGTTCCTGTTAAATTATTATTTAGCAGAGGGTTTTGTGTCTGGTCAAGAGGGCAGTGCTCCTGCAGCTTTAACTGTTGTGGTGATGAAGAGGGAATTTCACCAGGTGCTGCAGGCATACAAATGACACCTGCTGAAATTCCCTTTTCTTTACAACTGTTAAAGACACAGGAGCCCTGTCCTCCTTTCCATACGGTCACCCTAAGCATAGTATAAATTGAATGCATTTGTTTTAAAATAAAACCAGATACGTTTTTAAATTAATGTATGATGTATATTAGTAGATGTCCCAGCAACTGCCTATAGAAATCAGAACAGGGTTTAGGGATCTTTTCTTAGATACCTCAATAGTCCAAGGCAATGTTGGGCAACTCATGGCCCATAGGCCACAGGAGCTCTCTGGTCTTATGTGTGTGTTCCCTCCCCTATCCTGCCCTTGAATGAGCTGTGGTGGAGCAGGACAAGCTACATACCCCTTGTTGTAAAGCTAAATCTAGCCCTTTTAGGCCATTTTGATTTGCCGGCCAAGTTTGATGACAAGCTGGCGATTGTTTTGTTGCTGACACCCCTGAAAATCAGCAACACACAGTGGTAGTGCAGCCCCAGGGGGTTCCAGGGAATTGAAATTGGTCCCCAACAACAGGATGTGACATTAAATGTGTGTAAGCATTTGACATGCATTGTTTAAATGTATTTGAATTGCAGCCATGGATGAAAGGTGAGCAGGATTGGGACTGTGGAAGATGGGAGGGGTTAAACCTGGTGGCAGTGTGGGGTAGTTCTCATTAATTTTGGAATATCCTAACTGCATGGAGTGGGAGAGCCAGGGCATACATTCGGAGGAGATGGTCTGAAAAAGGCAACCTGTTCTCCTCGTCAAATGGGAACATAGGAAGCTGCCTTAGATTGATTCGTACCATTGGTCCATCTTGCCCAGTATTGTCAACACTGACTGGCAGTGGTTTTCCAGGTTTTCAGGGGGGGGAGGGTTCCAATCCTACCTGGAGATGCTGGGGATCAAATCTGGGACCTTCTACATGCAAGGTGTGTACTCTACTGCTGAGCTATGCTCTGATCACACAGGCTCGCTCTAGGATTCACAGCAGGGGTGGGCAGAAGATAGATCTAGATATACTGGTAGGTAGATCTCAGAGTGATTTGTAGTAGATAGCATTTCTGAGTCGCAATCATTTAACAATAGCAACAACAAAGTAACTTAACCCCAGTCACTCTAAATTATACTACTGTAATGAAGAAAGCTTAGCATGTGAGCTCCATTCAGTTCTGGTCCTCAAATTTGTGGATTCAGAATTCCTTAATTCCAGGTGTATGCCTTTTTTGACCAGGCTCCGGTTGGTGGATCTCAAGGTTTATTTATTTATTTATTACATTTATATACTGCCCCATAGCCAAAGCTCTCTGGGCGGTTTACAAAAATTAAAAACATTGAACATTTAAAAACCAATATACAAAAATTAAAACCATAAAAGCCTAAAAACAAACTACATATCTTTTAAAACTGTCCAGGGTTAGTTAAAAAGCTCAACATATGCTGCTAAATGCCTGGGAGAAGAGAAAAGTCTTCACCTGGCACCGAAAAGATGACAGTGTTGGCGCCAGGTGAGCCTCGTTCCATAGTTGGGGGGCCACCACTGAAAAGGCCCTCTCCCTTGTTGCCATCCTCCGAGCTTCCCTCAGCATAGGCACTAGGAGGAGGACCTTGGATGTTGATCATACTGTACAGGTGGGTTTGTGTCAGGAGAGGCGTTCCGTCAGATATTGTGATCCCAAGCCGTGTAAGGCTCTATAGGTTAAAACCAGCACCTTGAATTGGGCTCTGAAATGTACAGGCAGCCAGTGCAAGTGGGCCAGTGTCGGTATTATATGTTCGAACCTTCTAGTTCCTGATATCAATCTGGCCGTTGCATTATGCACAAGCTGCAGCTTCCGAACCATCTTCAAAGGCAGCCCCATGTAGAGCGCATTACAGTAATCTAACTTGGAGGTTACCAGAGCATAGACAACTGAAGCCAGGTTATCCCTGTCCAGATAGGGGCATAGTTGGGCCACCAACCAAAGTTGGTAGAAGGCACTTCGTGCCACTGAGGCCACCTGAGCCTCAAGAGACAGAGATGGTTCTAGGAGAACCCACAAGCTACCAATCTGCTCCTTCAGTGGGAGTGCAACCCCATCCAGAACAGGTTGAATACCCTCTATCTGGTCAGAAGAACCACCTACTAATAGGGTGACCAGATAAAATCCAGGCCAGGGCTCATGTAACTTTAACAGTTGTAGAGAAAAGGGAATTTCAGCCAGTGTCATTTGTATGCAATTAGTTCCTGGTGATATTCCCTCTTCATCACATCAGTTAAAGTTGCACGGGCCCTGCCTTCTTTTGTATATGGTCACTCTAGTATAGTGCCTGCACCTTTAACTGTTGTGATGAAGAGGGAATTTCACCAGGAACTAATTGCATACAAATGACTCTGGCTGAAATTCCCTTCTACAACCGTTAAAGTTATATGAGCCCTGACCTGGATTTTATCTGGTCAGCCTACCTACTAACAGCATCTCAGTCTTGTGTGGATTGAGTTTCAGTTTACTAAACACTAGTAAAATACAAAAACAAAGTAGATCCTACAATCCCAAAGTCTGCCCTCGCAAGTTATGTATGTGGAGCAGACTATCTCCCCACACCCTGCATACACCACAATGCATGGGCAGCAGAAGATGCTAGAGGAGGCCCAGAAAATGTGGCCCAGCTCTCTGCCTCCATGCAATTTTGATCATACAAGGGTTATGTCTGAGGGTTATATTATTTGCATAGTGTGTGGCTGTGGCTTATCTCTTTGTTTTTACTCTAGAGTAAGTGTGTGTGGCCCCAGTTCACATCAGGTCCACCATGCACCGGGAAGGGAGGATTAAAGTGCCACCCTCACAAAATTCATACACACACATACACACACATTGGCTACATAAAATTTAAAAGCCTCCATTGACATCAATGGAGGTTCTTTTCATTTTTAAAAAAACATGCTGGGGGGGGAGGCAGGATTTCATGAAGGAAACAATCTGAATACTCCTATGTGTGTCTAGTCCTGAAATACCCCTCCCCCATTTTAATTGTCTGAAGCTCATACCTTGCAAATGCAGTTTTTTTATACCGCTGGATGTTATCTAAATAGAATGGCTCATTGCCCACCATTTCATGCAGTCATCCTCAACATCTATTGGACCTGGCACCTATCTTTAATTATAACCTGCATTGTCAGAGCCATTTTTAGTTTATCATATTCCATTTCACTCCCTCTTTCTTCTCCTTTCTCTCCTCTTAAAAGAAAGCAAACCAAACAATGGCCAGATCTACATCAATCAGGATATAACACATTGGCTGAATTCAGACAACACGATAGTCAATGGTAGGATAATAAGCAACTTTACAGTTGTTCATCTAGGGGGTACTCCCCACACAACATGGTAATAATCAACTGTGGTGTGGATTAGGATCAGCACTGAGTTGACTATGGCCGCATTCAGACGACATGATAGTCAATACAACTGACGATTGTTTTCCCTCTCAGTTGCTTAATGTGTCGTCCGAATTAGTGAAAGCGGTTTGAAAACGGTCTATGGCATGTGTCATGAGCCCCAACAGTACACTTCAATACCATTATAAAGCAGTAGTGTAGATCCTGCCAACATCAGCAAAAAAAAATCTAATTGCCACTGGTTTGACCAAACTAAGTTGGGGTACAAGAACAGGGCCATGACTTCACAGGCTGCCAAAGACCCATGATTTAATATTTGAGTTGTTTTTGTTTTTGTTGACCAGAAACATAGCTCTGTCCATCCCCAAATTTTCCATTTCTGCATCGTATGATGTCAAAGCCCTGTTGCAGAGAATGGGTGTGACTACTGTCTTTAGTGATACTGCTGATCTGTCTGGAATTACCGAAGAGCACAGTCTGAAGGTTTCTAAAGTAAGTATGTGAGTGGGGTTGGTGCTACATTTTCCATGCCTTTTTCCTTGAATCAAATACTTTAAAAAAACCTTCATGGTTTGTCACCAGGCTTTTTATGAAAGAGTTGACAAAATTACTTCTAAGGAATGCCTGGGAAAATGTGAAGACATTTGCAAAGGGGTCTTATTTTGTTACACCCACCTACTCACCCCACTTTCTGGGCAGCCATTGTAATTTTGTGTTGGATCATTGATCAGATTTCATCATTCTCTAACCTTTAAATGGTTGTATAGATGGATCAGTCTGTTTTTGATCCATGTCAGTTTCTATGTGTTCACTGATAAATAAGCCTGTTCCATACCATTTCTCCATTAATCAGCAATTTTTTAAAAGCAAAAACTCTCATGAAAATTCACATTTAAAGATGAACATATGTTGTTTCACTTTTCTTTTTTTTTTGCATTGTGTCCTAAAATAGGTGTTTTTGCATGCATTTTGGTGCAGTTTTTGAGCCAAGAACTGTACAGCAAAATTCATACTGTGAAAACTGACGGATAACTGTGTTCCAATTCACATTGTTTTAAAATACAAGAATATAAAATATCCCAGCAGTCAAGAAACACTTGACTGCTATGATAAATCTTCAACATAATTTTATTCAACATTACGGTGAACATAAATCTTCAGTGTAAATTTTCAACCTAATTGCAGCTTGTAAGTGGTATTGTAGCATACTCTTTATTTGTGATGGAAGCTGGCGTTTTATACTGAAACATGTCACACCTTAAAACCTGATATCATAGGAATGAGTGAACTCACCTGCATCCGATTCGCTGGACGGTCACCCTGTCGCCGCCACCACCTGCCCCCGTGAGCTTCTTTTGAGGCTCAGCGAGGCTCAGCGAGCACTCAGCAGCCATCCGCCCTCACTCTGTAAATTACGTATTTCCCTACTGCATAAATGGGACCTTTATGGCCACCATTTATGCAATGGGGGAAATGTGCCGTTTCTGGAGCCTCCATTGGCAGCAATAGGGTGACCGCCCAACAAATCGATGGACAATGGAGGCTCCAGTTGAAGGTGGACAGCTGCCAAGTGCTCATCGGACCTCGTGTGTGCTCAGAGCATGGGTCCGTAAACACGCTACAGGCGCCCGACTGTGTCTGGGGGTAGATGTGTCACCCGTGAGATGTGTGTGTGCGTGCGTGTGTGTATGTTTAAATCTTTGAATTTTAACATTTCAAAAAGGGATCTTTTCCTAGTCCAGCCCCCATTACCATTCCCAATAACATGGAGGCATCTCATAAGGAATGGTGATGCTTTGGAATTTGGTGTTCTTGTTAGAGAATCATAGAATTGTAGAGTTGGAAGGGACCACAAGGACCATCAAATCCAATCCTCTGCAATGTGCAGGAAAACCAATTAAACCATCCATGAGATGTGGCTCTCCAGCCTCTTAAAAACCTCCAGAGATGAAGAACCCACAACCTCCATAGGTAGACTGTTCCACTGTTGTACAGATCTTACTGTCAGGAAGTTTTTCCTTATAATTAATTGGAATATTGAGCCTGCTGCTTCATTTTATATTGTAGGCTGACAATTATGATTTTCTAAAATGTCTTTTACACAAAGAACAAACACCCACTTGGGTTTCTAGGTCAATGACCAAAGGAACAAGAGTCACCAATTACTACTCACAAACATCAGCAAGAGAAAATCAGCCTAGCCTAAACTAGACATAAATGCCCACTTATAGATTACCATTGGCCTTGAAGAACCGATCTTCATCTCCTACCTCCACTGCCCTTTGCTCATGTCTCTTGTCTTTTTGGTTTGTAAGCTTGATGGCAGGGGCTTCTCTCTCTCTCTCTCTCTCTCTCTCTCTCTCTCTCTCTCTCTCTCTTTAATTGATGTGAGTCACTTAGGAGACAACAATTTCCTGAAAAGTGGGATAAAAATACAAAGAAGAAGAAGGAGAGGTAAACATAGTTGTAGTAGTAGTAGTAGTAGTAGATGGTGAAGATGACAGCAAATGGAGTAGCTCCTTCAAGTACTGCAATGGCAAGATTCTGGGCATAAGAATAGTTATTGTTGCAAGGGTGTCCCTATTTCATCTGCAGAATATTGGAGGGTACTTGTATGACTTGTAGGCACTAAAACATTGTTCTTTCCCTACAGGCTGTTCACAAAACCTTGCTGGATATCAATGAGAGTGGCACGGAAGCAGCAGCTGTCACCGCTATAGAGTTTATGCTACGTTCTGCTCCAGCTCGTCCTTCACTTGCCATTGAATTCAACAAATCTTTCTTGATTATCATTATTCATAAGGAAACACGCAGCATTCTGTTCATAGGGAAAATTGTAGACCCTACCAAAAACTGAATATTAGAAGAAGAATGACAACCTGTTCAGCTGCTTTTAAAAAATGGATTTTCCCCTTGGCTTTTACAAGTGCATTTTAATTGACCTAGGACCATTACCAGTTGTTTTAGGGGTGAATGAGAATGGCTGCAAAGCATTTTTGTAATAAACATGATGT